>QLSS01000079.1:207493-247866 GCA_024372645.1 Trichomalopsis sarcophagae
TCTCTCTCTCTCTCTCTCTCTCTCTCTCTCTCTCTCTCTCTCTCTCTCTCTCTCTCTCTCTCTCTCTCTCTCTCTCTCTCTCTCTCGGCCTCTTCATTTGCTCGCCTATCTGGCTCAAACGGCGCTTTTTCTACTGCGTGAGCTAGCGGCGGCTTACTTTTCTTCCCCCTTCAAAGTTTACCGTCGCTACACTCGAGCACGCGTTGCAGCTCCCATAAGGGGGCTTTCCTTCACTGTTGATTTTACACTTCATACAGGATCGGATACATTTTTCAGACTTTATTGGATTTGAGGAATGCTATTTTTGAAGAACAAGGCACCTTTATTCTCAGCGTGAATCAGAGTAATGAGTCAGATGACGAAGAACAATTAGCGCGGCAACGATGAAATTTAGCTTCTACTATTACAATTCTGGGATTTAGAATAATTCATTCGTCAGTTGACGCAAATTCATCCATCTCACAAGCTATTCTCGAATTGAGAAATCCAAAATTATACTTTTCCTCAGAAATACTTTATCTCGAACATCGCATATTCAGCCCAGAGAGCTCTCCGCGTATATATAAGTATACGTAGTTACTGCAGCTCCTTGGCGCACACATAACGCAAAGTCGGCGGCGCGAGTGCTTAGCGGGCTAAAAGGGGCTGCGAGCGAGAAGGGCAAACTTATGGTCGAGACTCTTGGAGAGCCACGCGCTTACGCCTAGAGTTTACGAGATCGTGCCCCGCTTCGCGAGGCTCGATGTGCGGGCATACATAGATGAAAATTCCGCATCGCGCTGCTCGAGTGCGAGCTGCTAGTTTTTGAATAATATATTTGCGACGATTCCGTTAGCAGTGATATATCGATTGCCTCGTTATTTCGAGAAAACCGATGTTTTGGTTCTTGGTATTCGGGGTATCCACGCTGCTTTTTGTGGAAATCCATTAGATATTTCCTTACTGTATGCAGAAAATAATTCTAAACTTCGGATACAATAACGCCGAGCGTATATTGTGTTCGCGCAGCTTGATTAATACATTTTTTAACACGCTGGACTAGTTCGATTTATCCTTATTTAACAGCGGAAGCTGACAAGAAGATAATCCCTTGCCGAAGAAAAAGGCTAGAGGAATATAATTAAAAGTAGCGCGGTAACCGATACGGCGACGGGAATAAATCGAATTATCATTGTCTCGCGCCTTTCTTGAGTAAGCGAAGAAACAGCTCATAAATCTTCCGACCGCTCTGCAGCAGTTCGTTACTCGCCATGGAACGTTGGGTGTCTTTCGTATCGCAGTCGGGATTACGCGCGACTGAAAGACAGGAACGGACGCGAATCTCCGTGGTTTACTTTGAGACAGGCAACTTTTTTCATTTTACATTACGCTTTGATATTACGTTGACTAAGTTTTGATTGGGTTAACTATTGACCTATTTCGCGATAGGGTGACACAAGTACAGCGTCTTCTTATTTCAAAGCATTATCGTGGTACGAAGTTATTAGAATTTCATGAAGTCGTTAATGACCAGTCCACTTTATAGTGCCGAGCATTAGCTTTCATTATTAATTTAGTTTTTAGCAACTTTCTGCGCTGGGGAATATCAAAGTACACGCTATTTTCTTAAGTTTGAAGTTTATGTGCTTAGCTATGTTCGCTGAAAATGATTACGTTGAACTTCCAACTCCCCAGATGAGCCGTAGTTTATGTTGACATAAAATATACATAAAACAACAGAGTAGATACTTAAAAAAGTAATACCGAACAAAAATTGAAGAAGTGTACGGCAAAAGATAATTTCGTAAATAATTGAATACCAGCGTTACGGAATGTACACGGAAAAGAGGTGAACAAAAAAAAAAAAAAAAAAAACAACAGCGCACTCGCTTCAGGTAGAAAAGAATATACGGATGAGACTGCAGCGAGACAGGAAATTTAGTGCACCGGTGTTTCTTATCAAAGGGGAAGCTTATCCTGCCAGCCGCAGAATAAACAGTCGTTTAAGGTGCGCCCTGGGTGCATTTTTCGAAAGTTCAGGTAGCTCGTTGCTCGCAGACTTATCTCGCGAAAAGTGACTTGTTCGTAATGCTTGTGCGCGCTCGCAAGAGGCAAAGTTTGCACAAGCGCCCAGACGACGTAAGTAAATCAGTGAGCATCTACGCGCGCGTATGCACATACATATTGTAATAAAGTTCACTGACGCGTAAAAATTGCAGCATCTGTTTACCGAGAGACTGAATTGTTTATGTCGCATTTGCTTGACAACGGCTGTTCATAACTTTTGCCTACTGTAAATCACGTATAAGTGTGAGTGTTTGTCCCACTAGATTTCACGTGATAAGATTACTTTCTATATCACGGCCCGAGTAATGTCAACGCGGTGACTATAGTCGTAGAAACCTGAAAAGCAAAGGTGGAATCGCTTCTCATATCTGGAAATCCCGTAGCGAGCTTCTCGTTATATAAGCGGGCTTGCTCGTCGATATGACAAGCGTGAAAGGAATAGAAGAAAAGAAAGAGCGAGGAGGAATAAGAATGAGAAAAAGTGGAATAAGCTTACCGTCCTTGCGCTGCCTCCTCCAGGGCAGTGTGCCGTGGATGCTCTCGACGTCGGAGATATCGCTTCCCAGTAATTGCCTGAGTTCCGCGTCCGCCCGATCCTCCTTCGTTCTGAATTTGCCGACCTGAAACAAGAGATAGAAAAGTAGTCTCCTCTGTGCTGCGGCGTACTTTCGACGTGGAGCAGCAGCAGAAGCAGCAGCCGGGAGAGAGATCGAAAAGGACGTAGAGAAGGTGGAAGAAGCGGAGAGCTGAACGAGAAAAAAGAGAGAACAGCGAAGAAAAACAAGCGTTAGCGGGCTAGGACCGGAGCAAATTGGAATGTGTGTGCTTTTTTTGGCTTCCCCGGCTTCACCCTCTTCCGAGTTCCGCGAGAGTCTTTCGCCGAGGAAATTAAACAAAAGTTTTTATAGTACTTGTATTCTTCTGACTGCGCTGAATTTACTCGGGCAAATTCTTTGAATCGGACGCATTACCAGGAAATCTCTTTGAAATGTATGCTATGCATTGGTTCGTTGTTACTCGAGTATATACGTTAAATAAGTGATTTTCAGCGTCTGAATAAATGCAATCGCCAGCGGGTTCGGAAAACTATCTCCCGTGCAAGCAATTGTAAAAGTACCGAAGGCTTTTTACTTTCGAATTTTGTTTAAAATTCTGGATACTCCCATGCCCCCCAAACAGTATACAGGGTTCTCCGTATACTCTCGGTGCATCCGAGGAACTCCTTTCGCAACAATCCAATTTGCCGGGGCTTCTTCCGCTGTGGGGAAAAAGGATCGAGTTCGAGCGCTATTGAGGAGTCAAAGCCGAGAACAGAGCCAGGCCTCACCTCTGTTATCATCTTTCCTCTGGTCTTATTTCTCTCGCGATGATTGGCCTTCTTCTCAAGCTGCTGTATAACGCGTTCGCGTGTCGTCCTGTATTCCAGAGCAAATTCGGAAACGATGCGACAGAACTCGTTGGGCTTCGTATCCTGGACTCGATGGAGAGGGATACCCAGCCAGAGGATGAATTTGTGGAAGCGATTAATTATGCGCCGGTGTACGATGCTCAGGACGATTATTCGTTCGGCACAATCGGCCAAAAATTCCGACATTCTGAAAATCAAACAATGAAACAAAGTTTTAAATTACTGAAATGAGTATAAAATACAGGTTTAAGGGGGAAAAAATAGTCAAAGTTACGGCGCTACTTTGATAATTAATAAACGACTTTACCATTAACGTTCGATACATTAGCAAGAAGAACTTGGAAGAAGCCGTGTTAGAGGATTAATGGAGTCTGGGATTCCTGGCTTAAATTTAAGTTTTGCTCGAACTTTCGAAAATCCAAAAACGCGCAAAATGAAAAAGCCGAGCAGGGCGCGTTCATAAATCGATAAAATACGAGCGTCTTCAGGCGCTGAATTATCGGAAATCTCTATTATATATTATCTTCCTTTCTCGCTCTCTCGGTTCGATACTCACTTGACCTTCATCATTGTCGAGCCGTCATGCTTCGTAATCAGCTTCAAATGATCCCAGGACGCCTTGCACTCGCTCTCGAGCTTGCCTATGTTCGATGCCAACTCGTCGAAGTCGATCTTCGATGCCCTAGTCACAGCCCCGATCTAGAAATCAGAAAAGTTGGCGGATGATAAAACATATCTGCAGCTCGAGAATTCACCGGCGGTACGATTTTTTTCCCCGATCACGATTTTGTTTTTACGAGAATGAGAAGTTTTTACTTTGATCAGAAAGTTTTGGATTACAGAGAGCTCGATGATGTTTTTCAGTTTAAAACTTTAAATTGCGTCAGAAGTTTGTGCAAATTTTTTTTTACAGATAGTCAAAGTTTTATGCGGAAAATATAAAAGCTTTCAGGCATTCGTTCCGGATAGATGCTGCGCGTTTCAAAACGATTTTAATCAAATTTCTATACGTTTTATACGTTACGTTTTCAATAATTTATATATTATATTATAAAGTGGCGTGCAAGTTAACAAAGTATCTAAATTGAAATACCTCTGAATATAAATCCGTGGAATCGGGAAATTTCTCCATAACCATGTGACAGAGATGGTGGAGCAGCGAGTGCTTGTGCACGGTGTCCTTTACTTCGGGCACCTTAGCCAGGTATTCTAACTGAAATCCCTTTACCTGTAGAGGAAGAAGTAAATTAGTAAATTTTTAACGACTCAACTCAAGCGAACGAATAAAACTGACAGCAAAAATATTCTTTATAGAGGAGTATAAAAATCCCATTCAAGACTAAGCGTCTCTTCACTCGAAACAAAGATACATCGATTTCAAGGACCCAATTTAAAAGCTTTGAACTGCGACAGCGACGAAATCGAAGTGTCCATTATTCAGAGTCCTTCTCCTGGACTTCAAAGTTGCCTCCAGCAGTCGGTTAGGACTCGAGACACGCAGCCTTAGAGAATGAGGGGAAAAAAGCAAGCAGAGAGGCTGGTTCTTTAAATCTCAAAGGAAAGGCGGGCTCTTCGATCTCGTGTCCACATTGATCACTTGTACCGCTCAATATTGGCTTCTTCTTCTGCAGCGAGTGGCCGCGAGAGCCGAGGGGTGGAGTCGCGCGGCCGAATTAATCGATACAAAGCCGGTTAGAACCGTAGAGAGACGCGTTCAGAGAGGAATAAGAGAAAAAGCCGGAGGAGAGGATTAAGCGGATGTCATTTGGCTGGCTTTCAATACCCACCTCATTTCCGTTGAGGAATATCCCGATCGAGAGGAGCGTGCTCAGAATACCGCGGAAGGTCTTATTCACTCGCAAGGTCTCCATTCCCTGCTTCAGATCCATCAAAGGGTCCGCAATTTCCTGGAAGTCACAAATGTCGTCGGTTCTTTCAGTGTGCTCAGCTGCAGCGTTTTGCCAGTTATATATGTGTATACACGTTGCAGTGTGTTCGCGTCTATATAAAGTTCGGGTTGGATGTGCGTCGTGTGTGTGTGTGTGTGTGTGCGTGTGTGTGTCTGTGTGTGTCAGGCTCTTTTCTCCTTGCTATGCATTTTCCTGACCCCGTTTCTCATGTTTCGAACTCCCTCGCGTGCATGAGCAGGTGTAGGTGTACACGTATACAGGGGCGTCGACCGCGCGTGTATCGTCGCGTCGTCGACTCGTCTCTCTTATTTTGCTATCGCTACGCCTTGTCCTTTGACTTTCGCTGCGTGTTTTCTCGTTTCTCGTCCTTGTTCTATGCATCGACAATGAAGAAGTTTCCGCGCTCTGCGCTCTCCGGCGGATTTTTTGCGTTTCTCGACGGTCGTTTTATTTTACGAGTTCGCCAAGTTTTGCCGCTTGTCTTTGTCGATGCTCCCCCACTTTCGCAGCGGATAACGAATGAAGTTTTACCGCCGTATATTGCTTTCCACCCGCTCTTTGTGGAACGCGATGCGCTCTTCGGAAGACACGCATACGCCGCGTCGTTTTCTCGAAATTGAAATGCTTTACGGAATTTTATTTACGGCGCGTGCACATCCGAAGTAAACATGATTTATCGGCACTTTGTTCACCTACGACGACAAAAAAAAGGTTTGAGGTAAAAAACAATTTTAAGAAGGGTTGTTTCGTATAGTGCATTGACTTTTTAATGCAGATGCGCGTACAGTATATATTGTTGCTTCAAACCGAGCGAATCCTTTCACGTATCTACGACGAGTCTGACCGGAGCACGAACTTTACTACTTATGCTCTCGCATGATACATTGCTGTTTTCTTCTCCGAGAGCACAACAATATTTTTCCGTTTGCTGCATAATAACTCGATCTTGATACTAATATTTCCATTACAAAAAAAATTGTGTTTACGACACAAATGTTCAACGATCTTTACGAAATGAGCCAGACGATCAATTCATTTTCGTTCCTTGGAATCCCTCCGAGGCTACACCTATGCGCGTCTTGAAAACTCGCAACGTTCCATCTCTCGGGAAGACCCCACGTCACATTGCATTGTCAACTCATTCTATACGCGCGACACTTCCTCTTCCAGTTCCGCGGTACAGTTTCCTTTGCCTCATTGGCCCTTGAGTGCGCGGGACGATGTTTCGGCAACTCGGGAAGTTGATTCGCGATTACACGTCGGGCTCGCGAGTATACGTGCACGGAAATCCAAACGCGCGCGCCACCTATTAACACACACGGTTTACGCCAAGACTCAGTTCCGACGGCTGCGAAGACTCAAAGGCGGAGCTAAGTGTCGTCTGGATTTTGACATTGTTCTCAGTGCGGAATTTTGCGAGGAATTAAGAGGTATACAACGACGCACGACGCCATGGAAGATGTATAAATATTGTCCTTAGATTATATTCCTGCTAGGAAATTCTTGTTCGGTAGAATGTAAAGTTCTTATATCGAGATACGATATCAATGTCAATTTTTCCCTCGTTTAAGTAGAAATTTTTCAAATAAAATTTTCCAATGAGCTCTTATGATTAATTGTACGCTGTAAATGTAGAAGAAATAACACCTTCGACGAGTCGAGATTGTAGGAAAGAGACCTTGGTCGTAAAGTCACTTGTATAAAGCTGTGCGGTTTGGCTCGCCACCGGTAGCTATACTTACCTTTTCCGAATTTTCAAAGTCAAGCTTGAAAGCCCAGAGTTTCAACCTGGCTGGAAGCTCGGAAATCGATGCCAAAGTTAGGAGAAACTGCTCGGCTGATCCCAAAGGAAGATCGGGATTGGCGGCCTGCGCCTCTTGTATCCTGGATCTTTCCTCCTCGGTTGGTAACATTGTCAACAATTTCTGTGGGGAATTCCGAAAGTTACAATATTCAACTCATTGCACGCGTACACCAAAAGGCTTTGAAAATAAAAAGCAAAGTATGAAATTACCTCGATGCCTTCTCGGTTCATAATGGTAGCGTCCATTTTTAAGATGGCCGTTTTGATGGACCTCGGAGGTGGCAATTTCGTCATACCGATATTGATGGCGTTCGAACGCTTGTGATCGAGCACGATAATTTCCTTGTTTTTGTTCATTTCTTGCTGCTTCTGCAGGTGTAATAAAAAAAAATAAAAAAACAGCGAACGTTAATGACGATTAAAAAAGTTACTAGCACTGCTGTATATTTTGATAAAAATTATGATATATGCTATGTACAGATATACAATCACAGTTTTTATGCACTTTTGCATAAATATAGTAGACATATATAACAAGATTTTTATATTTACAACGTTTAAAACAATAATAATCACGGAGATGGACGACAATGCAGGACATAAGGCGCGCTGGATGTTAGTGCACACGAGAAGCACAATGCATTTGTCAAAATCCATACATGCACGCGGATCTCCAACGGAACAATGTAGGTATAATACATTTTTATTACATACATGTAAGCGTGGACGTGTTTAATGAAAGCTGAGTGACATATGAATGCGCGTAATATTATCGAGAATTGCGAAAGCCGCGTGATGCACATTTACAAGCAATCCCTTACAGCTCTCGTAAAAGTAAAAACACGGCAATGCGATATGAGATGATGAAGGCAATTCCATTGCAGCATTTTTATCGTTGCATTAATGCAACCCCAGAGCTTTTAATATCACACTGCATAAAAGAAATTCTGATGGCGATAATTTATAATTATATAGCACTCACATAATATATAATTATATATTTAATAAAGTAATTAATCTCGCTGAAGCTGCGTAATTCCATATCGTAAATTGTGATCATTTCAAAACTCGTTAAGCCAGCCATTAGCCAGGAAGTATAAATCAAGGATCTGATTACGGAACAATGGCCTGCTTAAATAATGCATCATCGATGCGGTGATATATATTCAAGCATTTTTCTGGTAATCTATCGATATTTCGCCAAAAGCCACAATAGTGCTTTTAACGAGTATACAATGTGTTATAAAGTCTGAGCCATAAGCGATTGCAATAAGATGTGCGCTGCGCCGGTTATATAAGAAAGGCGAAGAAGTTAAAGTGAAAAAGTTAAGTGAAACTCACCTCCTGTAAATATTTATCCGGCATGCCAATTTTCGTTCGAGATTTGCGTGCGAGCACCAACGATATAATTTGCAAAGAATACAAGAAACAGATTAGTCGGTTTTTGCGGCAAACCATCACCACCACCCAACCACCGTCTCATAAAATTATTATCATTATTATATTAAACAATTTTTATCAATCAATAAATCATCATTGTGACGTTCGGTGTCTCTGTCAGTAGTGTAACACACGAGTCCATTATGTATACAATATTCAATTCCACCGCTATCAGTGTAAGCTAGTGTGTATTATCTGCGCGCGGAATCCTATGTCGATAATCCGTTCGATACAGCGGGGCAGCTCGATTATTTAAAGCGAATAATTAATCAGCGTCAGCGCGACACGAGTAAATGGTTGAAAAATCGACGCTCCGAGAATAACTGTCAGTCTCGGTCACAACGCTGCGCAATCCTGATTGACGGGAGCGTGTGGCCATTATTATGCGATTTTTATGATTATTCAGTGCTCACAGCTACTACTGCTTGTTTCTGTCAGGACCTATTAAGCACACGAGCCATAAGACTCGTTAAATTTGAAGATTTGCATTGTTTAATCACTCGCGGAATGGATGCTGCTTTGATTACCCGGAATTTGCTCGAATATCAAATAAAAACTCTTCACTTCGTGAACCAGCCAACGAACCCATCAATCCCGCGAAAGTGCAGGAGAGACTTGCGGTATAATTTGAGGGCAACCCGATAACCCGCGAAATACCCCCGCTTTGCGGTTTAATTTTCGCATGATGTAGGGGCGATTAATCGGTAAATCGTTCGTATTAATAACGCAAGTGTAGTGCACGAGGCGGAAAGAAAGCCGGAGAAATATATGGACTCGCGCGGATGGAAAGTAACGAGTCACTGTACACATGAAGAGGAAGCTGCGCCAAATGCGACTGGTGCTCGAGTGGATAACTCTAGTATAGGCACGGTGCACTGAGAAGAAAAATCGATTGCGCGTTATACTTTTGCCGATCGCTTTTGGAGAATCATTCTTCACACGAAGCATTACGTTCTGCCTCGTCATGCGTTTACGCGCGTGTAAGCGATCGTTGCACATCAAAGACATTTTCTCAATTTACTCCAGATTATTCTGTGCGCGTGAAAAAATTCCGATTCACTCGATAAGGTCATCTAGGCTCGAACAAAGTAAAGAGAGAGGATCTGAACTTTCTCATGAACTCTCGAAGAGACACGTATCTGTACATACAGCTTCGAAAAATCACTTTCAATTGCGCGCTCACTCGCGAGCGCCAACGCGAATCGAAAGGGCAAATCTCCCGCGGCAATTACGCGGTTTAATTCGACGCGCTCCGCTTGCCCAAGAAAGGAAGCGCAGAGTTAGTTCGCAGGACGAATGGCTCCGCCTACTTCGCACGCTCGCGTACAAGCTCCTCGTCGTTGCAGCACAGCGGCTCGTCCCCTTAATCCGATGCTCTTCGCGAAGTAACGAGATGTTGTGCGCGCGAGAGGGAATGATAGCGATAATTCTCGCGCAGCCCGGTTTTTGCCTTTGTTTTTAATAATAAGGCGGGATCACGCGATCTACAAACCTTCAGCTCGCGGGATGTAACGCGATGCTTTTGATAAGAATAAAGCTCTCGGGGAATTAGGAGGACGTCGTTTGTTACACGCTGATGTCGTGTAACTTCTCTATTGCGCGAGTGTCTCGAGTCGTTGCGCGGCCATCAAGCAGGTTTGCTGAACGACTTTCAAGCGTTGCTGAACAGCCGTATCGATCGTACTCTTGGATATATTTTACAGCTATTAGGCAGTGCTAGAGACGACGCGATGGAATCGAGGAACTTTGGACACCTTATCGTGCTCGAAAATAGACGAAAATAATCGTATAATTGGCTGAATGGTACACCATTACTCGGTCGTATGTTCTGGGACGACTGCAAGAGAAATAGAAATGCAATTTTATACGGGGGAGAAAGTCGCGGGTGCAGCCCAAGGGATTGGAAAAAGGGCAAGGACGAGCGAGAGATAAGGGAACGCGCGGGGTGAATCCCGGATTAAGCTCGTAATCTCGAGTGATACTGCGACAGAGGGAAAAAACTTCAATTACTCTCCTTCCTCTCCTCTGCAGTTTGTGAAGGCAATGTTTTTTCGTTGGTTTGCAATTGAGGCTTTCGGAGAAGCCGATTTACTATTTATGCGCGAGATGTGAGCACTTTTCTTTATTAACAAGATATCGAAATCTCACCGACGCGTTACAAAACAATGTTAAACTGCAATAATCCGATCAAGGAAAAAGTTGGTGATCCCAGCTAAGTCGATTCTATTGAAATTACATTTTTCTGGCCTAATCTTCTGTAATGGACAGATTGCCATACGATGACCTGCAGCTAAGGCCAATAATCCCGCTACAGACACAACGGGATCAGAATATCGCGACGACTCTATATAATACGGGACAATGCTTTATCAAAAAAGCGTCGTTTCGGTACAGCTACAAGTCGAGCGGACGAGCGATATTGCGCAACAATATATAGCGCCTGAAGAGCTGCTGATATTACGTGATATCGATGTCATGTTGCGCCCTTAGTTCTCTTCCAAGAAGAATCGAGAAGCCGCTGGCCATTGTGTCTCTACATTGTGAAGGAAGCTTATACACGGCTTGATGAATTTCTCACCGCTGTTTTCTCTCGCCCGGCTCTCGCTAGGCTTCTGTTGCTTCCTCTCTCTCGAGAGCTTCCATAATAGAACGAGCTTCTATTCAGTCGATCACTGATCAAACTTTGCCGATGTGACACTGCCAGCATTATTTATTTTAGGATAAATTTTTCCGATGAAAAAGCGCAATAATTGGCAGCTTCGCAGAGTTTCATATTCAAATGCTAATTCGTGAAAACATGTCCGAGAAAAAGTTCTGAAAACAAGCGACGAGATTCATAAAAAATCAAATCGCGGAAGAAGAGAACGCGGTCTTCGATTTACGGGATAGATCCTTTCCAGAAATTTCCGAACTAACCCGCATCGGATTTATATAATCAAAAGCGCCCGATAACCGGGAGTTATGCTCTAAGAGAAGACGGTATAACGAGCTTGCACTAGTTGACCGCAGCGGGTAAGCCGATATCGGAGCTTCTTTCCAGCTGCAACGAACGCCAACAGCGAGAGATCCTATTTAAGTTGGTTGCAACTGCGTTTCCCGATGAATTTAATGAATGAATCATATATCGCAAAGCTTGTTGTATAACCATGCATAATCTAGTTTTCAAATAAGCCTGCCTTTTTTATTCGCGATGTTTTGTTCATACAGTAACGTCAGTCGCAGTATTATTATACTTGCAATGATGTTGGACGAATGTGTGGTGAATTATACAGGTGGATTGTCAGAATGTACCAACGTTTGTATATTATGTACGCTATTAATACATGGCCAAGCAAAAGTTATTTACGTATAAAGTATGTGAGTGACTCATTGGATTATACCCACGTGTTTGAAGGTGTGATAATTATTACTTTTTGGTGACTTTTACTTTCGACAAATCAACACAGACATATGTGGAAACAGTTAAGAGATTCACCAATGTAAGATGGATGTCTCGATCAACGTATTATACAGTTCGCGGGTAATAGACAATTTTTAAAGCATATTGCGAGACATTCATCTGATCCCAGAGTTAAGAATTATGTACAATGAGAAGTAAAAGAAGTTTTTGGAAATGGCCGCTTCATACATCATCTCGAACGAGACATCGTCGACGATCGATCGACGCTATATGTATCTTGGAATTATCCCCGTGACAACGTAAAGCTCACCTTGGTAATGAGATCCTTGGCTCGACTCTCGAAGAGGTGCTCGAGTTTCTGGGTGTCGACGGGTATGGGCGACAGCTCGTCCCAGATCATCTTGTTTTTGTCGAGCCTCGACAAGATGATTGGGTCGTCCCGCACCTCCTTCCAGAAAAGCTTGACCGTCTTCTTGCTCTTCTTGTTGCTCATTGTGGACGGCTGCTGCTGCGGAGGTGGCACTGGACTCTTTGGCGGATCTGTAGGCGAGGACCTCAGTGTCATCAGCGCCGTCGACTTGAGGTTCACGCCGAACAGGGGTAGCGGCACTGTAGGCAGAGGAGGCGGTGCTCGGAAACTCGGTGGCGGCGGTGGTGGCGCTCGCGTGCCCACTGCTGAACCTGATCGGATAGAAATTACAGTTAGCAAGAACTTTATTGTTTGGGGGGTTTGAGTCGACGGCCGAATGAATTCGTTCTCACCGGGTGAAGGAGCCATGGGCGGTGGAGGAGGAGGCACACCGTTTGAAATGCTGACAGGGCCGAGGACATCGATCTCATCGTCCGAGTTGAGATCGGTAAAGTCCAGGTCGCAGAGATTCAGCGGCCTCTTGAGCTTGTTGACCAGTTCCTCCCAGTGAAGCTCATTCTCCGACTTCTTGACTTCAGTCAGTTTTGGCAAGTTGTCGTTCGTCGGCGACTTGAGAACGTCGGCCTTCGACTTCGACTTGGCCAGACCCTCCTTTGCTTTTGAGATCAAACCGCTTACGTCTCCTATCCTACAATCACCAGAGCCCCAAACGATTAGCATGTCACACATAAGAGTAAATAAATGGATAATAATACGAAACGAGAGATGACTCTGACCTGGAGACCTTCTCCTCAACGGGACTGTTGGGAATCAGATTCTGGGCGGTGAGCTTCTGGGTGAGATCCTTGACGGTGCCCTCGCGTTTGAGCTGCAGCACAACTCGCCGGTCCTCGTCCTCGTCGGCCGTGTGGTTGCCCTCGTCGCACTCGACGCCCTCGTCCGGGCTCTTGCCGTACCAGGGCGTCTGCTGCTGCAGCTGCTTCTTTTCCTCGGTGTCAAGCTTGTTCGCCGCGTTCATCAGGGGCGTCAGGTCCTTTCGGCTGTTGCCTCGCGCCAATTTGTTCGAGTCGCCGACGCCGTTCGTGCGCGGCTCGTATCCCGACGTCCCGTTCGTGTAGCAAATTCCGTTGAACGGACCTGTTGACAAACGATAAATAAATAACTGTTAAGACTTTATTCTTTACGGTCGCTGTGTTTTCACAGCGAACTCGAGGAAACGAGCAGCTCTCGAACGCTTGTTTACCCTGAATATTTCTCATCCTCGCGAAAAGAAAGCAACATCTCGAGATAGAAAGGATAAAATTCTCGGCGGCCGAAAGTCGCACCGCTAAAACGCGCCATGCACGCAAGTTTATACACTTATTCGCAAGCAGCAGCATCAGCGCGCGGAGAGCAAAGAAAAAGCGAAAATAAACGTCTTAGCGCGCCGCGCCGTCGCCGTTACTTTATTCGATAAAAGCAAGTTTATCCGCGCTCGCACGCGGGGCGTCGATGAAAAAAGAAACACACTCAGCGTCAACAAAAGCCCAACCCCCGCAGCAGCTAGAGAAGGTTAGCCGGCGGAGCAAAAAAGACTCGGCTCTCGAGGAAAGCAGCTCTCTCTCTCTCTCTCTATCTGCAGCTGAATAACCCCTGAATTTTTCCCAGGCGCGCAATCGAAGCCGTCCACTGTAAGTATAGTCCACACACGGAACTACGCTCCAGCTTTCAGTTTCCGATTTGGGGCAGAGCGAGAGCTCCCTCCTCGCAGCGTCTCGGGAGTATTGCTGAAATACACGAGGAGCAGTAGTGTGTGCATCAGGAAAGCGGTTTCCCGTAAAGCCTCACGCGAATCAGTAAACCGGTCAGCCTTCCGTTGGAGCGCAGGCAGGTAAGTTTATTCTGAAAGAGCTGTACACAAGAATCGCTGCGATACTCACTGTCTTCGTCTGGGTGTCCGATGGAGGCCCTCATGTTGGCCGTCGCCTCCTGCTGCTCCCTGATGAAGCTCCGCTGTCTCTCGGCGCGCTCGCGGCGACGCCTCAAGGCCGGTGTCACTCCCACGTCCACTGCAACAGATGCAAGACAAAGTTTTATATATAGCATACACTCTGTCGTGCTACTCGCTTTTGGCTGTCGCTCCTTGTTCTGCATTATTAATTATGTTCGGTCTCCGCGCAAGAGGAGGAATCGCATGTTTATTAAATAGACCGACGACGCGTCGTTTCGTTTATATATTTTATTTGTTTTTCCTTGCGATAAACACACGAGAAAGTTTGGACTCGTAAAACTGCATTTATTGTAATTTTATATGACATGAAATTTTGTATATGTAAAATAATTAACGATCAAGTTACGAACGATAAACCTCCCCCGAACTTCCATCGTAACAACTCGCAACGACAGCCCGCGAGCTCAGCCCGAGAAAGCCGTTAAATCAGCGTTACAACTCTCTTAAATAACTCATTAGCCATCAAGCGTCATTACAGCAACGTCTCGACGCATATAAACGTAGGTTACGTTCTATCGCTGCAAGAAAACGAACTACACTGCGCGAGCAAAAAAAAGTGGCGCTCCAGCCGCGAGCGTCAATCAGCTGATGGTTTCGAGTTACGCTAGGTTCCCCCGCGAGCCGACCTTGGGGGTTAATTTGTGCCGAGCAGTCGACCTGGTACTGGCGGTGAAGTTCAGATTCATCAAGAGTTGCGCCTGCAATGGCTGCTTTTAATGACAAATTTACGAGCGGCCGCAGCGATGGAAATGCGCGCGAAAAGGGGGCTGATTGGACACGCAGTTGCGCACGACTTTGCGGCGAGAGAAGGATCCAGGAAGAGCCCATCAAAGATATCCGATTGTAATGAAACGGTTCTTCTCTTCTTTCCATTTTTTTTATTTGTATTACACGCAAAAAGAATTACATTCTTTTTAGATAAATCTAATGCACTTTCCTCGATCTCGCCCGACGTCGTCTCGTATGTGAGAAACTTTGGAAAAAGTGAAAATAAGTTCTGATGAAGTATGTTAATTACCCGAAGGTTCAATAAAAGTTTGTGAGTAGAAATCGTTTTTAATAAATGCGCGAGTTGGGATTCCCAGCCTTTCTCTGAGAAAACGTTGAATTTAATAAGAAGACTGTAGAAAGAAAAAGCAATAAAATTGAGATAGCCGATGACAAACTTACGCGCTCCTTTGTTTTCCTTGTAGCTGCCGTTCATCTGAACCTCGCCCAGGCCCTGCGAGCTCTGCGAGCTGCTCGACTCGTCGTCCTCGTCGTTGGAGATGGCCGCGGATGAATTGAGAATGCAGTTCTGGCTGCCGAGGCCGCCTCCGTTGCTCAAGCCGCTGTTCAGCGTGTTCAGGCCGATCGTCGTGTTGTGATTGTTCAGCCGGGGACTAGAGCATAGCCTGGAGTTCAGAGCCATCGAGAGGGGCGACGTTCCGGTCGAGTGTCGCCGCGACTTGCGACGTTCGTGCGAGTCCACCAGAGATTTGCGGTTGCGTAGCGTTTTTCTGAAGGGTTATTGGTGTTGTTTAGTGATTGTATTACTGCGACATGTTATAGCTATGGAAGTTACTACTAAAAATGAACTTTTAATATGATAATCGCGTTTTCCAAACTTAAATCTTAAACTTCATGTCGATCGTGAATGATTGATGCATTGTAACGTAGATCGAATATAAAATTTAACGATGAATTTCTTGCGAATGCACTCCAATATTAAATTTGGTAAGAAATTAGTTTTTAAATCCTTAATGTTTAAATTGAAGATATTTCGAGAGCATAATTTTCCTAACTAATTATGCAGTCGATTCGAATAGGTATGCGTCTATTGGAACCATTCGGTTTCAGTCCAACGAGCGCGACACGCCTCAGTGTACACGGAACAGCCCGATCATAAACTGACCTGATGTTGTCGTCGAGCTGTCTAATCGGCGAGTCCCGGTCGTTGCCGTCCTCGTGGTGCAGTACCGCCTCGTAAATCTGGAACTGCCTGAGCAGATCCAGATCGGTGCCCTGCTTGCTCATGTATCTCTGGATGATGCCCTCGATGCCCTGCTCCTCGAGGCAGTCTACCTGGTCGTAGTAGGTGTCCTGGTCGGGGATGCCGTTCAGACACTTGTTGACGAGCGTCGTCGCGTAGATGAGCAGCTCCGTGTCCGCGGCGTCGTAGTCCTTCAGCAGCTTCATCACGTTCGTCCAGGGTATCATGCCGCGCGACGTGTCCACCGAGCGGATGGCTCGCACCAGCAGCAGACTATTGGTCTCCACGTACTCGACAAACACGAGCAGCAGCTTAAGCGCCGTCTTGACCACCAGCCGGAAACGA
Source organism: Trichomalopsis sarcophagae (assembly GCA_024372645.1). Classification (NCBI taxonomy): domain Eukaryota; kingdom Metazoa; phylum Arthropoda; class Insecta; order Hymenoptera; family Pteromalidae; genus Trichomalopsis; species Trichomalopsis sarcophagae. Next base: position 224,179 of record QLSS01000079.1, read on the forward strand.
CTGGCTATCAAGGTGTAGAGCCACTGCACGGTCTGGCCGTGCTCCATCACGCCGTTCATCCCATCCACGTAGAGCATCACCTGACCGAGGGCTGTGAACATTCGACAAAAGCGGATCATGTAAGTAGCTATAGGTTTCGATCATTTCGTTACAGCTGATACCGTCGTCGTCGCCACCGGCGCCGCCGCCGAGGAGGCGAATCGACGACAAACATCGGAAACTTCGCCTAACAAAGTTATCCCCGAAGTTTGCGCAAGTACACAAGTGAAAGATCCTAATGAAATTAGGCAAGGCTGTCATAATTTGTCTCGTGTTTCGAAAGTTTCGCAGGGCTTATTTGATTAGCGGTAACTGTTGCAGTCCCTCTCTCTCATGCTCACTCGACGTGTCCGAAGCGCTCTTCTCTCCGGGTGCGGTGTTCGCCGGAAGCGCAAAAAAGGAACAGACGAAAGTTTCGCGAATCCGTGTTAACTTTTTAACTAGTTGGGCAATCCGCAATCAAGGTGAATTTGTCGGAATGACAACTTACGCGCGGCTCCCGCGCTCTGTTTGCCCCTCGCACGAGGAATTTCAGCTCTCGTGATTTAATATAAAAATCACGTCGACGCAATTTACGGATCACCCGTCGCGCAGCCCCGTTACGAGATACTTTATCAGACATTATCTCGCAGTGAGCGACAAATCTCGTGACGATATAATCGCGCACGCGCGCGAGAGAGAGAGAGAGAGACGCCCTTCCGTTTTCCGAGCAACGAACCGGTATTTATTGCACAAAGCGAGCGATAAAGCTGCTCGTTTGCCTTGATACAACAAGCTCTCGAGCGCATCGATACCCTCCTCTCCTCGGAAGCGTACCCTCAAACTCGCGTCTCGTAATTCTCGGAGGTTGAACCGCGGCTTCTCGCAATGCAACGTTTCGAATAAACACCGACGACAATATAGCGTGCGACAGCTCTCTCGCACTCAGCGTCAGCGTCTCCCCGATAAAAATGTCGATCGACTGGAAATATCTGGTTAATCGCTCGGATAGCTCGGTCTTAATTCCCCGAGGAGGCGCAGAGACGCCGATAGCGACACTCTCGTTTCATTTTTTTTTATTTCAACGAGAGAACAGGGGGATGAAAAGCGAGTCAGACGCGGAAAAGTCACATAACGCGCGAAGGTAAGTATAATTACAGAATCTAGAGATGAGAAGCAATCGGACGGCGAGAGGTCGTGAGCTTCTTTTCTCCTCTGCCTCTGTCGCTCTCCAGCTCTCTGCCTGCCAATTCGATTCTATCGACGAGCTCGGCTATTTGAATTCAGATTTCATTTTTCACGAGCCACCGAGGGATGGAGAGCGAGTGAGAGACAGAGAGATGGAGCTGATCGTATTCGAGGTTGCGCCGAGCACTCTCCCATCGGGGATGAGAGCTTTGTAAGTTGCGGACCGATATCTACAGGGGATTCGCGTTCCTTCATTGGGACTATGCACCTCTGGCAGTTTTATTCTATTGCGAGCGCTCGCTTTCCGAGGGCGGAGATTGGATTTTAAGTAAAGAATTGGACTTCCTGTGTGCGACCCTTTTAATTGTGAGAGACTCGTCGAGTCATCGGAAACGCAGTCGATGAAAATCCTTTCGAATCATACGCCCTGTATGATTCAGCGGCCCACGGCGCACTATTGGAATGATTGTCGCACGATCGGCGCCGTCGGCTTCGAGAGCGAGTATCGGTATAGGCACGCGTAGTACGTAATGTACGTTTACGCGGGCCTAATTAAATTTTACGCAGCGCCTAACTTATGGTTTACGTAATGATAACGGCGGAGCGAGAGGTTAACCAACGCTTGTGTGTGCCCCGGTTCTATATGTTCGACGCAATGAACCAAGAAAAGAGTAAGGAATCGTCCACTTCGATTGAGGGGGGCGATGAAATGATTGAAAAAAAAGATGATGATAATATTGGTGTGGCATGGAAAAAGCAAATGTTTTCGGATAAAGGAAGAGGCTCTGAATCGAATTGGCGTTTATGCGAGCGAAGCGTTTGATAGAAGCGTTTGTCGTTCGATTATGCCCGGCGGCGGACGCGCATAATCACGCCATCATTTAATACGAGCTTTACTGCACGTTTAGCGAGCGAATGAGCCGTTTGCTGCACTATTGCGTGCGCCGCTATTAGAGGTTTCGAAATTAATGGCGGACAGTTACACATTGAAATATTATTATGTACACAGTTGATAATTTCCTACGGGGCGGCAATCCTGCGCGAATCCAAATTTGGCTAATACATATTTTGCGTGAAACGTTTGCAATGAACGTGTATGTTGCGAAACTACACGAATTGGCAATAGAATTCACAACAAATTGTCAGAAATCACTACGTATAACAAAACGTTATAATTACATAAAAATACATTGTAAACGCTTGCCATATTTTTGAATTGAAGAAGCAAAATCTTGAGTGAAAAAATCGCGGACCATCTTCGAGGCGTGTGTTCTCCAGAATTTATATTTAGAGGCGGCTTACGCCTTCATTAGTCCGCCGAATGTGCAGCGCGCGTGACGCGATAACGAGGATACGCGAACACACACACTCGCGCGATTATCGATAAGATAGCGCGATATTTCCGACCGTTAACGAGGATCAGCGCACAACCTCTACGTCGTACCCACCTCCACGTCCGTCGCTCGCAAGATGACTTTATCGTCGTTTTATCTGCGCGCGCGGGGCGCAGATTTTATTGACCGATTTAGAGACGCTGAAGCGCCGACGGTACATTTTATTAAATAAAGTTTATTAAATAAACTCAACGGTCGCGGAACACGGGAATCGAATAATCACGCTATTCCCGAGCGCGCCTAGAGCAACGAGAAGTCTTTCACGCTTGGCACAGCAAGCCGAATCGCAAACGATCACGTGTCTCCGCTGGTACATAATATTGGAGCCGCAGCGACGGCTGCACGTCCTTGATTCCCGCGACTCCTCGAGAGTTGCGCGGCAGCATCCTTATCACGCGGAAATTCTCGCGCTTCTACCTGCCAATTTGGCGCCGTTTCGAAGTAATACGCGCGGCCCGTCATTCCCATGTATGCATGGCTGCGCGCGGCGAACGTGCAATTACATTTAGCATGCAAACGATCGGTAAAATCAGACCAAGAGCGCCGTTCCCAGCTCCCGCCGACGTGCATACGTTAGTGGGAATTTCGCCTAGCAAGCTGGTGGAGGAGTTTGCGCTCGATAATTTTTCGAAAAATTTAATATATTTTACGCGATGTTCGTTACGCCGTAAAAAAACGCGGCAGCAGCTTCAGACGAGCGGTGGAAAAACGCGAAAATGCCGACGCTAATGTTACGAGGAGGCGGTCGAGGGAGGATCGCCGCTCGATCGAAAGAGAGGCGGCGCTCCGCCGGCAACCCTACGGGTGATTCCATCCTATCGATAAATCGCTCTCGTACACAGAACACCGAGGTTATACGAACGCGCGGGGATACAAAAGTGCGCGGCCTGCACCTATGCAGCTCCGCACACGCGCGCGTGTGTACGCGTATAGGCGCAGACATGTGCGGCAAGAGAGTGAGAGAGGGAGAGAAAAGAGAAAGGAAGGAAGAAAAGCCGACGGTTTATATGTATACTCACCGCGAAGTATGTAATTTTGGTAATTCTGGTCGGCCTCGCTGCCGACCTTGATGAGACAGGCCAGTCCGTCATTCTGCACGAACTCATGCACCAGGTCCTTGTCCTCCTGTAACGAGATAAAGCCGCATGCGCGGCGGCGATTGGTTAGTAGTCGTGCGCACGACGATTCATCCTATCGATGTCGAGTTTCTTTTGCTCGACGTACGTATGCGTGTGCCCTGTGTGAGTGTGTATCGAAGGTGATACTGCGGACAACTTGCATACGTGCGTTTCTTTTTCTTTTCAAGAGAAAGAAAGTTTTGTTTACTGTGAAGCGTGAGTTTGCGATTTTTACACTAAGGTATATTTTCGTTTCGTCCTTTGCGCGCTTAATCGCAGTGAAATCGACGGATGTGCGACGCGCGTCTGACTAGTTCCCGAATAATCTACATGATCTTATCGCGCCGCGTCACCTCCGCATATTTTTCCCGCGTATTAGTAGTACACAAAAGGTCAATTATGGAGCAAATCAACGCCGTTCGCGCAATGAAATCAATCCTTGCATTCGGGCTTCCGTACAAAAAGCCCCGCGCTCATCCATCAGTTCTCTCCAGCACGCGAGCTCTTATCATAATAACTCCCTCTTCGCTCGCTCTCTCTCTCTCTCTCTCTCTCTCTCTCTCTCTCTCTCTCTCTCTCGACACTAAATCACCATCATCTCCCCCGCAGAACTAAAACTCCCATCCTACCATTATACTCCATTATTAATTAGCGCCCGTGGAATTCATATCGTACGGAGTAGCGAATAGTTCGGCACATCCGAAAACTTGCGGCGATTGGAGACTCCCTGCAATGCAATCAATTTGCTGCCACAACTGCTCATCCCGATCTAGATTTACGATCCTATCATTGTATGCGTATGTATACGAGTATTGAGCTTAGTATCCTTCAAGTATAGTATACTATCTTCCGTAGTATTGTGATTAGACCGGAGCGATGAGCGATTAGAGCGTTACCATGAGGATCGCGCTTAGCATAATGTTTTCCTTTGGGTTCTGACGTGCAGTTGATAAAGTTTAATTGCGAGCAAAGATCTTCTTGTAGAATTTACAATCCGTAGAAAAAGGCTTTTCGGAATGTTACGAACAGAGAGGAGACAGAGTCGAAAGCGAAAAAGTAGACGACGGGACTCCTCGAACTCGCGGACCCGAGAGCCGGAGGCCTCTGCTCTAACCACTGAGCTAACGTCTACGATGCATCCGAAGCGCTTGCATCGCAGTACGACTCAGCTGCTCGACTCTTATCGCTGACTCGTCTCGCTGCTCGCGTTGTAGACGTGTGCGTCTGTGACAGGAGTCAGAAAAAATCTTTTCGATCGAAACTTTTCGAGCTCTTAAGCCTTGCCGCGCGTCACCGAAGCGCCAAAGGCGCTTATAAACTCGGAGCCCCTGCAGGTACCTCTCGAAAATCCCTGGCGCGCTCACACACTCGCATGGCACACATAAGATATCGCATAGCGAGAACAAGCACTCGTCTCGAGGCTCTTCTCCACGTTGCGACGTCGTGTACGCGCACACTCGAGTTCTCGCGAGCAGCACAAATGGAATTAGTTGCGAGACGATGCACTCACACACGCGCCGCGGGAAAGTCGCGAGCGCATAATGGAAAATCCGCCAAGTTTGATTGAATCTCCCGCTCCGGATGTGCGCGCGCGCGAAATTAGCCTCGAGGATGAAGACGCTGGATCGAACGTGAATATGCGGACGAATGAGGAGGAGGAGGGGATGAGGACACTCGCGGGAGCGGTCAACGACGCGGCACGGGAAGCGAGCGCGGCTGAGGTATGCGAGATAGCGAGCCGGCGATAAGGGCCGAGAGCCCGTCGTGCGCGCTGTAGGAGAGATAAGAAACACGGCGTACGGGGCATGCGAACGCATTGTAATGAGCGTTTTAGGCGCTGCCTACTTTGTCTTGGGAATTAAGCGCGTGAGTTGGCATTTTTTTTATACGCGATGAACCTTGATCCGATGTACGTATCCTGGCGCGTTGGTAATTGCTTTTATTATCCACTTTTCATAACTCTCGCATCGGATTAACATATCGTGATCTTCCGAAAGCAGCGTTGGAAAACGCCAGCAACGCGCAAAAACAGCTTAACACTGTCGCGAGCCATAAGCTCATCGCTAGGAGAAAAAAAGGACGCGTGAGGAGTCTCTACCGTCCTTGAACCAATTCCTCGCGCAGAGGCGACGATAAGCGAGTCACGTCGTCGCGACGAGTCGAATGCCCGAAATAAACGAGGAGAGAGGGCGCACAACGCTTGGCAGCGCTCCTAACGAATTCTTTGTTTTTTCGCGTAAGAGCGCCGCTTATTCCCTCTTGGCTCGCTGCGCTACTGGAGCAAGTGCTGCGCTGCTGGTAAACGGCTGATGCTGTTTTTCCTTTGCTCCAAGCGGTGCTCGGATACCGGCCCTAAGTTCTGCCAAGAAATCGCTTTGTTTCTCTTGCAGCTTTATTGAATCGCTTTTACATGGTTGCGCGACGCGTTAGGACAGAGTGTTAAACGTACACGCGTATTCGAGATAAAAAGTGCGTGAGAGTTGAAGATTTTGCTCGAGCCGTTTTGATGAAAATAAGTGTAGCACTGCGCGATTTATGATCGTCATTCATAATAGCATTTTCATTTTCGCAGCGAAAAACAAAGCACGACATTGCGCATCCGGAGGCTGAGAATTATAACTGTACCCGGATACGTGTCTCAGAGCTGCCGAGGCTTTTGTTCATAGTTTTGATCGCGATGCGTCGAGAGCAACTCTTGTTTCTTCGCGAACTGTCTCGGCGGCTTGTTAATTCTTCCACCGTACGTACGTCATACTCAATCATCGTAATAAAGGAAGACATCAACGTGCGCTGATAGTCGCTTACTCTTGCGGTCTTCGCGTGGCACATTTTTTTCCTCCTGCCCTGTCTCGTTTCAGTCCTTCGTAATTTAATCACCTGTTCGGTTAAATATTACAACGTCGCTCACATTTTACGAGGGTGCATTTTCGTTCCGGTGAATAAAAAGCTGTCTTTGAATGGATTATAAAAAACGAACTGTGCGCGTCATTCAATCGGTCAAACTTGTTTCTTTCAAATGAGATCTCGCGGGAGCGATACCGGAATCGCCGCCTCTTTCCATAAAACTCGTCCTTCCAACGAGAAAAAAAGTCAGCGACGAAACTAGGCCACGCCGTATAGGTGTCATTACAAAAATCTCCCCGGCCGCTCGAGCACGACTGTAAACTCCAAATCCCGGTCTCGTTTCCTTCGCTCCGCGTCGTGTCTCGTTGTCATCGCGTCGACAAAGCGATATCGCGATAAAGATACAGCGCAATAAAAGTGCAGTCAACGGGAGAGAAGAGCATTCGCGTCGCGGAAAAGGAAGGAAAATTGGCGCAAGTTGCGGCGTTATATAGCGCGCTCGGAGCCGCCTTATTGCAAATATTTACTCTCGACTGCGCAAATACAAGAGAAATGAGGAAAGAAATGAGCGCCCCTCGCAGTTCGCGGAAAGAAAGGGGCTGCTCGAAGGAAGCGACCGAGGCGGAAGAAGAAAGTTGCCGCGTGGAGAGGAGCGATAGGAGGAGATGATGAATAATAAAGGACGCCGGGCAGAACTATACTCCTGTGGCGATTTTAATTTGTCCTATCGGAACACTCGGCTTACTCTTGTTATACGCCCACGCGCGCTTCGGAAATTCACACGCCACCGAGAGATTCAAAAGAATATAGCAGAGAAATTAGTAAAAGCTCATCGCAGGAAAACAAAGACTCGAAATAAAAAGGTATGCACTCTCTCGGACGTCGAGAGACGGGTAACAGGTATATAACAGTGCCCGCGAATCGAGCCGCGAATACAAACACGCGCGAATGCACATAACGAGGCAGAGAATATAACGTACACACACATCCGACTCACCTGAAAGATCTGCTTGAGGGAGAAGAGAGCTCGTCGCAGCTCGCGGCCCTCGCTGTTCAGCAATTTTTCTGCAACAGACAAGCAACACGCAACCATTTATTATAATAATAGCGGCCAAGAGAGTCTTTCCTGTCGTCTCATATATAGTCGAGGGCATTGTTAACGCGGGGTCCAGACCAACTCGCCGTCTCCTTTTATACACACACATAACCTCACGGTTCGACCGCCCGCAATATCTCCTTATCGTATGGTGTGCTTTGCAGTCATACGGCGGGGCATTTTTTCGCTTCGGGAAAGTGGCGCCTCTTTCGACACCGTTGCTGCTCAAGCTACGAGTATATTACGGGGTTCTGTACTTCCTTGTTTCTGGAAGATGCCTATGGGTTAGCATTGGTTGCATTTGCGGCATGTGATGTTATATTTTTCAGTAAAGAGGATGAAGGAGGAATTTGACTAATTAAACCCTTTACTCGACGACTTGTTATAAAAATATGCGCACAATACCACTGGATAAGTTACGCAATACAAAGAATTTCAAAAGCACTTCTGCAGAACGTTAATCCTGATTTGATATTTATTATAGAATATAAAGCGTATAACTTGTTCGAGGGCCGCAACTTCTCGAATGCTGATTAAGTAAAATGTAGCTACATGATTCGCTGCGTTTACGTAAGAGAAAAACTTCAGCTTAAAATAACTTAACCCGATAAAATAATATATTTACAAGCTCGCGGGCAGAAAATTCTTCAGCAGAGGTAACAGCGGCTTTTGTGCCGTAGCGAGAACTTCGAAAAGGGAGAAAAAGGGAAAATTTCATTTTCATAATTCACGCGTTTACGACAATTTTTTCCCTTCGCACGCTGCAGGTCCCTTTTTTTCCGCAACCAGCGAGGCGAATACTCGCTCGTCGTCTCCATCAGCGGCCGGTAGACGGGTAATGCAGAGCTGAAAGTCGCGCTGCAAAAGAGGCGAAAATCGCTAATTACTAAGAGAAAGAACCACGAAATATTCAAGCGTTCGCATGACATGTAGGCCAATTTGGCATCTCGGGGAAATTATATACGCTCGACTAGCTTTAAATACTAATCCGGCAAATGAACTGTTCAATATACGCTGTGCGCCGCGGGAAAAGCGTGTAATTAACCGAACGTTAATTGGTGGCAAAAACTCGCCTTCGTCGTCGTCGCGCCGCGCGAGCGCGAGAAAAAAAAAGAAAAAAAATCAGCACAATGAAAGAGGGAAGCAGTCGAATAGCAGTAGCAGCTTCGCCGCAAGTCGAGCAGTCGTTAAATTGTAATTTCTTACGGGGTGTAAGTCTATACGCAGAGAGAGAGAGAGAGAGAGAGAGAGAGAGAGAGAGAGAGAGAGAGAGACTGAGATTTTAATCAGCGTTTAAAAGGGTAAATTGAGATTCTCCGAGGCTGATTGTTTCGAAAAACTCGTTGGGTTTCTTCTCTATGCTTGTTTACATTGGGTTAGAGAGTTTTTGCGGCTGTAGGTTTATTATATACGGATGAGAGCTCTAGTCGTGTATCATACGGTTACGCTGAGAGGTATAGGGAGCGCACGAGGAAGTATCCAATTTTAGATAAAGATGAGACTTTATTTCGGAGTGCACTGGACGGAGAGCGCGCGTACAGTACTATGAATAATACAGTACACATGCGCAAATGAAATCAATTTTCTGAAAAGCAGGTGTTCGTTTCCCATTCGTCACTTTCAATTGGGAAAAGTTACCGGGATCTCGTGTCCCAATTTTTCATACGCGACGCAACGCCTCGATTGTGCAGCGGAAAATACATTCAAAGACAGCCGGAAATACTTTGGCAACGCAGCGCGACGTGTGCAAGCGAAGGCGAGTCAATTAATGCGCGGACTCGGAACAACTGCGCGCGTAATTACGAAACAGTGATTAATTTCAGCTCGCTGGTGGAAAGGAGAATATCTTTCGCCATTTTTCTCCTCCCCGCATGTTCCGCGTTTATTAACTTTTCTTTTCTCGAGATTTTTAATCGGTAGAGTAATTGTTATACGAGTTTATTTATGTTTTAAAATTCCTTCGCTGTGCAGTTTAATGCGACAGCCGCGTAACTCAATTTACGTCGCTTAGCTCGTTTTTTTATTCTCACTTGATGATATATTAGGCACACTTTATCGGGGCAGCACCTCATTGTTCCGAAGAGTCGATTTTTTCCCGATAAAGGCGCGGGCACGCATGTTAACACGGCGCGTTCGTGCGCCTTTACAGCCTCTCCTCTTGGGTAATCGAGTTTCATTTGGCACTAAACGCGCGCTCGCGCGCTGAATTGAATTTTTCTTCGCCGAAGTTTATACGTCGCGAGCGAAGCGTGCCCGGTTCATGGGTTAAGTGGACGAGCGTCGCGCGAAAAAGCGTCGTAGCTGCAGCGCGCCTTAATAGATTGCAATGAACAAAGTTGATGGGCTTGAAAAGTTTGTGGAGCTGTGTCGTGCAGCTCTGACTGATGGCCGTTTGCCTGAGCCTTGAATTACACTCGATGTCGTGGAGTCAATATTTATAATAGTCATCTCGTGAAATCATTTGTTAGAGGTTAACATGCTGTAATTTTAAACGCGCGCAATGAATATTTGGTAAACTTCCTGCAGATGCAAATTTTTAAAAACAGTATTTTGTCTATTCTACACAGATTTGAAAAGATCGAAGAGGAAATTGAACTCAGTCATTAAGAGTCTATCTATAGGTGCATATACCAAATTGAAAGCAGGAAATTGAAAACATGGAAAGCAGTTTCTTTTTTCCTGATGCAAGCGATCTGTGGGTGAATATTATCAAACGAACGCAACCCACTGATATTGGAATAGTTATTTCAACAGTCTTTATCAAAATGTATTGTTAGTATACAACGAAAATATGCATCCAAACACAGACAGTACAGCACGCACACACCAGCATGCAGACACACAGGTATACAGACACCGTAATGAGAGGCCCCAATCGGGAGGTCCACTACCTGGGGTTTATTGCACCCCCGCCGCCTACTACACAGTCGACGCAGGAGCGTCTCAGTCCGAGAGTAACCTGCTCTCAGCGCACATCACAGTTCTAATCTATTTTTCTAAAACTATGCTTATATCAAATGGAATTCAAAATCTGACGAATTTAATCGTCTATTTAAAAATTTGGAGTTTACTTTACGGAGTTTGATTCAACAACAGCAAAGACTCATTTCAGTGATGTATAAGCTGCGCTCGTCCAACAAAACAAACTTTTTAGCAAGAGCTTAAGGATCTCGAAGAAGGAACTTGGCGCTGAGCCTTCTCGGAAATAAAACGTGTAAAGGGTCATAGAGCATACCCGCTAACGCACACATGCGCTCAGCAGCAGTTTACAAAACGGTCGGCGCTACGCGCAGACTTTACGAGCCTACACTTAAATCCCAAGCGCTGCTGCTGCTGTTGCTCGCTGCCGTTACAGCCGCACGACGGAACGAAAGTGGGTTCTGCTTCTTACGACGTTATTAAGTGGAGATTCTCGCGCGCGACGGCGACGATTACTTTCGCCGCTCGACTCATTTATGGACTTTCCTTCGTCGGTGCGTGCAATCCTGCTGCTGGATATCATTATCGAGTGCGTCACTGCTACGACACGGACAGGCATTGGAACATGAAAAATCGAAGGGAAGTATGGATGTCGCAAAATCCTTTCACGAATTCGAGCAGAGATGCGAGCAAGCGCTATTAACCCCGGCGAAGAATACGCTGGGATTTCCAATTTTGCCTGCGAAAAATCCACGGGTAAATCGAGTGTGAGGCGCCGCTACATGAGAATAAAACGAAGAGTGGATGTGTACGCGCGAGTCATTCCCACGCGATCCCTCATAATCGGAGAGCGATATCGGAGACGAGAGATTGATTGATTGATTGATATCTGTTTATTAACGTCTTGGTCGACATGACCGCATGACGTGAAGAAAATACATGGCAAAAATAAAGTAATAATTATTTTACATAATATGCGCAGAATATATAGATCGCTTCGACGGAATAATAAGGCGCAAATTTTTGATAAATGAAAATAAATGGGCACAATAAAACTTAATAGAATTAAGCCCATATAATGACAAGAGTGACTATAATTAGACATGAATAGATAGCGTGTGTGCTGAGAGAGAGAGAGAGAGAGAGAGAGAGAGAGAGAGAGAGAGAGAGAGAGAGAGCGTGTTTATGCATTGTGCGTCCGCCGCCGGATGGATGTAAATACACGAGGAAGTGAACTGACAGGACGATGAAAAATAGGGGCTACTGACTCGGCTTTTCCGAGATTCCATTGATTTACATCTGCGCGAGAGTCCCGGTCGGAAAAAAAAAACTTTCAGTAGTGCGTATTAAAAACGCCGGCTTCGACATTACTCCACTGCATTTTCCCGAGTTTCGGAGAGGAACAATCGCTTCTCTCTGCGCTATGGTCACGACGATGCTGCAACATCCTCGAGGAGAGAGGAGAAAGCCGCGCGCGGGAATCAAGTGAGCCAAAAAGTACAAAAGCTACTCTGCAAAAGGGAAAAGAAAGCGAAGAAGAGGCAGCGGGGTGGTAATTAGGAACCTCGCCGCGGGTCGTCGCGCGAAGACGAACGAGAGCGAAGGCTCGATCCCGAAAAAAACACTTCTCCTCCTCCTCCTTCTCTTATACCTTCGTCTTTTTTTTGCCATAGCGGTTCCGGCAGCCCTTCGAGATGACTTCGCACCCACGCGACCCGACAGCTCGTAAACAAGCGTGAGCTCGTATCGTAATTTTGGAGCCTTATTCTTTCGCAGCCTGATTGTGCTTGGGACCATATTCTCGCGCCGTGTGTAGGTATATTGGGAAGCCGAGAGATGACGATCCTTTGTCGGGGAGATATGGAGGGCACAGGCTTCATTAATATCGCCCGTTTGATGAGGCGTTATTATTTGGCTGGCAGGTGCCCGGCCGATTTCTTTCTTTCGAGCGATGGAGAGAGCAACAAAATTTGGTCAGAGCCCGATCTCTCATAACGAAGATGCGCTGATTTTTTTATAGCCCAGTCTTTATGCCGCTGATGAATGCACGCGCGGATCCATTGTCGGAAGAAGTAGGATGCAAATTAGGCTTTTCCTGGAAGAGTTTCACAAATTACGCGTTGTATTCTTTTAGTACGGCGCTGCTTTCTTCGAGTAATTATGCGTTATTGCGCTTTGTGAGACGTTTACACGCGCAACTATACGGCGAACATTCAATTACATGAATATTTCATATAGACAGCTCGTTGATGAAATTCGATTCGAGAGAAATTGCGTCAAAGCCATCATGCGCTTATCGATGCGAAATATCTCGAATGCCGATGAGATTATAACCTATTAAGCCCATAAATTGCATTATCAAGCGTTAATTAGTCATAATTTTTCAGAAGCCCAACGCGCCAGTCCACAGTTTGCAGAATCCGATTCGTATTGGGAGATAAGCGAGCGTTTTACAACATCCGACTTTATTACTGATATTCCGATCGAATTTTTCGCCAGGCTTTTACGCAATGGGGGAGCGCTCGAGCAGCCTGAGCGATTATTTCAATTACGTGTTCAATATGCTCACTTACCGATGTTTACTGTAGCAGAAAGATACACTTATAGGCAAATTTTCTCGGACAATCTAGAGTAATCGCTTGTGCCCACAAGCCGCTCGCGTCCTTAATTTTACGTGCATGTAAATGTGCATAACGTTTATCCCATATTTCAGCTAGGATTTCAACGCGTGACGAAACGCTCCTTCAAGTCGCTTTTCGCATTTGCAAATTGGTGTCCTACACAGGATTTCTTCAAAGATCGTCGACCATCCAAAAGAACGACAACTTCGCGGTGCGTCGCGCAAAAACGGTACACCTCGCTTGAATCCCCTCGAATAAACGCGCGTATGCACTCCGTAAAAAGTGCTCTCGACTAGAGAAAGAGAGAAAGAGAGAGAGAGAGAGAGAGAGAGAGAGAGAGAGAGAAAGAGAGAGAGAGAGAGAGAGAGAGAGAGAGAGAGAGAGAGAGAGAGAGCAGAAACGGTGACTCGCTCACGTGTGCAGCACGCCCGTTCGCGCGACCATTAGTCGTCGCTGTGCGAGTGAGAGCGTATGACTGAAACGAGCTGCGTGCAAAGGCGTGACAAATGAGACGGCAGAATTTCCCAGTCGCCGAGAGAAATTTATCAATATTAGCCCCAGTGAAACAAAGCCGCGACAGCTGATTTAGCATTCGCAGCGAACCGTTGCGCAAGCGCTCTTTTTCCGAGACGCGCGCGCGAGGATTAAGAAGTCACCACCGGTTTCCTCTCTTTCTCTCTTGGATTCTTTCGAGGGAAGCGGTCGCCGCGTCGTAAATCGTGAGCCGCGCGTTTTCCCGGCAAATATGCTCGTCCGATATTGGCGGAGAGAGAGAGAGAGAGAGAGAGAGAGAGAGAGAGAGAGAGAGAGAGTCCGCAAAAACGAGCTCCAGCCCCGTGTCTTTTTGCGCTTTTTTCCTCTCTTCGGAGGTGGCTTTTGTATACTTGATGTTCCCGTTATTGAAATTTATCGCGGACGTGGGTTTATTATCGATTTTCGTCCTCTTTTTTTCTCTTCACGGTCTCGCAGGGAGAGAGTGATTAAGATTTTTGCAGGTGCTCCTTACTCGGCAATCGGGAGGTTTATGGCAGTGTTTGCGTATTACTTTATCTCGGATTTCCTGAATATAAGGTACCGTAAGCTTATCGCTCGATGATAAAAATTACTGGTTCCTCGAAAGCAAATTTTGTATCGTCCCTTACTTTTTATTTTTATTCGATCATCTTCAGCTGCATTGAATAGCAAGTCCGACCGAGGCTGGCATTGTACGCCTACAACGCGAGACGCGCGTGCGAGTAGATCTGATGCACAGGCATCACGCGATACTATGATCGAATTTCGCTCTCGAGCATACATACGGCCACTTAATCCAGTTTTCTCCTCGACTGCGCAGCTGCTCTAGGCCGAGCACCGATAATTTCCTTCTGATATTGATAAATTTGTGTGTGCTTACGAGCACGTTATCGCGGCGCGTTTGAATTGCGAGAAACGCCGGGCAGCTGATGGATCGATTTTTTAATTTTGCCTTTCGAAGAAACGAACTTTTTCCGAAACATTTCATGATGATTTATACGAGTGTATTACACGCAATTTACAAACTATTAAAATCCAACCATTCAGTCAGCGACTTACCTGTTGTAAATTTTGATTTAACGACCGGCGGAAACCCGAAAACTCCCTTTCACCAGTCCTCGCCAACGGGATGATATAACTTTAAAAAAAAGTAAATAATAAAGCCAGAGGATTTAAGCATAAAGCCGAAAATATCGGTCACCATCCTGCAGTCCCTCCTCGTAAAAGGCACAGCCAATCGAACGCAATATACGTCCTACGGCAGCAACTGTTGATCCACTAAATAATTTTTAATCGCCACCTGCACGGTCGCGGCATAAAAACTCCTCCCGTCGAGTTCAGTAATGGTCTCACAAGCCCAAAGTCCTCGGCTGCAGTCCACGATACCCGAGGCGATTCTGTCGAGCCCTGTTAATTGGCTGTAATCCGTAATTAAGCGCAACATCCGCCGTCGCCAATGACGAAAATCAGGTGCCGTGCGAAAGGGGAGAAAAAAAAGAACGAACTGCAAAAGGTAAAAGAAGCGAGAAGAGGGAATAAGGCCGAGCGCGTGCGCGCTTTATAATCGGTGCGGAGGCCCGTCTGGCGTTAACAGCGTTAAAATCTCCGCGTCATGCAAGTGGGTTATGCAATTTGACCATGAGAAACAAACCGGCGCGCCGGACAATCTCTCTCGCGCGCGCGAGAGAGAAGAGAACCGATATTCACCTGCCGGCCGTATTCGTTCGTTGAACTCTTGCGCGCGGCGGTCGAAGAAAGAAGAGAAGGCCGGGGAAAGGGAGGCGACTGGAGGAGAGAGATGATCGAACGGAGGTCCAGGAGAGGACGTTCATGTCCCTGGAAAAAAATGACGGGGGACTGCACGATAAAGGGGCCCGGGGTCTGGGAACATGAAAGAGAAAGAGAGATGGGGAAGCGACTGATTCACGAAAATCAACTCGATCCTCCAGTTGTAAATTGGCTCTTTATTAAGCTGAGCTGCGAGTGCTCAAAGAAGAAAGAAAGACGCTGAAATTCGGATGCTCGTTTAATTAACACTTCAGCAGCCCCGGCGAGATTAAATTATAATTTTTATTCTTTTCAATAGCCCTTTTTTCGTCGCGCTAATTACGAAATCGCGAGTGCGTCATCTTCCCAGGCTGACTGAAATATTTTTCAAGAGGTAGAAGTGGATTTTGAAAAATTTTCACCAGACACTCAGAGCGTGTTGAATAGTCGAAACGAATTAAAAGCGCGCCGCAGCCGTCAGCATATACATCGCTGAAGCCCTCTCCAGGAAAGCTCGCAAAGAAGACCTCAAGTCCACTCAGCCTCACGTTTTGCATATTTTAACGGTTCCCCTACGTATACGTACATGGCAGTCAGTCGTCTCATCTCCTCGTCGAGACTGATGCTCTTCCTTCTCTGGCACAGGAGGACGACTGTCGCTGCGGAAGCGACCCTGGCTACTGCGATACCGCGAAAAATCCCCGAGTGCGACCAGCGCACCACTTTACCGCACGCACGCAAATGGAACGCCGCAGCTGCTCCATATACAGGCGGCCGACGCTTTATGTTTTGCAGTGGATTTATGAGCTTCCTACTCCCTTCTTTCGCCGCTCGCGCAAGACGGGCCCGCGCAGTAGCGGAATACGTAAATTTATGGCGCGGAAGACTTTTGCGCGGAGGCGTTGCTATGGGCACTAGTTGGCGGCGGAGCTTTTTTCGGCCGCTCCGGTATAGCGTACCGCGCGGAATAGCCGGCTCTTTGCGGCGACGCGAGCGGCGCAAGCACGCTATTACTTTCCAGGGGCTTGTTATTGTTTTTCTTCGCGACCGGTTATATTCGCTTAGTGCGAGGTTCAGGGCGGGAATTTCAATTGCCTCGCCGCGCGTTGTGTAACGCGGAGTCGTAACGCCCCCAATTTGTGGAAATGTACATAGCCTGTATACCGATAGAAGTTTGGTTTTAATTGTTAGCGATATTACACGCTATTACCGCGCGACCGATGAATAGACAGAAGGGCAATTCAATCGGTGGATATTTTTTCAAACTCGCTCAATCGATCATGGTTGCTTTTGTTTTCAATAGTTCAGGCGGCGTGCGCGTTGATAGATCAGTCAACGCGAGGATTGCGGCGCGCGTAAGTCAATTAACCGGTGACCAGCGCGGTACTGGAACTTCATTAAGAGATCAATTTTGCTGACTCGTTCGGTTCATGCATTCTACATTCTATGCGTCTGAATAATTGAAAGTTATTACGCGTCTTTCTTACTTCAGGATATCGTATCCATTAACTGCAAGTTTAAAATACAATATACCCAGACAAGTTTTTAACTTTCGTCTCCAACGTGAGATCGTTGAATACACAAATCCATAGAGTCGCGGCAAGTGGATCCCGATGTGTGTACCCAGAGCCCTCGGAGAAGACGCGAGCTGCACTGCGAGCGAGGGTTCTTTAACCCAGGCTCTCGTGGAATAAAGACGTCGGAACCGCGGCTGTATACCCTCCACTCGGTGTTTGTGCACACACGGTGCTTGCGGAAAAACGAACCGACTGTGTGTATATACGGAGGCCGAGCGGAAGGAATAGCCGTAAAAGAGATAGTCTTGGATTATCGACGCTTTTGACGGATAATATTTCACCGTTGGATTGTATGCAGCCGCCTTTTTGCCCGCCGGCACAGGAAGCATTGAGATACGTATAGCATTGTGATGCGGGAAACCAATACACCTCGTTAAGACTAGTTTTTCGAACGCGAGAGCACTGAGTCTTCGAACGGAAAAAATCGCACCTATCAAATAATATCACGTAATGGAAATTACTAGCATTGTTGCAAGCATACGCAAGTTAAAAATCATAAATCCGAGGAATACCCGAACGGTTTGCAGCCGAGCCGCATGCAACAATCGTTTTTCCTCTCCCGGTGTATAGCCCGCATGAAAATTCAACGTAAAAATCGAGCTCGGGTAATGGAAACATTAGGCACAAAGAGAAGCACGGACAGATGAAAAACAATGGAATATACTGGCTCTCCGATCCAAACGGCACATGCATACGGCTCACGTGCTGTTGCTGCTACTGCTGTCGACATTCGACACTGGTTAATCGCGGACACGATTACATTCGCGTCGCGGCGGCGCAGCGGCTTACATAACCGGCGACGACAATGGAACTCCATAATGCTCTCGATCTCTCGGGCTCTTATCTCCGTACCGTTTCTCTCTTTCTCCCAGTTTTTCTAGCCTGAGAAGAAAGAAGGGGCTCCGAGTTCTATCCCCTTTGTCCGGCGCGGCATCTCTTTGGACCACCGAGAGAGTAACGTCTAGCTTGGACGGAAGAATTTCTTCTCAGCACCGGAGTGGGCACAAATGTTTGCGCACCTCGTGACGCGAGCGAATCGGTTACGATTACAAAAGGCGAGCGTAAAAAGTCTCGATGCTTGCTTTGAAGTTGTACGACTTCCCTTGCGCGAGATAAGGACTGCATGCGTTATTAAAGTACATCGGAATAACGAAGATAAGTCGAGCAAATACGTTACCAGCTCGCGCGGACGAAAGTTCCTGCGCGATTAAGTAATAATAAGCAAAAGGCGCATCCTGCTTCCGTCAACGTTGCTTTTACACATATTATCTAATTATGCCAGCGAAACACATTTGGCTAATAAGCTCATTCTGTATGAGCCTCATTTTAAGCGCACGAGCGGGCTATGAGCTGCAAGTAAGCCAGTGAAATACTTCTCAAAGTCTCTTGGCGGCGCGAAAGCTGCACCGACAATGGGGATGCAAATAAAGTTTTTTCCCATAAGACAAACGCGAAGACAAACAGCCCGCTCTTCCCGTTGATGGGATTTCTGTTAAATTTGCTACCGCGGTCATTCATTAATATCGCGGTTCGGTTTGCCCGGTAATTACGTGACTCGGTGCAGCAGCGCAGATTGAATTATTCGAAACGGAAAAAGTCCCTTTGGAGCTCCAAAAAGAGGACGCAGTCGTCGCGGAGGAGCAAATAAATTACCCGATCGCGCGCGGCTCGAGATGTCGACGGTCGGGTCACCTGCACTCGACCACCGGCAGTAGGCAACCGGCCACGCAGTCAGGCACTGGCGCACGAGCGGCAACGCTCCAGAGCCGGTTAATCGACCGATCGAGTTTACATCAAGGCTCGAGAGCGAAGCGGCGGCGCAAACGAGCCGCCGACGATCCACTCTGCCGAGCTGTAAATTCGCTGGAGCTCGTATCTCTCTCTCTCTCTCTCTCTCTCTCTCTCTCTCTCCTCTCTCTCCCGGCACAGCCGCCGCGCAGCGCGAAATTGCCGGAAACAGCTGATAAAATATAGGTGGAGCTGGCCGCGCGCGAGGGTTGACGTAGGGTTTGGAAGGTTATGGCAGCTTTATTAGAGGCGGCTTGCGGATTATACGTGGGATCGGGAACAGGTGCAGCGCTGGGCCCGAGGGGAACTACACAAGCATGTCCTTTTACGAGGGCGCGCCGATAAGGGTTGCAGTTTGCGTAAACGCGTCTCGCTGCTTTATGAGTATGGGTTTATGCAAATGCATTGCGAAAAATAGCGTAATAAGCTAATTAGCCTTCCTGAAGACTAGAAGATAGTTAGCTTTTGTGATTTTTCGTTGACGGAACGGAAGCGAGATGCGCAACGCTTTTTGCAATAAAACCGGAATTAAACTAAGGAATCCTTAGTGGAGCAATATGAAAAGCAGGCGCTCCCAAGCATTCCCATACACGGCGACCTTGCACTTGGCATCACACCGCACAGAAACAAAACAGCCAGACTGCGTATAGCGCTCCCAATATAAATCTCTGGTTTCCCCACAACAAACCCGTCCGTGAATTCGCACACACGATCCTGTCTACCTGTTCTCGCTCTTTTCTCAACGAAGTCATACGGCAAAGTGTTCTCCGCATAATATATAATAGCATGTCCCACGCGCGCGAGAAAGCGCTAATTCACGCGCGCGGCGCGCATAGAAAAACCGAACGCGCCGGCAACACCTCTAATTACATCGAGATCAGCCGGTACTCGCCTAAAAAAGAAGCCACCATTAGCACGGCTACCTGGCTGCACTTGTGACCCCCTTAGCGCGCGCTCTCGGGCGACAATGCGCTTGTATACGTATGTACTCGGCGAGTAGTATGCCTTCTTCCCATGAGAGCATCATTTGCACACAGAATGCCGCCGCCGCCGTAGGGGCTTATCGCGATCCTGCGCGTATAATGCTATGTGGAGAAGGCTCTCATATGTCCTGTCGAGTGTAAAGTGGGCCTTAGGCTCAACTGGTACGTGTACTACAATATATACGTAAGACACTCACCTATGATGGTGTGAACTCGCACGGAGAGCTGGGTCCTGAGAACGATGGAGTTCTTTCGGCTGGAACAAAAAGAAGAGGATGAAACGTTAGCGCACCTACATAGATGTTATAATGTGCATACGCGCGCGCGTGTCATCGCTGCGCGAGCATTCGTTCGTTCGTATACGTTTGTTTGTTTACGCGAATACGAGGGCAAACCCTATACTGGCGCCCTGTTATATATTTGTGCGCGTGTAACTGGAGCACCGTTAAAGCTCTGCGTTATACGCAGGAGGTTTATCGTTCATCATGCGGGTCTCTAGCTCTGTCGGAGCCGCTGTCACGGTATTAATAATGATTTTTTTTCCAGATGCTCTTGTCTACTCGTCTTTTTCGCGGTGTCTCGTTAGCGGGGGATGGCGCTCTCGGTTTATTAAGGACTTTAATAATGGGCAAGGGGATTATGCGAAAGCTTTTTATGCTGATGTGCGCGAGGGAAAAGGAGCACAAGCTTGCTGGTCGTTATTAGATGTGATTCTTTTACTCTAATGGTAGTTGGAATTCGGTTCGCATTGAAGGTATCGATGTTGCCAGTTTAAAGGGTCCAACGAAATTGCATAGTTATTAAACCACCTCCAAGATTTAGCATTCTTCCTAAGGAAGCCTAGTAATAGTAATTCGTGTCAAAACATTTAGGAAGTATGTTTTGATGCATTTTTAGACGAAAAATATTATTTTTTTCTTTTGTAAGAGAGGGATAGAGAATGATAATTGATTATGTATGTGCAATTGATTAGAAATAATTTTATCTATCAAACAAAGAAGGACAAAAACTTTATAGAATTATATATATGATGTAAAAACAATTAAGGAAGCTACGTGCCTCAATGAAATTTTTTATGCAACACATTTAGGGCTACTTCTTTTCATATTATACATCAACGATATGCTAAAGGAAAACATAATTTCATATGTTGATGATACTGCCATAATAATTGAAGATAATACTTGGAAAAACGTTGAACATAAACTAAACGAAGAAATAAAAAATATATCGAGCTGGTTCACCTTAAACAAACTCTCACTAAATCTGGAAAAATCTACATATATCTACCTACATATATGACCTTTGGTAATTATCAAGATAGTGTCCCGACTAACTTTGAGATAAAACTAGATAACAAAATATTAAAAAGAACGGACCACTGTAAATATCTAGGAATCATTTTCGATTATAACATGAATGGGATAGACATATAAATTACTTCTATAGTAAGAACAAGTACCTCGTTTTCGATTTTTATAAACTGGCTAAAATCATAAATACAGAGACATTAAGACTAATTTATTATGCGCTTTTTAACAGCATTGTTGGGTACGGCATCATTGCATGGGGGGGGGGGGGGGGAGCCTACGCAGGTGCCTTAAATCCAATTGTAAATCTACAGAAGAGAATATTGAGAATTATCAACAAAAACCGCTTCATAACTAACAAAAACCCACTTAACATTGCTCAATTATTTGAGCGTTATGCTACCATTACCATACCAAGATACAAAAAAATTCAGATTCCGAAATACTACAAAACAATTAGTAATAAGAATAGTTATATCATGGCGATAAAGCGTTTTAATAGACTACAAAATACCTTAAAGAATATACAAACAAAAAATTTGAAAAAAATAATAAGAGATTGGATTGCGACAAATATAACATAAAGAAGAATGGCATACAAAATAGATTGTCAAAATTTGGAAAAAATATACTATTCACGGTTGATAAAAAGTAATTTTCAAATGATTTCCCATATACATCAAATCAGCAATTTCAGGAACGAACGTCCTACATTGGAAGTCCATGAAGACGTACTTACTGAAAAATTGCTAATAGATGCTCGTACATACATATGTGCGAAAAGACAGTGCAAACTAAATTACAAACGCCTCACCGCCGTATGTCTACCTACATTTGGACTAAAATACTAAATTATACCACCAAAAAGAAACAATAGATAGAATTACTAATATTGCAACGTAGATCGTAAACAAGTCAAGGTTAATAGATGAAGTCAACAACACCAATTGGATCACAGCAAATAAGGAGACTTCGACATATCAAACAAATACGGAATGCCGCATTTCAATTTTGCAACAAGACGACACATGTTGCGATTATAAAATCAAGAACAAAAGCATAAAATTAAAACATGTACACTTCGTAAAAAAAAAATAACAGATACAATCGAGGAAAAACATAACAACAATATTAAATATAAACCTATAGAAACAGTTTTTGATGATATAGATAAAATGGCTGAAAATAATAACATCAAGACGGCTTCTAGAGAAGCAAGTAAAGCACCAGGCAAACCGATTTTACAAACTAACAACTACCGCATGACATATGGTGATCTAAACTACTTAGATTCTAACAAAGCATACCTATACTTTGATAGAGTAGTGAAAGGTAAGCAGACTTTTATCAACTCAATGTACCCTCTAAAACATCAACCACAGCAGAAGAACCTAATAGTTCTCGACGACATAGTCTTCACCTCACCTTGCAATTGCGACTCATCAAATCAACACAAGCAGATGTTTCCACATTACAGAGTGACGTGCGCAGTTGGACTTACATGTCCAGCTAGATTAAGCAAATTAGAAAGAATAATTTTTGCTAGAACGATGAATGTATCTACCGAAACCTTCACAACAGCGAGACAAATGTTAATTAGATATTGGTAAACGAGAGAATCGTGTGCAATAAATGGTTACAAATCTTGGTCTAGTAGCACCCTGCTACCAAGACCCAAGGTACATTGTAACCTAACAAAACTAATATAGCTATGATGTAGGGAAGTTTTTTTTTGTACCGGACCTACGAACAGGTAACTCTTTTACCTCTGTGGGTAATTGCGTAGATTGTTATTAATATTATAACTTCTATGTAATTATATTTTCTGGTAATAAATAAATAAATAAATAAATTTTGACGTTAATCTCATACTCATATATTTTTTATTTTGATGTATTATGGATTATATGCTTGGTTTTGGCTTTTCGCTTGCTTTGCTGCTCATTAAAACTTTTAGGGCGTCCGTATTTCGCCGCTAAGGATGCCACTTCAGCTTGGAAAAAAGAATGGAAATTGCAATTTCATAATTGCAAGAGATATTTTGTAATTTTCAATGACATTTTAAAATGAGAATCAGCCAGTATTTAAACGACGCAATTCAGATGCGTTTATACCTCCCTCGATTAATTTCCTAAAAATCATCGTCAAATCTCGAAACTGATGAAGAAATGAGTCCCACCCCAGATCGAGTGTTTTTCTTCTTTCGAAAGCAAGCAGTAATAACCGCTAACGTTGACTTCCCAAACAATCTCCCGCATTGCCCAGTCTTCCTCTGCACCTCCGCACACGAAACCCCGGAACTGAACTTGTCAACCTTTCGGAGTGCACGCGATCAATCGACACGCCCCTGCCTTTCCCTCTCCGTCACTTCGAAACACTTAATTAAGCAATTACACAAGACTGCGCGAGCGCACAGCTCGTCGA
Source organism: Trichomalopsis sarcophagae (assembly GCA_024372645.1). Lineage (NCBI taxonomy): Eukaryota > Metazoa > Arthropoda > Insecta > Hymenoptera > Pteromalidae > Trichomalopsis > Trichomalopsis sarcophagae. The sequence continues at coordinate 247,739 of QLSS01000079.1, forward strand.
ATGCTATTAATTTGCCATTGTAATTAATTATCCACACACTATCCCCCTACGCACAGACAGTACAGTCTCTCTCTCTCTCTTTCTCTCTCTCTCTCTCTCTCTCTCTCTCTCTCTCTCTCTCTCTCTCT
>QLSS01000079.1:247876-261506 GCA_024372645.1 Trichomalopsis sarcophagae
TCTCTCTCTCTCTCTCTCTCTCTCTCTCTCTCTCTCTCTCTCTCTCTCTCCTCCTCCTCCTCCATCTCTCGTTTGCGGTGACGGTCACTGGGCCAACGGGATATGCGCGCGCAAGCTGAACTATTATACGCTGCAGCGCATCGCATCGCCTCAGCTGTACCCCATAAATATGTAGGAGCGAGCTGAGGCCCCCTCAAGCTATGGGGGAACTCGGCGTGAGAACGCGCGAACAGGAGGCGCGCACTGCACGTTCTGTACGTGTGTGTGCGTTATTCGCAAAAATGGCAAGAGAGCAAGCGCTTTCTTGAATATTGCATTTCAGAAGAGAGCCCGTGCGTTCAGGATATCACAAGGCGAATTATGCGCGAGCTGCTCCACGCCGCTGTGCACTGCATCAACCAGTCGCGCGCGCGCAAGTCCGCCGATTATTATTATTCGTTGCAGTACAGGCTGGGATACGTGTGAGATTTTAGTTTTTCTTTGGCTTTCATCGTACCGTCTGCACTCGCGAATATACCTCGAATTTTAATTTTACAATCACCCGACCCTTTGGCGTGGGCGATAAATTATTTTCTCGACTTTTTCTATACCCTGTATACTGCACTGCAGCGTCAGCAGCAGCGCTTTGTACAACCCGGTACTCGATCATGGACCTCATAATAAGACTGAACGGAGAGAAAAGCTCGCGCGCGACTGACTTTTCCAATAAGAAAAAAAAATATTTATATCCGAGATGCACGAGATAGAGGAACGCGCGAGATGCATCGTTAGATCTCGCGCGGCCGAATAAACAACCTGCCGACAAATTGGGTCGGCTGGGGAGCGCAAGGAAAACGTACGTTACTTTTCAGCTCCCGCCGCTGCTTACGTTTGAGGATAAGATCACGGAATTGCGCCAGTCACCGGAAAATTTCGCTAGCCGCGCCAGGAGGAAAACAATGAACAGCGCACACGAGCGGCATTTTTAGCGTCAATCAAAGTCATACGCCGCGCGGGCGCGCGCAGCGCCGATATAAATTTCCCATCGATTCTCATCGTTAAAGAGCCTTCCGCGCCGCGGCTGCTAAGAAAAACAGCGGCATTGTGCGGCTGCTGCTGTATTTCGCGTGTAAAATTTGCCGCCGCGCGATAAGGTATATAATACATGTACAGAGGATGTGTGTGCCGCGCCCCGTGTCTTTTATGAAGTGACTAACGCAATCGCGCGCCTGGTCGCTCCGGCGCCGTCGTCGTCGCGAAACACGTTTTTCATGTTTCACTCTGTGCGCGGTGTCCTTTGTGCTCGAAATCATTTTATAATGCATTCATTTAAAAAGCCTCTAGAGGTGTTTGATTAATTCTGTCTGCTGTTTCGGAAATCGATATAGAGTTATCTTAAAAAACTTACTCGTTTTGGTAATTCAGAAAAGCGCAGTTTCGAGTTTCGTTCGATAGGTTAATTACTTCGGTTACCGGGTACAGCTGGTGGTCAACGCGATAACGACCGGCATAACTCAGCTCGAATGCAGCGCCCTTAAAAAAGCTGTCGTTATACTTCCCCGCTCGGAAATTCTCCCGAGTACGATATAATTCACGATCACCGGCCGAAAAAAATAAATCCTCTCGTTTAATGAGCTTCGATCGCAGCCAGCGCAGCGAGAAAGAGAACGGGCGCGCGACAGAGTAGCGCGGATCGAGTTTCAATCAGGACACTCTCGCGCCCCGCGCGAAACAAGGCTTCCGACAGGTATATCGCGCAACAGCCAATAAATACACACAGCCCCACCCTCTGAGCCAGGAGACACACACAAGAGCGCCGCTATAACGCAATCTCGCTCTCGCTTGTCGCCTCGAACAACTCTCGACCAATTGGTTCTCTCTACTGCGGCACACCGAGCGCGCCTATACTCCGTGTTACATATAGCTACGACTCGCGAGAAAAATAAGCGGCGAGCGAGTCACTCGTATCTGGCGAACACATACATGCGACGTAGTGTAGACACACGTCGTCGCGCGACGACAGAGCGCAGCGCCTGCAGTTCGATCTTCCGCGACAGAGAGCTCTCAGACATGTATCTGGCTGAGTCTGAGTTTGCTCTCTCGCCTGCGCACACAGAGACACCTATCCGCGACTGGGGAGCACGTGTGCAGCCGTGCAGTCGCGAGTTCAAGTGCGCGGCGGAAATCCTCAGCTGTGTGTGAACCTTCCCACGAGGCAGCCTTGGCGGCGGCCTGAGAATCCGCGCGAGCAGGAGTTGTGCGAGGACAATGGATTTGAGAAAAAAGGAGAGAAGAGAAGAGAAGAGAAGAAGAAGAAGAAGAAGAAGAAGAAGAAAAAGAAGAAGAAGAAGAAGAAGAAGAAGAAGAAGAAGACGAAGCGAATCGTGGACAGAGCGCGTGGGAGGGAGAGGGAGTCGTGGAGGAGGACAAGAGCAGACGGACCGAGACGCCGGACGGATGGAGTAAATTCAGCCAAAGACGGCCGGCGCGCTTTTGTTCGGAGAGAGGTTTTTATTTGCTCTTGCGCAAATAAAATTGAGAGATTCGAAAAAGCCCTCCCGGCGGGCTTTTAACTGCAGCCGATGTAAAAGTAAGACGTCGTCATTAGCAGCCAACGACGTTAGCAGCAGCATACTTACAGTCATTTTTGCGTGCACCGCGAGCCCGAGAGAAGAATCCGATAGGAGCGAGTGGAACAGCGCGCAAGGTGCGGGAGAGGGAGAGAAAAAAGAGCGGCGCGTGTTAATAATGTTTCCGCTCGTAAATGAGAGAATCGAGGATGCGCGGGAGGGTGGGTAGGGAAGCCCCGGCGGGATTCTTGACTCGGCTGGAATTTTACGAGTCGCGTTGTTACACTGCAGCTCTCGCGTCGTATAGTATTAAGAGAAAAGGAGAAGTGGGTCCCGCGCGAGTGAGATCTGCACTTTCCGTCGTACAGAGTGTGTTTACCCACCGTGTTTTTTCTTCCACCGCGGTCGGTTCGGTGACCGTTTTCGTGAATGGAATTGAATGGAGCGCGGCAAATTTACGGGCTGTCGGAAGCTGCGTTGATTTTAGCTCGCTGTGGCTCTGCTGGCGCTTTGAATATTCATGATTTATCGGCTGCTGCGCGGTGCGACCGAGAGCGAATTTATGTGTGATTCGCGGAGAGCTCGAGCGAAAAGTTTCGAGTGCGCTTCTGCATTTGCGGAAATTAATTTTTTTTCCCGCGAAGCCAACCGCCGAATGTTTGTCAGAGCGCTTTATCGCGTTATCGCTACTAATTCGTAAACCATGCGGCGATCCGTAACAAGCGCAGCGATGAGTTTAATTTGAAAACCGCGTCGAAATCGTAATGTTCGCTGTTTGTTAAAAGCCTGCGACGAAATACCGCGTGTGAGTACACACAAAGTCCAAGTCTGAGTAACGACTGAAACTTTGCGCTCGAATCGCTGATACATAACGCAGAGATAGAGAGAGGATCCCTGCAGAAACTCCGCTCGTCCCCACACGCTGTGCAGCAGCAGCCGGTGAATGTCGGCAGCTGCAGAAGGAGGAAGGAGCGGCTCGCCGCTTCCCTAAGAAGCTTGCGTCTGTGTATACACGTTTGCGCGCGCCGGATAAATTCTGCCGATCGTGTAAATAAAAAGTAGCCGCGAGCACGCCTGCAGCCGTAAGTATAGCCGCGGGCGGCCAGGTTCAATGCCGACGCGCGAGCGCGAGTGTGATTCAGGAGTCTACCATCTCCGTTCATTCAGTCCGGGGGGATATATAGTACGGGCTACTCCGAGTCCGCGGGAGCCGAGACATAACTCGCCCTTTTACAGCGATGAGAAAGAGAGAGAATGATGCTTTGGGATATTGTTTTTTATTTGGCGATTCAGTCTGGTTCCGGGTATAGGTGTGTGGTTATATGCTGCTAGCGCTGCGAATTCTTTCCCGGTGATACGAATCGCCCGTGTACGATTCCGAGAGACGGATAACGCGCGATGGCGTGACAATTTCGTGATGAATGAATGAAGTCACTCTGTACACGTAACCGAAGTTAAAATTAGAGCGCGCGAGCTGTATTCGGGGTATTCGGATCATCTGCGCGCGAAAATAATTCCGCTCGCCAACCACTAAACGGCCGAGCGAGAACAACAACACGCTGCGTTAAAAATACACTTTCCCTTCCTACATTTATATAGTCAGCTCAAAATGCAGCTCATATAATCGTAAAAAAGACTGGCGCAGAGACTTGATTGACAATAACTCCGCGACGCGGTGCGCCGTCAATACAGTCTCGCGAGCGCGGCTCAAACGCGAACGAGGGGAGAGAGAGCGAAAGCGCGCCGGAGCCTATTTCCGACGGATCGCCCGAAAATAAATCTGTATATCACATTTCAAAGAGCCGCGTAAAACCGGAGACACTGGCTCGGGCTCGCGCTCTCGTCAAAGACGCAAAAGATAGAGAGAGAGAGAGAGAGAGAGAGAGAGAGAGAGAGAGAGAGAGAGAGAGAGAGCTTTCTTTCAGACAGCTCCGTGCAGAGGAAAGTGTTTTTACCAAGTCTAAGAGGCCCGCAGTGTCTGGGAAAATCGCACTCGTTGACCCCAGGGAAGTGGAGATGTAAAACGGAACGATTTAGAAAACGATGGCCGGGTTTCATAGCATTGTCTTGAAACTAAAGCGTAGCTTTGATGAAAAAGTTTTTACTTGACAATGAGCTTACCATATTTCCTGAAACTTTTTAATTTTACTGTTATTTCTCGAAACTAAAAAAAGCACAAAGTCACGCTGTCTACTATAGAGTGCACTAATTTTTCTCTATATATTTTACCATACACTATAAAATCATATGTTTAAAAAATAGCGATAAAAATCACTTTGCTAAAGTTACTTAAATGTACTGTTTTAAAGCACATATAAGAGACTTTCAAAGAGAAAAACTGTCAAAAGAAACCTTCAAGGGCTAAGAACAAAAAGTAATTCTCAAAGGTTGAATTTACACAAACGATAGAAAAAAGCGAATGGAAGCGGAAGTCTTCTTCTCGGTAAGTTTTTTTGGCTGTTTACATTAGCGCGTAAAATCGCTAACATGTGTGTTTTCAACTGCCGCTCAGTAGAATAAAGCCAGATATTCAAAGCTAAATTTAAAAACTGTTTATGGTTCATCCGATTAAATTCGTATGTGCGTATACACTCGACTCGAGGAGCTTATCTCTGACTTTGATCAAAGTAAGTATAACAATTGCAAAATCGAATGTAGTTCTCAAGGAGCTTCTTGTTAAGCGCCAAAATAATAGTGTTTATGCTTTAATTATATCGCTGTGAAGACAGAGTCATTATTAAAATTCGTATGCAAAGCAGGATTTATTATCAAAACTATGATGACCCAAAATACCCAGACTCTCGCTGACGAATTAGTGCAAAGAAAAGTTCTGTATGCCTTGTGCGAAAGCCTCTAATTTTATCGGAATACTGGGTTGATCCCTTCCCCGGGCATTTGGTTTATTTATTTTGATTTATTTTATTGGATATTTAAAATAACAATATTATTTGCTCCCTGTGTATGCCAACAATAACAACTTTAGACGGAAAAAAATAACCCTACTGCGGTCTGAATTCCATCATATTATCTTCGGAAATCCTCCCCCGCAATATTATTTTCTCCGTCCGAGGCAAAAAGTGTCTCTCACCGCAGCGGAACAGAAAAAGGCGTACAGCAAAGTCCGTCGTTGAGCCCCTTGCTGAACTGGAAGCAGCGACGGATATTATTGTCACGTACGCCGTTTGCCGCTGGACAGTTCGGGCAGCAGGTCTTCGTCGCGAGATATTACACGTGCGACAACTATACTGGTCTTTTTGGCACTGCTTATATATTTCTCTGACCCCAGAGCTTTTGGTTTTGCCGAGGTCTGTTTTGGCTTTTTGCGTCTGCGAGCAAGTGCCAGCGGCTTTTGTTTTTTGAGGAAAAGGCGGAGACAACCGTTTTCCAAAGCAAGATACGAGCCAGTGTTTTTTTGGGACAAGATTTACTGCAATCGCAACAACGGAAGCGGCATTTGTGTATAACTTTCATGTACGACGCGTATTTTGTAAAAAAAAATTACGTCTATATTCATGAAAGACGTATTACACTTTGCCACAGTAATAAACGGTACATCCCAACGAACACGGAGCACGGAATAGATGAATAAAATGTTCGGGGTACAAACCATCAATCACCTAATAAAGAAGCAGTGCACGCAGGAGAGAGAAAATCTTATTCACGCCAAATAAAAAACTATGCACCGTTTAAAAACGTTGCACCGGCATTACGGAATCGTTAAATATCGTTCAAGATAAAGCAATCGGAGTCATTAATCACGCGTCGTATGGATTCGTATGTATATGGTCCTACATTCGAACATTCCCATCGACCACAGGAACCAGTCAATTCTATAAAGCCCAAAGCATCCACTGCATGGCTAAACAATTAATGCGCAAACATTCCGTGCATCCATCGGAAATCGTCCCTCACCTCGAACAGTATATTTTCAATCTCAAGCAACAACGTCTTTTTTCATAAGCGGCGAAGTAAGTATAGCAGAAGCAAAGACCCAGGCATTTTCTCTCGGTGCACAGAACGCCGCGAACCGAAATTGCCAATCGGCATGAGCGCTGCACTACAAGGTATATATACAGCTGGAGGCGGCGGCCGGCCGCAGGCGATATGCCGCGATAAATCTCCGCGCGGAAAATAAAAAGCAATGAGCGGCGGCGCTCGGCTAAATTGGATGTACACGCGAGCGACGTGGAAAACTCGACGGGAATTTTCGCCATGTCGTGCGCGAGTGCGCGGTGACTTTGAGCAATTTCGCGCCGCCGCTGCGAGCGATGCAGCGGAGGTTACAACACACGTGGATATAGCGAGGGAGGAGAGGTCAAGGCTCGTAGGATAAGCTGCAGGAAATAGTATTTTGCTGGGTTATCGATTCGAGCTCTTGCTGTGTGTGCGCGCGCGCGGATAACTGTTACGGGCGAAGCCGATGACAACTTTGTATTACCGCACCGAGCGAAATTGAATTTTCGTCGTCGGGACGTGTGTTATTGTTCGAGGCGGTGATCATCAATCCTGTATAATAAGAAATCGACCGCGGCGAGCAAATGTCTACCCTCGGCCAATAGATGGCTAACGTCGCACTGGCAACAGATCGATCCGCCACTTTTAGAAAAAAATGGAATTTTTATCAAAGGACGATGTAATCCCCCGTATACCGTTGCCTCTCAGAGCCCAGAGAATAACGGCTCACATATAGCGCTCCGAAACTTATATGTGCCTGAATATAGCGTGAAATGCACCGCGAGGAAAAAGAGGAGCCAGAAGAGAGGGGCGATATGGCGGAAAGAGTGAAAGTAATCAAGAAAGAACGAGCGCGAGAGAGAGAGAGAGGGAGATGAGCAGAGTGCGGAGATAAAAAGAATGATTTATCGCTACCTTGCCCCTTTGGAGCACAATGCGTTTTAACGCCGCACAAAAAGCGATTGAGGAGCTGCCATGGATGCTCCAGGTGCACCAGGTTTTTCCGAAATTTTTGTTCTCGCATACTCGTATATTCCGGCGTCGTTAAAAACGCCGGCCTTGAAGATCCCGAGTCTTTTGAAAAATGAGACGCGCCTCTTTTATGTATTATACACTGCTATGCGTCTGTATAATATAATATTTGCTTCGCAATTTACTTCTACCGCGAACTTTCGAGTCCACGAATCACGGGAGAAAAGTAGACAATTTTAATCCCGGCTGGTGCACTGTGGAACACCCGAAACCACAATAACACACTCCCCGTATACGAGGAAGCCAGCGACGGAGGTGAGCATTCGCTGGAACAGGCTCGTGCTTTACGGTCGCGCGGACGACACAAAGCAAATGAGGCTTACTTCAGCTGACGGCCGCCGAAAAGCCGAGAGCTCGAAAAGCCCCGGTACGAGGTGACCGCAAGCCAGCGCTACGAGTCCTAGGAAGCGAGAGCGCGTATCTCATAAAAATCACAATTGCGTCGACGCCTCGCGAGATACATAATCCTCTCCTCGAGTAAGATAAACGATCGCAGGAGCGACTCGCGCCGCTGCGGATGTTGACCCGCGATGACCCGCCGTGGCTATTGCGGTTCACGAGCCGAAACGTACAACGCCGGGGACGCGGAGGCATTTGACGAATCATCCTGTACGTACGTGTGCGCGAGGATGACGACGAATTTGTTCCTTAATGCGTGGGTACTACTAGACGAGAATTGGGCGAGGTATCTCACAGGCGTCACAATGTATGGTATGTACGATGGAGAATTTACTCTGACGTAACCCGGGCGCGATCGGCCCGTAGGTCTGGCAAAAACGGTAGTCCACGTGCATCACTTGACGCGCGCAGTCTAATTACGACAACTGGACTGCAGCGATCCCGGAGCGAAGAAGCGTCCCAGCGAAAAAAGAAGCCCTGCTGAAATTAATCGACGACCTCGGCGATCAAGGCGCGGTCGATCAGGCGCCCCACAGATGGATCTCCGACAGTGAAAGAAAGCGAAATCGCATCATGATCTCGGGAGAAGGAAACAGCGCACGCGATCGACGAAAAATCGACCAATCGCGTGCCCGCATCGATCGTCCGCGCCGCGTATATAACAAACGTTTGCGCTCGCAGCTGCGGACTCTCGGGCACTGCAAGCATCCTCTAGCACATGTCTCGAGAGGTCAAGCACCTATCTCTCTCTCTCTCTCTCTCCCTCTCTCTCTCTCTCTCTCTCGCGCTCTCCTCCGCCGTCGGCCATAAATCATCAGGGAATTAACCCCCCTAATTGGCGGCGGCGAGTATTTAAATGGCGAGCGCGCGCGAATGCGGACGCGTGGAGAGAGAGAGAGAGAGAGAGAGAGAGAGAGAGAGAGAGAGAGAGAGAGCGGGCTTGAACTATCGAGGATTCCGAAAATTCCTCGATCCTGTGGCCCACATACCGAGCGCGGCGCATAGTCCTCCGGTCCACTTGCGGCGACAGCGCGCGCCGCCGATCGCCAGATGCGGGTTAGAGCTTCCGCGCCGGCTCGGCACTGATGCAGCCGTGCTATCCGCCATGCCTCGATAGAGCCTAATGGGAAAAGCTCGTAATGAGGCGTATCGCGTATTTGTTTAGATGTGCGGGAGTGCGCGATGGCGTGTTTGAGAATTCGACGCGTTTTCAAGCTTATTTACGGCGGTTTCGAAGCTCGCGGAAGCGCGATGCGGCTCTTCTGCGCTGACTCGAGCTCTCGGACAGCGCACCGGACATTTACAGAATTCGTGTCGATTTGATCAGTCTTTTTGCGGATAACGGTAGCTCTCGCGTCTGGAAGAATAAAACTGTTACGTGTCCAATCGAAGGGTACGACACACAGGCGTGCACCGATGAGTGTCGTAGATAAACGAAATCACATGCAGAGAAGACGGGATCGTAATTTATCATTCTGACATCCCGCGAGTGTGGCAATCGACACCTATGCATTCCCCACAATTTTACGAGGCTCTTAACGGGCAAATAAGCTCGCGATCTATTAGACAACAACGGCTATGCTGAGAGACACCTACCGACATCCATTAACTCGGTGCGCTGAAAAAAGCAGCAATTGAAAAGCTTTTCAATAACGCGCCGATTCGTTTCTCTCACCGAAGCACTATACAGGCTCTCGATCTCTCGACAATTCTATTCCTTTGTGCGCGCGAGCTGAACACGCTGAAAGTCGCACGCGCCATTATTTTACAGACGTGCTACGCTATCCATTTCCAATTAAATGTCCCGCCGCTGCCATGTTCCTACACAAAAGGACTCCATTCATTAGCAGTGGACGCGATTTTTTCGACGGTACATACCCCCGCGATGTTTTATCGGCTACGCGATATCCGTAACGAATCCTTATTGTGTACGGCGCAAGCCTGACGCTGCGATAAACGTCGCATACTTTTCGTATGCTTATTATATTAGGGACACAGACTCGTGACGGCCTAACGTTACATTCAGCTTTGATTCGTTTCGAGATTTCGAGCCTTGACGCGGGCGTATCTTCGTTTCTCTTTCTCCCCAGCACTTCAGCGATGCACACAACCGTTATGTCATCTTTTTGTACGAGCTACTGACACGTGCGTGCGCGCTTGCTCAATGCGGAGAATAAGTTACGTTCGATCGGCCTGTTGCCGTTCGGAAATGGAAAGCGCAATAAATCTAACCGCTGCGGACCATAATGTCTGCGTTTTATGAAGATGCGGAGCTTGGGGAATATGGCTCTATTGGCGGGGAATTATTCGAACGTTCTCGAATCTACAAGCTTCATTGTGTCGCGACGCATTGCGCAAAAATGAAGTAATGATCGCCTTGTATAGTAGTGTTATATATTGTAAGCAAACGACACGAATTTCACTCGAGCTTTATATACTTTTGCACGATGTCTCTCATACAATATAGCACGAAACTCCATCTCTTGCTCTCTTTCTCCGGAGTGGCGCATCTAGTCCGAATGTCAAGTCAAATCTCTGAGCATTTCTCATTTATGCCGCGCAAAGTTTAATAAAGCGAGCAAGATACAGGCGGAGAGTCGGTCTCTCTCTCTCTCTCTCTCTCTCTCTCTCTCTCTCTCTCTCTCTCTCGGAATAACAGGCTCAATGGAGTCGACACGACGACACTCGCCGCGACGTCGCCCCCCCCCCTCCCCACGTCGTCTCTCTCTCTCTCTTGCGCGCGCGCACTGCACACTCGAAGTGAAAGTCCTCTGGAACGCGGGCGACGAAGCGCGATATTTCCCGGAATGTTCTTCCTCCGTCTCTGTCTGGCGCCGAGATTTTCGCCCGCGCCAACATTCCCAGCTCCTACGCGATATTTTTCGTCGCTATACCAATTGTATCCCGCATAGGTGTCGCGAGCGAGCGAGCCGCGGAGAGAAAAGAGAGGTGTGTTTTGGGTTAATTGAAAAGTCGACGGGCCTGCGCGAGAGTGATATATTGGCCGAGCTTTATCGCGCCGCACGTAAGTCGATATATATAAACGAATAATGTTCCGCGGAGTTTCTCCATTACAGCGTTCACGCGGAGAACCAAACGCTCCGCTCCACTTCGATATCAATAACTCCACGAAGCGCCACATGTGCTAATTGAAATCAAGGCCAATCTACGACGCGTACATCCATCACGCTGTAGTTCATCGCGTGAGATTCGCAAGCTCGCTCATTGCGTCGATTAATCTCGCCAGTTGGAACTTGATTACTATACAGCGCCGAATCGGTGAGAAAAAAGCCGTCCGAAAGCATCGTGGAGCTAATTACAGGCAACTGTTACGAGGCGGGATCGATGGGTCGCAAGGACAAACAAAAACGCTAGTTGTAGCTAAAGCGCGCATGGCTCCTCGTAGTTATCATCGCGCGGAAGGTCGAGTCCCTGAGGCTCGAGGCCGCGCGATCATGCAGCTATAGTAACGTATACCAGGACACGAAATGCGCGAATCTGCCGGGAGCCTCGCCTCGCTCCCTCTCTGCGGCCGCGTATAATACTCACGCGGTATGTGCAGGGGATAATTAGCCGGGGCGCCGGCGTACATAATACAATGACGACAGATTCTCCGAAGCCATCAGAGCGGCGCCTATGCGAGCTCGCGTTCGATATAGAGTCGCTCGGCCGAAACGCGCGGTATACGGGAGGGAGAGAGAGAGAGGGCTACGTAATTGGGCCCTATAAACGCTAATTGCGATCGCGTCTCTGTTTACATGGGAAAAGAAGAAGCGCGCGGTCAGCTTTTTATTTATTTTTTGTTATCCCCGGGAGGGACGATGATCCGAGGCGAGGCAATTTTCCGTCATTACGCGCTTGTGCAAGCCTCGCTCGAGGTTGTCCCGCGGGCTCTGCTGCAGCAGTGTGCGTTATGTATATACACATAAATAGCAGCGCGCCTAATGTATTAATCCAAGGTAATCGCTGATTAATTTTTCCCAGCGAGAGGGAGCGAGAAGCTTCTCCGGCTCTATTCGTTTTTTCGGAGGCAGCTCGGCTCTCGCGTGTTTGGGGGATTTAATGGCTTTTCGCCGAGATTACCGGCAATTATTGTCCAGGCTAGCTACCTTTTTATTTCTCCGCGGCAGCTGTGTGCTTACTTACCAGCGCCGCGGCGATATTAGCATGTTGCGCGTGGTATAGCTTCATTGTCGGGTCAACTTACCTGGAACAAAAAAGAGAAAAAAGGGTTGTAGATATACGTAGATTGTTCGATGAAAAATGTTTCGATAAGAAATTCTGCGCGCAGTAATCGAAAAATTGCATCGAAGAGTAACGCTTTATCGAAGTCACGAAATTCCGGTACGGAAGGTATATTCATAATTGAGAGCGAAATTCCAAACGCGACAACAACGACAATGGCCGATGGAATTTCCTGCAGCGAATACGAAGCATACCTTAAAAAACTTGATTTTTCCGTTTTATTGTCGATATTCGAGCCATACGGGATTATCATTTCCCCAAGCGAGCGAGCGAGCGATCCATATCTCGCGGAATCTCACCTAGGAGTAGCTTTCTCACACAATGGACCGGCATATCAGGGAAGCCGAGAGAGGAAAGGAGAGAGAGACGGCGGTTGCCGCGTGTCGTCGCGCTTTTTCCGAATCAGCAAGTCGTTTTGCACGTACAGTCACGAAGGCGCACTTTCGAGAGTCACGTATTTTCCTCCAAAATATGTTAAAGGCCTTTCTCCCTTTCTCTCGGCGCAACGACGCGTGTATGTGTGTGTGTGTGTGTGTGTACGTATCCTCTCGTATGCAGGCGACGCGCGATCGAGTTTCATGCGCCGCGGAGCGAAAAGAGGAGTAGGCTCTTCCCTCTCTTTCTTTCGGCTGATGCGGAGTCTGCCCTGCATACACCTCGAGTCTCGCTTCGAGTGCTGAGGAGAGAGAAGTATGGGAGCGGGGGGCAATGCCGTGTATAGCTACCGCCGCCTGTCGAGTGAGCTTCGTTCGCCCAATTATTCAAATGCGCGCCTCACCTGTTGCTCGCTTTCAACCTGCCTCGACTCGGCGCTCTCTCTCTCTCTCTCTCTCTCTCTCTCTCTCTCTCTCTCTCTCTCTGTACACGGGGAAGCGCGAGGGGGAGAATGGCTTCTCCCTTCCGTTCGCCGTTGCTCGAGGTGGTTTAACTAGGTTCGAGATGACCGGACTGTCGATTAGAATCAAACTTTGCCGTTTTGTACGCGTCGATTTTCGGAGAAAAAATCAATTGAGTCGTATAGGTGGAAAATTACGGCAGAATTCCTCGAGGCTATCGTTTACGAGCCTTCTGGCGTTCGAAACTCTCGATCCCCGTGTTTACAAGTCAAAGTTTATACCACTGAGCGGGCGGCAGCAAAAAAAGAACGCGCGTAAAAACCTACAGAGAGCGGAGAAATGCTCTCCGCGCGCGCAGTAGCTACTTGCGAAACTTGAACTTCCGCTACTGCTGCTGCTCAGCATCGCGCGCAGGACCACGAGCGCGTCCTATCTCCGGGAGATCGGATTGGCTCTCCTCGGCTTACGTAAGCGCGCGCTGTTGCCGTGAGATCGGTCGGATATCTCCTCGCCGTGCGCTGTGCACGAGGAGGAGGAACGGGATCGCTCGCGACCAAGTTCAAAGTCGTCTCTCTCTCTCTCTCTCTCTCTCTCTCTCTCTCTCTCTCTCTCTCT
>QLSS01000079.1:261516-283804 GCA_024372645.1 Trichomalopsis sarcophagae
TCTCTCTCTCTCTCTCTCTCTCTCTCTCTCTCTCTCTCTCTCTCTCTTCCGTGTGTATATACTTATATGCATAATAAACCCCGAAAAATTTTCCGACGATCTTGCAGGCTCAGCTTATAGAAAGTACAGGCAGCAGCGGCGATAGCGGCTCTTAGGCAACCTCGGCGATTTTTACGACGATTTTTTCGACGCCAGTTTTATTGCAAGGCGATTGCAAGATTCGGAGATTAAAACGACGGCGGCGCCATACAGCCGCGCAGCCTGTTTTTGTCGACTCGTGTCACGTCTATACGGATTCACTTTCTTTCTTGCCTGCCTGCCTGCAGTGCTCGCTTGTATGTGCGCCTGATCTCTGCAGCTTGCGTGCGCGCTTTTATCCGGATTCATGATCATGATGCGCCGCGCGCTGGGAGAGAACATCGCGGATTAAAAAAGCAAGTCCCTCATGCAGCGCGCAGGAGGCAAAAAGTCGCTTTACACGGCTTGCGGGATTTCAAGTGCGGTGCCATTTTTAGGGAACGTTGTGCTTGGATATTCCAAAGGTGTACGTTTTTATCGATGCGTTGCTCGAAAATCGGAGACAAAGGGATTGCGTTTCTAAAACAAGCACATGTACCAACATCTTTTCGACTTCACTTATTGTAGTGAATCAATCGTCATATTCCCCGACGATTCCCTCTTGGATGCAGAGCAATAGAAAGTATCGATTCCGGATGGATCCCGCGTGTGTGGCATCATGTAAAACCGACATAAATTCCAATTGAAGTTTTTATAGTTCGGATCGCCACTTATTCGAAAGTCTTTACAACGCTCTATTTGGAACAGAGATGCGCGAGCACGCGCGTTCACTTTTATTGCACAACTCGGACTTCCCGCTGCACGGGATAAATATTTGACTCTCCGCGACGAGACAAAAGTTTGATTGAAAAAATACACACGATCCGCTTTGTTTCCAGAAGGTAAACAGAGCGATTTTCGTAACAGACGCCGACGATCCGATCGTAAGAAATTACGGCATTATCACGATCCACGCCGGAAAACGTCCCGTTCAACAAATATAGCACATTTTTTACCCACTTCTTTTTGTCGGGACTGTAAATTTTTTCCTTCGAATCCGTTAACTGCGCGCTCGCAAGCAAACTGCTAAGGTCAGTCGGAATGTCAGTCGGTGTGAAAAAAAACTATAACTTCGCGGTATCCGTTTAATGCAGCCGAAATTTTCGCTGACGCCTCGCGCGGAGCTGTGCTTTTTGTCCTGTATATATTACGTGAACAAGCCAGGCAAGTTGTAAATCAGATATTTACAAGAAGAACACGTACTACGGAAGTCTGCTTTGAGTTTGACAATTTTACTTCCTTGACATTGTGTCTGACGTGTAAGCTTTTTTATTTTAAACTAGGAACATGCATACAAAAAGTACTGATGAAAAAGATCAGTGAACCCAACGTTGGACTATGGATCCGAGGCAAAGTAAAACAAGACCACTTTTCGACTTTTTAAGGAAAAAAATTCAACTAACACATTTACATAGCCACGCAAAAGTATCCTAACTTTAAGGCAACGTTTTAATACTCGAGTTATTGTTACACGAAACAGACTTATTTGCAAAAACAGAATTTTTGAAAAATGGACTTGACTCGTTTTACTTAAAAAATAACTGATTTCTTTTTTAATAATTCGAAATCGGCAAAGAAAGCTCGATCTCCAGTTGCTCAAAAATCAATTTCCAAAACAAATTTCGTACGATTGTAAATTGGCGATGAAAAATTCGTCAAATTAAAAAAAATCAAAATTACCAGTAAGGCGGCATGTTGTCCCGGTAGCAATATCATGACCGCGAAGCTCCAAAAATTCCGGTGCACTGACGGCTTTCCTCCTCTCCGCAAACTTGGTCCCACACCACCTCCATACGATAACAATACGAATCACACCTCTAACTCAGAAAAGCACAAAACTTCAGCTCCGCACAATCGATCAATATTTTCTCAACCACTAATCTATTGGTGTAAAAAAAAATTAAATCACCAACCGATGTGCGCTAGCTATGCACCGGCTTCAAGCGAATAAAACACGCGAAGACTGCTGTATCAAGCGCGTGGCTCAGCTCACTCGTTAGACTCGACGGGCCTCTAAGCGGCAACTGACTGAAGCGGCTCGGGCGAACGGTCGCGAGGGGACTCCACAATGAAGGAGCTGCTGGTGGGAGATCGCGCGGAGGAAGAGAGAGAGAAAAGGTAGTCGCGAGGGGCCCCTGCCCCGCCGCCGCGACGTGCGGGAGTCGTTGTACCTGTGCCGTCCTGCCCGAGTTTTGGGTCCTCCGTGTTTGCGTACGGTGGTGGTGTCAGTTTGCCGTCAGTGGGTGTACGAGATCCGTAAAGGTAGACGTATTTGATGTACGTTTTGTACACTGAGTTTGTGGGATTTGTCTGGCCAACGCGTCTTTATCTACTTAAACGGCACACTCGTCATGATTTTCCATCCATTAATGGCTGGTCAAATTACTGTTTACGCGTTAAATAATCATAATATTTTTCTAATGACACTTTGATCGTTTTAGATGACGAAGAAACTACAGTTGATTGATCTCTTATTGCATTGCTTTTAACGATCGACCGCAAATTTAAAATAGATTAACATGTCTTGGTCAATGAACCGGCGTTCCCCGTAATATCGACCATATTTTTTCGAAGACGTTATAGGATCTTTGAACTAGTGTCAACTGACCATGAAGCTCGAGATTCTTATATACGTGCGTACCTGCGCATTTGCATCGGCACGAGATCCCAGACGCGTATTTTATGGTCGGCGTCGCTAGCGCTTATGTACATACATTATCATAAGTAATTTTACGTTTGCCAAGGGGATTGTTATTGTTTTCTATTTTGAGGCGCACTTGTCCACCTTGAATAAATGCACTTCTTCCAATTCAAGCATACAACCATAACGTTTTTCTGGATTATATTAAACAAAAATTGGATTATTATATTTGTGTGAAGGTCTCCGTAATACTCCGGTTGACTGCGCACTACGAGTACAGATTTTCTCGTAAAATTTTCCAACCTCTCGCGTACGTACGAAATTCTTCCAATCAGCGTGTTGGTATACAACTTCTGGCTTTCGCATAAATCTTTCAACGCGGGAATATTTCAAAATCACGCAAACGCTCCGAGCGCTTTATCCGCACCCTTGGACTGAGCTGCGCACTCGAATCCGCACGAGTAGCGTACACACGTATCTGCAAACAACATCCGTCTTCGTCGCCAGTAAAAAGGAAAACGAGCAGTTCTAGCCAACCGTGCCAAACGAACACCCGTCCGGCGTGTGTACACACAGATACGTGCGAGTATCCCAATATATATCTTCTTCTTCTTCTTCTTCGTTTTCTGGCAATGAGTACAGGACCCGTGCTGCCATCACCCGGTGTTCTCCCAATATATATATTTAAGACCGAAAGCGGAAGGAAGATCAAGGGTGCAAGCGATGGCAGGAGTAGAGCTCGCGGTTCGGTAATCACGCCACACTGTCCTCGAGACTCTTTCATTGAGGTCGAGTGAGCCTGACGAGGAGGAGGACACTTTTTTCCTGGCGAAAATAGCAGAGCGGACTCAACTGCGTGTCCGTAATTGCGGACTAGCACGGCAGTGCACTCCGAGCTGGATACGGAGAACCGAGGAAGGACAAGGACACGTGGTTCTATTGACACTGGGTGAGGGTTGCGCTACGTGACTTTCACTCCTGGTTGGAATTTGTACCGCGCTATTTTCACATTCTTTCGGAATTTCGATGGAGTTTTAAGTTATAACGTTTTGTTAATAAATACTTTGAGCTTTGCGTAACGGCGAGCGTGGAAGTTCGATTTTGACGTAAACAAAGTTTACATCTTATAAGGACATTCCGAGAGAATGTCACGTGTTGCACATAAAAAACTCGAGGCTTAAATCAGCCGGGCATAAAAGCGTTACGTCGACGATACAATAAATTTTATCGCGAAAGAACAACCGATAAGAAGTGTTTGACTTTTTCTCGAGAGCTTGAAAATAGCGAGAGCAGGCGAGCGTTGACGGCAAAGTTCGTAAAAAAAATTTTACACTTGCAGCGCATAGAAGCAACTTTTTTAATATTCCGCCATATGTCGGAATCGTAAAATTTTCTTCAGTTCTATAATGTTTTATTGAATTTTTACGGCTTTTTGATTAAAATTCTCCGCGAGCTCGAGGTCCTGTAAAGTTTCCAAGTCTTCCCGCGATTCTTTTTTATCTCTGTCCGGTGATAACCTCTAATTGTATAAGTCGACGAGAGATGGAATAAATTTTATTCTTAAAGTTGTGGATCGTATTGATAAAAGAGTAATAAGCCGTTACGTTCAAGTCGTAAAAACCGGCATCTATAACTTTTCATCATTCTAAAGCTGGCGTGCTTGAAAATTTAATTAAACCTTAAGAATTCCGCAACGGAGTCAAATAACCTTTATTCCATAAAGTCTTCCCTTATTAAAAATGCCATGGCCACAGAAAAGCCAACCGCTTAATTTAAAAATGCGTCCCTCTAAAACCTTCCTCTACTACTTCGCCGAAATATTTGATTTATAAAATTGAATTAATAATTCAAGCGAGCGGCGTCGTATACGCGGCGTGATCCCAGCTATACTGATAACAATACGGCGCGTATGTGACGTGCTTAGATAATATACGCGGAAGCTCTCTCTCTCCTCTCTCTCTCTCTCTCTCTCTCTCTCTCTCTTTCGGGCGAGCCTGGCGTGTATTTCCTGTACAAGGGTTGCATCGGGCGCACGGGTAATGCGACTCGTTAATCTCCGGTTGTTAAGCGTGACCGAAGATACGTATCTCCGCGAGAGCTGGCGCGCGGGGGTTTCTGTAGCTGACTGATGATTTGTTCGAGGCTGCTACTGCTGCCGTTGTAGCCTTGGAGTCTTTTACGCGCGGTGCAGAGTGTATGTGTCAAGAGCCTGTACGCCTACGCAGACGTGCGTGAAGCGCAGAGGATAGTCCCTGTACGGAAGAATATGCCCGAGGCCGATATCCTGGTGCGTATAAGTGCGGTGAAGGAGTCGCTATACCAGATCGGGTGCTGGGGTGTATAGAATTTTATAAAATTAGAGGATGTTTCGAGAATATCATATAGCTCATATATCCTTTTAATTCAAGTATTTTTATTTGATCAGATATTATGATATTGTGTTTATTTTTTTGTTAAAAACTCAATGAAACTTTACAAAAATTGTAAGCAATCATATTCCTCTATTACGACGCATTCGGGATCCCGTGTTTAACGAGATAATAAAGGTGATTTAAAACATGCAGCGTCGCACGTAACGACGAGCAGCCATACGTTCGAGAGAAGACTCTAACTCCTATAATGACGCGGGAATTCTTGTACCATCTGCTACGCATCTCAGATTACAGTCTCCAAAATCATTGATAAATGTACAAAACTAATTTAGCCTCACGAGAAGAAGTTATACACTAACAGAGTCATCAGCGGCAACACGGAGATTCCGGAATTTCGATGAACAATTACGAACTTTTTCATGGTTGGGGCAGCGCTGTTCCACGAAAACTCGGACGTAAGATCAAATTTTCTAAGCGACATGTACTGGATGGGAAACGAGAGAAGCCTCACGACCGTTGAATTCATATCATCATTACTGTGAAGTCTGCTGTGCGATAAGGTTTGCGAGGCAATAAATTCAAGTGAAGATTCTCGAATTCATGTGTGCGCAGCGTTTGCTTGTTGATAGAAGAACGGTGATCCCTAGGATATACTGGGCACACAAGAAATTGGGGTATAATGCGGATCGCGAAGGCAATTCTGCACGACGTTGCGGCCGATAAAAATGAGATAAAGGTGCATGGATAAATTGACTAGACAAAAATGAATTAGGATCAATATGAAACTCTAGAAATGGTTACTTTTCGATCTATATAATTTTTTACAAGTTTCAATAATTATTGTAAACAAATTGCATTAATACATTAATACATACAAAATTATGTTGAATAGGATTCAAGGAAGAAATGTGATTTGATAACCAGTAAGTATAACAACATGTAAGCATAACATTATAGTATCGACGCCTAGCATACTTTAATTTTAACCTTCTTGTAATGAGGTTACTAACAAAGTTTCTTGAAACTTCAGTTTGCAAGGGAGAGTAGACTTTAATGAAGGAGCATGTGTAATGAAGTGGGTAATGGGCGTTTGATGTTAAATGGATTGTTCGAAGTGCGTCGAAGGCATTTGAATAAGTAAAAATATTTACTTTTTTATGTGGCCACAGAATGGTTTTTCTAAGTATAGATTGTAATGATACTTTGAATATACGCTAACAGCAAACTGATAATTTAAAATATTACTTATATGCTTAATCAAAACAATCAGTTCATGGCCGTAAGACAAATGGATGATTTTAAAATGAAGGAATATTATCAGCTTCCTCTAAAACGAGCACACAAAGGAAGTGGGATCTAAAGTGTTAAGTACAGCGAAATGAAATATCTTTACGCGCAGGCCAGACGATAAAGCAGCCATCGAGGTGAAAGCGAAAGATAAAGCTACGAGAAGGACGCAAAAAGCGAGACGCCAAGACATAAGAAAGCTTAGAGCAGAAAAACAGATGTCTTCGAGAACCTAGTGCGGACATACACTCGAAATTGAATCTATATTTCTCGAGAGTGTTATTTTTGAACTGCCCGCGGTTAATCCCCGAATGATATATAAGTACAAGCGCGAGGTGAAATTTTTCTCTAGTGCGCGGAGAAAAGGAGAAAGAAAAGGGGGGGGGGGCTGACTGCGAGAGAAAATAATGAGGTGCGAACGCGTCTCGAGGAATTCATAACCTTGCGTCGTTATTAATGACGAATAGTGACTTTCGCGCGAGGGATAGCAGGGCGACGAAAGCAAGTTAAAGTGTTTGTTCTTGAATTTTACCACGAATCTATCGTACATGTTCGCTGAGAAAGTTTGGTTTGGATGGTATTCGCAAATGTAGGTTATGAAAATAAACCGTGTTTGAATTTCTGAAATAATATAAAATATACAGATTCCCTCCGTGTAACATTTTCAGTAGAAACAGATACTAACTGCCATACAACGATTGTTTGATTTCGGAGATGTTGTTAATTTATAGAAATTCAAACAAAAATTTATATTTGTTAATTTTATATACAATAAGTAATCTTTTTAAAAAATGTTCCGATCATCCATAATAAATTATTCAATGACTTATAATAGAGTTTGGATTAAGTAAATAGTAATTGGCTTCTGATTGTATAGGTATGGATGAACGAACAAAACTAACTGGATCCGTTCAGTGGTTCCTCAAAAATAAAAAGTCCCATTTTTGGCCGCGAAAAATCCAACGTAATTTCTACACCGTTCAACTAGGTATACCTATAAATACAGCAGTTCCTCCTCTCGTCAAAGCATCGATCAAAGTCCGCACTTCTCTCGAGCGTACATCCCCCTTTAATTCCAAATCAGCCGGTCATTCAGCGCGAGCGTGCAGCAACATCGTGAGCTAGAATCAATTATCGCGCTTCGACGATGCAAAGCTAAGACAGGCGCGCTTACGCACGATCACCACGACGTGCGGTTCTATGCATATCCGACTCGTCGGCTCGTCAGTCCGGCTGTGTTGCGAATCGTCAGGAGGGACCACTGCGACGACTTCCGGTGCGTCCGTATAACTGCTATCCAGGTGTCAAAAGCCTCTTAGACAGCGGGAGTTAAACGTCTCGGTCATTAACACGCCAACGCTAAGGTTGTCCAGATGAGAGTCGAGGTCGACGGATGTCTGCTGGAGATAATCCTGATGCCGTTTGTGTCTTCGCTCGCGGAAGCTTCGAGATTTTTGCTTTGGAGCTTGAATGGACGATATCAGTCGATCGTTTGCCGAGTTGTGTCGAGGCCATACTATTATTCATTTTAAAATATTAAAATAAACAATAATTTAATGCTTGATTTTACCGCTTTTAACATTTCCCGTAATGAATTTTCAAAAATAAACAAAATATTTAACTCTCGATCCGAGTGAACTTAATAAAAAAATATCAAATTTAAAATATTTTTTTATTCATCATCAGAATATTAATTTTGAGATCCAAGCTGAATATATTTTTGAGTAATGTATTATTCGCATTGAATAAACTTATAATACAATTTTAATAAAGCAAAGTTTCAAAATTGATGGCGCAAAAACGCTTCCACATTTACAATGACACATTAGTACTCTCTGTATTTTCTCTCGCTCGCAACAACTCTCATCGAATGTCAAAGAAAGGTGCCGAGACACACGGTACGGTTGCTCGCTTTGCCGGGTACAAACACACACAAACACGTAATACGCATTTATACGCAGTAGCCGCGCGGCACGTCGCTGAGCGTCCAGATCGACATTGTGCAATCAACGGCTGAATCGAGAGTGTGTCGAAATCGCTTTATAAATACCCGAGAATTCCATGTTTGCTTACGAGCAGCAAGACAAAGGAAGATTAATAGGCTTTCTGGAGAGAAAAAACAGCAAATTGGATCAGTCATCAGAAAATCCGCTCCTAAGTGGAAAATTTCGTGTAAAAGTAAAACTTTGCAGGCAAAGAAACGCGGCCAAGTAAAGCAGGGCAGTTTTTGCATCAAAATCTGCAAATTCCAAAAACGTCAGCCACCGTCGTCGCTGCAAATAATCGCTGGCAGACTCCAGCTAGCTGGAGCGACGACACAAAAACCTGTCCCGGATCCAAACTAGAGCAGAGAGCGCCCCCACGTAAAACAAAGACAAACTCGGAAACGTGCGAGCGAGAGTGCGAGCGCACAGTGAATCCGATCGTACGCTGCAGCAAACATTGCCGCAGGGGGCGTCCCGTCCGATAAAATAAACTTTGGCGCGCGCGGATTTCCTGAGTGTAATACAAGAAAACGTTGCTTCTGCTGCCGGAAATCGAGGTTAAGGCCGGAGAAGCTGTAAGCTTTGCGTCGGATCGTGGCTCGGTTGGGATGATGGATTTTAACGTAGAAACGTGGAATTGTAGTTTTGCGCGAGCTGCGGAGAAGTTGGAGGAATCGATACCGAGTTTAAAGTCGCTTATAAGCTGATTTTATTATAAATATTGGAACGAGAATAAGGTAGTAGCGTCTGGGCCGCAAATCAGGGTTTCAATCATAATAAGAGACAAAACTGGTTCAAAGAGCGAATCACAAAGTAAGAGGACTGTGCAACGGACGCTGCTGAAGAAATGATAATCCTTTACGAAAATCGCAACGTTCTAAAACTAGATTTCTCAGAAACAGATTTTAAAAACGAGGAAATACAAGTTTTTGAAATTCTGCTCCAAAAACTAAATTACCCTTTTGCAGAAAGTGCAGAATAAGTTAACTATTGTATAATTCTAAGAAAATTCAAAATCCGCGCTCCGCTTTCTTTGCATGAACTCGCCGCAGGAACCGACACCTCGAGAATTTAAATGACTCGCTCTTTTTCGAGTCTATTCAAAATACATACCTCTATACAGCCTTCTGCCAGTTTTCAAAATAAAATTAGGCACGCAAGGGTAAAAAGTAAAAATCCCAGAGTTTTGAGCGCACGAGCGAACGTATATCACGCGTAGAAGAACCACGCGCGCGCGCCCTCGCGTATAACGTATTGACAATCGTAAAATACAAGCTGCTCACGCGCGCGCGCAGCTCTTCGGTGTACAAATGTTTACACCGCTAAATCCCACGGCGTATATTTGCCGCAGCACCACCAGCAACGGCGGCAGAGCAAAGGGAGCTATTTGCATTTCTAGACGCGCGAGCGCGCCGGTTGCGTTCCGAAATCCAAGGCCGGAACTCGCGAGTAGCGCGCTTGCGATCTGCAAGTGTGTGTGTATGTACGAAAATTCGCCGAGAGTTCGCGAACAGCTCGGAGAGGACTGAGACGTTAGTTTCATGATTTTGATATAGCGAGACAGAAAATAGGTGGTGCGGCTTGTGTCAGTTGCCACGACGGTGAACAGTTGGAGTATGTGCACACTGTACAGTAAGGGTGACATCCTTTAGTTCGCCCTTTAGTAGGCAGTTTCGAATTGCTTCTCAAATTTATGCTTGATCATCAACCGCCTGTTTTTCGAAAGAGCCCCGTTCTGCTTTATGTTATTTTCTTGAGTATAATGACCGTTAAAAAATCTTCATTTTGCGAGAGCTTTCGCTGAATATATATATTAAGCTTCAAAATACCTACAAATCAACGAAAAAGTTTTTTTCAAATTTCCCTCGACGCTTGGCACTTTCCTCTATACATCAAGCTTCCAGAAGTAAAAGTACACTCCTAAACGTGGTTGGTCGCGCTTTCGGAGGAACAAGACCGAACCATCCGGTCGGTCACAAAAAAGGAACAGACAGAGGTGCCCAAAAGTTTCAGGATGCGAATGGAACCAGTTGGCGATCGAACGATCGGCGAGCGTGAAAGTCTGCCTGCGCGCATGAAATCGATGCTGTCGCAACGTGCGTGTAAGTCGCGTGCGCGTTTTCCACACCGAGATTCTTCCGACGAATACCCATTTCATTTCGTTGAGGATGATCGTCGTGTTGGTATAATACAAGAGACGCGTATCTAATTGTAAAAGATTTGTTTTGATCGGAGTACGACACCTGTTATGCATACGAAATTACCAAATTGGCCACCGAAGATT
Organism: Trichomalopsis sarcophagae; assembly: GCA_024372645.1. Taxonomy (NCBI): domain Eukaryota; kingdom Metazoa; phylum Arthropoda; class Insecta; order Hymenoptera; family Pteromalidae; genus Trichomalopsis; species Trichomalopsis sarcophagae. The sequence goes on from QLSS01000079.1 coordinate 272,203, forward strand.
ATACAGACGCGAAGACGCGGTGTTACGTGTACAAACCCGAGGAAAAATTGAAACGGGCTATTCCTATTCACACTTAACGCATTGGAAAATTCAATCAAATCCAGAAAATTTGGAAATATGAAAAGCAGAAGATCCGCCTCTGTATAGTTATCAAGCCCACAACTTAATTCATCGATCATCGTCGCAGCGTCTATCGATTTTCAAACCATCACTACGCCCGATAAATTAATTACGCAACACGGCCGCGCTCCTCGCTATATACACTCCGCGCGCAGCTACACCTATAATAACAGTAATTCCTCACCTTGGCGTAATAGCCCCAATTCCTCTACTCCTATCCGTGAAACGAATAAAACGAAAAAAAAGGAATCACATCCACAGCGCTAGTGTGTGCACACACGGTCTAGAAGAGGAAAAAAGAGAAGCGCAGAAACCACGGCGATTACAGGTAGATTGAAAAGCGGCGATTCCCCCCGCCTTATTAATTACAGGCGCTAACGGCGGCTTAGAGATAGATAGATAGATAGGTCTTTATTTGCTAAAGCAAAAAAAATAATACAGTAAAGATCACAAAGACTGTGTCGCATACAGTCTAACAAATATATAAGAGAGAGAGAGAGAGAGAGAGAGAGAGAGAGAGAGAGAGAGAGAGAGAGAGAGAGAGTACTAGCGCACTAGGACTGCAATGTGCGCGCGTATCGGCCGTAACTAATCTGAAACGAGTTTGCACGCGCAGCGCCGACACCGCCGATCGTCGTCAACGAGCGTAAAACGCGTATACGGTAGCCAGGAAGCTGGTGATTGATAGGCACGCCGCGACGGCATACACCGAATGTTGATGGGAATTACCTGTGTACGTACGCGTGTTATATGCCGTGAGTTCGTCTGGGAAAAATCACACCGGTGTACGCATAGGTTTGATATGGACTAGACGGTTTGACGCGATACGAAAGGAGAGGATGCTTTGACAGACTGTTAAAAACGTTTGCGCTTTTTTGGGCGGTTTGATTGAAAGATTACGTTCCTCGCGGGGAATCCGATAATAACGTCGACGCGCGCGCTATCTCTGATGTACGCAGCTGATACTGCTACGGCGTGCTGTCAATTATCCCCGGATTAGAATTCACACGATATCAGTTGCGAATCCGAACGAAACCCCACTAAATTTGCGTCAAGCTGCGTGCGGTATTTAAATGAGACCTGCGAGATAAGATAAAAGTAAATCGCGCGAGAGAGAAGAAAAAAGGATGGCTTATAAATTCCTAGTAGAGCAACTTGTCGCTCGGCAGAAAGGTGTAAGCTCGGCATAAAAAAGCCGACAAATTTGCAAACTCGACCGTCGCGAGCGCGTATACCGCGCAGGCGGCGGCGAAGAAAAAGAACGTATAAGAAGCAATAAAGGCGAGCTGCGAGAGCGACCCGCGGCCATCTCTAACGCGCCATGGTTTCGATCGCAACTGCACTCTCGTACACGCGGGAAAGGATCGTAAAACAGGATATCCTTTTCTCTCGCTCTCCTCTTATTCTCAGCGCTGCAGCCGAGAACGCGTGCGCTACTCCGCTCGCGGAATATCGGAATAGCAGACAAGTTCATAAAGCCGCTCTAGGCGCGAGCTTTCTCATTCAAATCTCGAGGAAACGATGAATTATGAACGGCGGCAAGTGGACGCGCGAGGCGACAATTCGCGCTCGGATCTCTCTGGTAATGAGCTCTGTGAAGATTTTAATATGCGCGCCAGCTTACTTACTTCCTTTCTTCCCGGCTCCCGCAGACTTTCCGACTATATAGCACAGCCGTCTTTGTGAAATTAGACGGATCTTCAATTCTAATTCACGGGGGGTTGCCCCGCGTAATCCCGCTCTAGCGCATTAGTCATTTGAATTTCAAATCGGGCCGTGGATTCACACACCGCGAGCAAACGCATACCTGCGCGACTTTCCGGCCGCGGACGAATAATCATATTTCCGCTTCTATCAGATTGTTTCGCCGTAATAAGGGACCTGCAGCTGCGTGTCTTGCTTGTCAGTGGATCACGACGAGCGATTCTGGTCTCGAAAGCACGCGGTAAACACCGAGTTGGAATTGTCCTGGGAATTTCCTTCCCGAAATCCCAAATGCATACAAAAACAGAGCGGCAGCTTTCTCGAAAAAGAAGCAGAAAAACCGCGAGCCATCAGAGCACCGCAGAGAAAGAGGGAAGCCGAAGAAAGAAAGCCATTCGACGCTTTATCTCCATCTGGCTGACCCTCTCCGCCTTCTCCGTGTGCCATTCAGACGTCGGGTCATTACCGCGTCGACGCTCGCCGGCTCTGGAAATCCTGATCTCTAAACTCCATAATCCCTTCCCTCAGATGCCCTCGGCAGCTCTCGGCGGAATAAAGCGCAGCGCGCGGAGAGTTGAGCCACGGCCTGATTAAGTACTTACTCGCGAGCGAGAGAGAATGAGAGAGAAAGAGAGAGAAGGGGCGAGAAACACAGAAAGTCAGCGTTCTTTACGGCTCTTTTGTGAGCGCGCGCGAGAAAACGATGAGATTAATATACACACAGGCGCTCGCGTGTGCACGTGTGTGTGTGTGTGTGTGTATCTAGGAAGTCGCTTGCTCCTTGGTTCCTTCGACCATATGTATAACTGTGCTCCGCGAGAGAGAGCACACGAACCTTTTAACTGTTTACGTGGATTTTATGTACGGGCGGGGGAATTCGAAGAAGATTTAAATGCGCTGCTACGAAAGTGTGACGCTCGTTTCTCTCCACGAGAGCAGTGCGCTGTCTGAAATTGAGGAGGTCGTAAATTAACGTTTTGGCTGCGCGCGTGCGTGCCACACGCTGCTTTATTGTACTTTTATGGAGGTTAATACCTTACTGAAAATCACCCATTATTATACATCCTTCATTTTGACGCCTTGCTTCACACGCAACTCGCTGTACGTGATGTCTTAATGCGCTCTTAAAGCTGATTGACTCGCTGTTCTCGATTTCAGCCGCGACACCGTAACACATTTATCATATCTGCGAAAAACTAAAGGGCCACGACTTAATCACTCACAAGTGTCGAGATCAGTCGGACGATAAGCACGAGCATTTATAGTATCAAGATCCCCAACGTTCCTAGCAATCCCAAACTTTCCTCCCCCGCGTTTCTCCAAAACGTCATACGGAAGGTGCGCGCGTTCAGTCGCAGCTCGAAACAGGTTTTTACACCGGGCGCCGCCGCGACGAGCGTCAGGGACTGTGTCGACAATTACGTAACTCTCCTAATGAAGCGCGCGCAACCGGTCTCAGGATCGGACGCACGGCAGCAGCTCCTTTTCCCGTTTTTCCTCGGCTCCAGGAGTGGATTTATCACGGGAAAAAGGCGAGAGAGAGAGAGAGAGTGTGTATACTAACTGAAAGGGCGCGAGCAGGGAAATTCTAGACGCGGGTGCATGCCTGCTGATGGGTTTTAATAAATTCGTAATGCGCCGCACTGCAGCTGATTATTTTATTTCCCTCTCTTCTTTCCGGATCGCCTCTGGATTGCTTCTTATTGCGGTCAGCTGCGGGAAATTTCAATCGAGCGGATGGGATATGCGTTTATTATGTACGGAGGTTAGCAGTTGGTTTTACGCTTGCGGAATCTAATCCAATTAGAGTTTAACAGCAACTGGAGAGCAATGGTGTTTCATTCGAGCAATCGTAAGAAAAGCTACAACATGGAGCTTTGAAACTTTCAAAGAAACAATCGCCGCATTGCACAAGAGGTTAACGAACACACGGAATAAGTAGCCGCACTGCACGGCCGTCATAGTAGGTTAGAGATTTTTCGCGGCTGATGCGCGCGTGCCCGCGCAACTGCGCGAAAATTATACGAGTTCGTGACTACGGCGAAGCGGCGAGCGCGCCCACGAGCTTCCGGGCAATGGATTTAAAAAGTCCTTTAATGGATTTTGAAAAGTCCTTAAAACTTTGGCCCGCGAGTTTCGCGGATGAGCGAGCGCCGAGCGAGTACATTACTTCTGCGGGGAATTTAATTAACTCGAAGAAACCGCCGCCTTCCATCCTTGTTAATTTCCGCCGGGCCGGACCGAGGTTCTGCCTCTCTCTAGCACGTAGATATATACGTGCTCAGCGCCAAGTTTTTCTAGCTAAGCGAGTGCATGGACGCGCGCCGGAATTTTCAAATTTATACGTCAGCTGCCGACGATGATGACGTCTGCCGTTGGCGCTTCAGCACTCATCGAGGTGGTAAAGTTATAAACTTTAAGGGAATTCACTGATGGCTTTTAATTCCTTATGTCGCGCGTCTTAATTACGAGTCGTATACTCGCGGCATTGTAAACTTTTTATCGGGCGGCAGGATTTTCAGGATCGGCTATAAACTAGCTTCTCTTTTCGCACAATTGAACGACTAACCCCCTTTTTCTGCGCTACTGGCTCAACTCTCGTTTTTCGCCTTTTTTCACTCCTCTCTCGGGAGCGACTCGAAAGACCGAAACGGACCACGTGTGTTATACACGCCGACGCGCTGCGGCGACTTCTTTTTCTTGCGCTTGCGCTTGATTGCAGCCGGGTATTCAGGTGACTGTTCCACTTGCTGCAAATGCGCATGTGGGGACTGCGCGAGACGCCGAGCGAGCCCGAAGGAAATGCGCTCTCGCGTGGGGATATTGGGAGGCATGTCTCCGGGGATTGTTTGTTTGAATTTCCCGCCTCGGAATGTGGATCAGAGAAAGTGTGCGTTTGACTGACGATATTCGAGGCCTATTCGGCCGACGATTTAGCGCTCGCTCTAGAAAAGACGTCGCGTTAAAAATTATCGACCAGCGAATTAACGGAAAGAATGAAACATTCGCGAATGGGATAAAATACCGGAGCTCAGCCGGTATTTTACAAAACTCGAAGCTACCGCGCGGAAAAGGGGGACACGCTCGTCTCTCTCCTATACATATCGGGGCATAAATTTGCCGGCGCGCACAGAAGACTTTTAACAAGTTGACAGAGACGAAGAACCGTCAGCGACGGCGAGGACGACGACGACGACGACGAAGGACGAGCGCGCGTCGCGACACCTCCTGCGGCCACGACACGGCGATTTGTAGGAGGACCCGTTGCGACGCGGCGGCCATAATTCGCCACGGGGGGAATATGGAGGAGTACGTGGTACTCGCTCGAGAGCAGGGGGGAGAGATAAGAGGGCGAAACAGGATAAAAGGAGCTCGTGATGAATCGGGCCGGCGATCGGCGGGTAGCGGTCAAAGCGACGATTCGACCCCGCGTCGTTGTTTTCTCTTTTCGGTTTTATTGCCAGGAGGGGCATTGTTGATGCATCGACGATCTGTTACTCTTGTTTTCGGTGACGTGTACAGCGCGGGCTCGTGCTCGCTCTGAATGACACACAAAGAAGCTCTCGTATTTGGCAACTGTCGAGCTGGAAACAAGTGCAGCCCCGCGCGCCAGTTTTTGGACTGACGTTTGTACGAGCGCTGATTGACGCCGCGATTGACAATGCAGCTTCCCGTGTGTGAGCAACCATGAAACCGAGAGCAACTCCTCCGTACACGCATCAGAGAGCCACATTAAACACGTGAAGAAATAGACAGCAGCAGCAGAACGCGACAATCAGAAAGGACTACTCGAGAGCATCAGACATCGGAACACAGACGCGCAGTCAAAGATATTCGCCCGGCCGTGGCGTGGGAACTCACCGCGGGAGGTCAGAGAGCTACAGTGGCTTTTGTAATGACAATATGCCGCTGCAGCCGCCGCCGGGCACTGTTACGGCATTCGCTATGCCATACATTATATATACACGCTGCCGCGGCGCAGGAGAGTATCGCCGCGCATCCACGTGCTGCTCCTGCAGCGATTTCGCGCTACGCCGAGCGGCAAACCCTTTCTAATCGCTGATGTTTTATATATACCTATACCGCGGCTGCAGACGTATAACTCTACTGTGCGTGGACATCGCGTATCGCGCGTGCACTTGCCCAAAGAAGTGCGACGATTAGGATGTAAGGAGGCTCCGTTGATCCGATTGCAATTTTGGGTCGCTCGGGTTCAAGAAGACGAGTCTTTGCTTGGCAATAAATTCTCCGGCATCGTTTTACGACAACCCATGAAAACGACAGAGGAAAACGTTTGTCGGATCGGATGCGAGTCGTCTGGCCGTTAACGCAAATCAAATTGCCTTGTTTTTCGAGGATACGTAAATAACCCGTACAATTAGCGCGGCCAATTAGTCAGCCGCAAGATGCCTCAATTCGAATCTGAAGTCTCTCGCGCGCTTGCGCGCTCGGGCCGCATGGGAAAGCCGAGGAGTAACTGTTAAACTTTTTATTGCGAGACTTGAAAGTAAAGACGGCGAGAGCCTGATTAACCTTGTTTTAGTACACCGTTAGTTCTCGCTGAAAGCTCGAATTTCAGCCCTTTGAAAATCAGCCGAGCCAGGGCCATAGTGCATTCTGCAATGCGTAATTGTCAAAGTAGCATAGATGATTTCGAAAATTGGCCGCGAGAGGGCAGGTGTTTGAGGAGACCAAAATCTCCGTTGTAGTAGCCTTTTTGGCGTTAATCGAGTTCGAAATTAGGTTAATTGAAAGCTCGCGCTCGCGCGCTTCTTCTTATGGTACGAGAAAGAGAGAGAGAGAGAGAGAGAGAGAGAGAGAGAGAGAGAGATTGCGCGGCGAAACTTTTCGAATAGATTATTCCCGGTGAAGCAAGCGCAGGCCGCTGCCGCCACGTCTTGAGTTTTAATGGAAAGAACTTTAATATCCATTATCTTTTTACTGCTTTCTTGGAATGTGATTAAGATTTACCAGGTACGAAAAATGAAGCGTCGTCTAATAAAGAGTACTTTATGGATTTGAGCGAGTGAAATGTCTTTCCCCGTGGGTTAGGTATCGTATACGAGAAACAATTTTTTTCAGGATCTGTCGAGTTCAATTAATTCCGAGTTAAAACAACAACATGCGTAAACACAAACGTCGAGTACTCAGCCAAACGCGACTGACCGCTAAAGAGCAAGATAATCAATTAGCAGATAATCACTCCAGCATCATTATACGAAGTTATATATCTGCCCGGGTCAGAGAAAGAGACGCTCCACTCGCGCAATATAGCCACCGCTGCTTCTGGCCGGTCGTCTCGATTGCGGGTCGCTGGAGGTCTCGGTTACTGGGATCGACCGTTAAACTTCTAGCGTTTACCGGTTGCCGGAAAGCCGAGCTGCTCCGAGAGCGTCATTTCGGCTGTTATTATGTCGTACATCACTGCGACGCATCTCGTCTAGCTGTGTAGTGTGGACCTCTTGAATCGAGTTAACCGCACGCCTTCATACGACGGATTAGAATTTTATTTTACGTAATCGAGTCCCATTGCCAGCGCGCTATGTGTATACCTGCACGTATGCGGCGAAAGCAGGAGTAGGAAGTGTGAAGTGGACGGGCGAATAATTATGATCAAAGGGAAAAGTTTGTACAGACGTGTGGTCTCGCGGAACATAACGAGAGCTTGCGGGTATAATGAGCGTGCAGAGACCGAGCGGTTGATTAAAAGTTTCGTTGGCCGCGTAGAAGTATTTGGCCGGTTTGTTAATCGCGCATGATGAAAATCTGCAGCAGCGGGGGAATTTTGCGAGGCACGGAGTCGCGGGAAATGAGTTCTTGAAGCGAAGAAAAAGATTCGTTTTTGAAAAATTCTTTTTTCCCTCTTCAAACGTGTTCCGGACGTAACCGAGGGCTACTAGGGATAAGAGCAAGTGCAGTGTATTTATTCTTTATTAATAATGTATTTTACCTATTAGTAAATTTAGCGAACGTTTCTCCGCCATTTGACTCTCATATGCGCGAATCGACAAGGCGATTCGTGGCTTCAGGCCAATACGGTTAGGAGTGATTTTATAATCATTCCTAGACTGCCACGACCCCCTCTAGGAGTTTTACTCCGCGGATTTTGAGGGTCGATCTGTGACTGCCAGGCCAGAGAGTCGATTGGCGGGAGGCGTTCGCGCGGGCACATGACTGCGTGTGTATAGCTATAGATATAGAGGAGCGCGCGCACTGCTTCGAGTCCCTTCGGTAGTCCTCGGGAAAGCGTCTTTATTTTAGCGGGCCCTAGTTTTCGGCGGCGTTTAATGAGTAGAGCGTCAGTTCTCGGCGACAACTCGTGAGAGAAGGTCACACCAGGACCGATCGTTAGGAGATTTCAATAAAGTTATAATATCTGATCAACAATGTTTTCACAGTTTATTTTTGAACCTTGATGTAGTCTTGTCCCGTACAAAACGTCTGAGAATAATGCAGATAGCTGTCGTTCTCGGAAGGACTCGTGGAAAGAGTATAAACGTAACGTGCATTGTTCGAGGAGTTGTAGTTGTTTCTAAAATATACAGTTTAGATAAATTAATAGTGCAAATATAGTTAAGAAAGATTAGCCGATGAAGATAATCCGCTGAAATCATTCATCAGACCTTCTTTTTATTAACACACGTTTTCCCCGCAAGCGAGTTCCGCGATGCTCATACATATACCGCTCTCCGGCCCAGAATAAAAACACCTGCCTGTAATTTATGATCCTTTGTAAGGCATTTTTATCATTGTGTGATAATTATGTATAGGATTTCGAAGACGCTCTCTAAAGCGGGTTAATGAAGGGAACATAAATACGGGAGACAACGCTTTAAAACGGCGATAAAAAGCCAAGACACAGAGAAGCGAGAGACGCCGCGAAGCGAAGCGGGATATAACGGCCACGGCAGAAAAATAATGAACAAGAATTTAACTGCGGTTACACATTGTTAAATGTCCGCATGCGCCATTCTCTTATACGACGACTTTCCCGCGGACGCCTTCTTCCATTCGCCTATAACGCGGCTATACATACGCGCACGCGCACCTTTTTTATTTTGCCTCGGCTCTCGTGTCTTTCTTGAATTTTCTTATAGACGCTAGACTCGCGAGCGCGAGCTAGGAATACCTCCTCGTCGGCTTCTTCTTCGATCGCTCGCAAGCTTCGAATATACGCGTGAAGACCGTTACGCGCGACGCTATATAACCCCGGAGACGAGAGACGCGCGACTTCCGCGTATATTCGACGAGTTTTTTTTTACTGGGGAAACCATCTGCGCTGTTGAATTGACTCTCGGCGCCAAGTGGCATTTGTTTTTCGTTACGCGCTAAACAATGCTACAGTGGTCTAACTGAAAAATACGAACTGTAGTCTATTTTTATTTCTATATACATATTACATTCAAATACTTGATTCGCTGAAATTGTTATCCAAAACATTTGAAGAGTTTCACGTTCGTTTCACGAGCGCGATGCCAGTGGTTGCGGAGTCTCAACGCTCCGACCATCCCCAGCAGGTCTCTCGTTTTCCTGCGCATCAAACATTTCTTCCTGGCCGCTCAACCCTATCTATCTCCAGCAGCGTGTAAACGAGGGCCGTATAATATTTAATAGAACAGCACTGGGGCGAGCCGTGAGCGTCCGACGAGCCGCGCAATAGACGCAGTACACGCGTTCATAGTCATCCGGCACTTTTTCCCCGACGCGCTGATGAACCTGGCGCAAAGCGCGTCGTTTGCCGCGATGATTTAGAGGGTAGTCGAGCGCGGCGAACGACGTCACGGACGTTAAACTGCTGATGGCCGGAGGAGGCGGCGGGAAAAAGTAGCGATACTGGATCGGCTTTACCTGACCCTAGAATGCGCTGCGGGACATTTCGACGAGCGCTGAGGGATGCCGCCGCTGGTGGAAGGAGTGAATTCATGAGTTAATTGGGCGACGACGTTGAACGCGTTGAAAGTACTGCGACGCTGCCGCGTACCGCGTCAAAGACGTTTGCCATTTTTCTTTTACCAGTCGAGAAGAGTGATGGACGACTTCGCGACGATCTGCTCGATGCAGGAAATATAGCCAAACTACCAGTTGTTGCTATTCCAGTTCATATTGGATAATACGATCCGTGTCTGCAACGAAATTGAAATTATTATTCCGAGACGGTAAACTCGGGCGCGATTATTATAATTTAAATGACTCAAGAACGTATCCAAGATCTGAAATATTCAACTCTCTATTAAATATTCGTTCGTGCAGAAGATAACGAAGGAGTATATATTTTACTAATGCAAACGAAATCGATTCCCCTGCTACGCGCGCTCACACGAATGATCCGGTATAATTTCATACTTTATATATTCAGAAAATCCGCTCTATCAGCAGGATATCTTCAACTGTATAAACCAGAGCTGCATCTCGGCGTGCGTCGCTCGGCGCTACCGTTACACTTATTATTTATTTATGAGATAACGAGCAGCACACAACGAAGACCACGCGACAGCGAATCATAATCCGACCGCAGTGGTTATATAGGTACGTCGTGTCCTGTGTCGATATGAATTTTCCGCGTTCGTAGAATGCAGCGGTAGCTCGCCAGGGCGACATTCGAAGCCGGATGTTCCGCTTATCGCCGCAGAGCGAGAGAGAGAGAGAGAGAGAGAGAGAGAGAGAGAGAGAGAGAGAGAGCCTGGAACTCCGCCTCTTATCGGGGATCGCATAAATCACCGGTCGCGCGGCGCGTAATACGGAGAGCGCGTCAGAAATGATCCCACGGGATCGGCCGAGCACGATAGCGTCTCGTCCTCCGATTCGCGAATAAATAAACACGTGTTGGCCGCGCTTGTTTTGCTCGCTGCTCGATACCGCCAGGAATGTTCTCGAGATTCCTCCGGTTGAATTACATCGGTTCGACAAGATCAATTTGGCTTGGGGATACGTGATACTTTTTATCAATTAAAACGTAAGTTACGTAGGATCGATGATAAATCATCGGACTGCTTCTTGTGCGGTGAATTTTTTAAAGACCCTCTCCCCGCAGCAGCAGCGCGAGCCTTTAAACTGTCATTGCTATAGCCGCGTTCTGCGGCGATCTCCTACAAGAAAGTCCATTCCTTCTTCTAGGGAGTAGTCAATAATTCTTGGCTGTGCGCTGCGAAGCCTTCGAGCTCACAATGAAGCGTACGTGTACACGGCACAGCTAGCGTGGTGGTAGCAGCCGAACAAAACGAACAATCCAACGAATTTCAATTGGCAAAAAATTTCTCTCTTCCTCTGGCCTATCCACTTGCGGAAAGCCGGTAGCGGTGGCGGGTATGTAATTCCAATTGAGCGTCGTCGGACAGTATCCGCGGTCCATACAAACGACATACAAATGGTGCCGCGAGAGTGCGAGGGATAGAGGTATATGCAGTCGCGGCTCAACCGGTACAAAAAATCGGTGAGCTGCACACACCCATGAATTATACGTATCGATGTGTATTTTGCGCGCGCGTAAACGCCTGATGACCGGCTTCTATTCGAGGAGTTTGGACTTCGAATTCAATCAATAAACTCTCTAATAACGATTCTGCATGGCTGCGGCTTGGCTGGCGGAAAGCCTACACATTACGATCCGGCGAGTCACAATGGCTCATATAACTCCGGTCATATCCATATCTCTATCCAAACAGAGTGGCGCGCTGCAGAGAAGTGAGTCTGCACACGAGAAGATGTGGGCTGCAGTATATAGAGAAGAGGGGGAGAGAGAGAGAGAGAGAGAGAGAGAGAGAGAGAGAGAGAGAGAGAG
>QLSS01000079.1:286555-325136 GCA_024372645.1 Trichomalopsis sarcophagae
CTCTCTCTCTCTCTCTCTCTCTCTCTCTCTCTCTCTCTCTCTCTCTCCCTTTGCGATTTTCCCAAGTCCACGTTGCAACTCCGTCTTCTTCCTTCTCATACATACGTGTGTTTATCTATAGGAGAGGGAGGAGAGTGCTATCGCCGAGGCTGATCGACACCGTTTCGCGCGCAGGCGCACAGGCGCGCACTTGACCGCGAAGCATCTCGCCTTTGTTGTTGTTGTTGCGAGTTGCAGCGCGGCTGGTGCTTCTCTCTCGTAGGAGGCTTCGCTGCGTGGCAACGATTTTTGCTTTTCGCTGGCTTTTTCTTTCGCGGGAGCATTTTTGCGCGCTGCTATACTGGTCGTTATAAAGGGCAGCGTTTGTTTACAATTATGTCATTGTTAAGTCGAGAGTATAAGTTGGGTACCGCTTTGGGAGTGAGGAAAGGTGATGGAAAATGACGAACTCGTGGTGTGTGTCGGACTTAGGTTTATTCAAACTTGCGTGTAGTCGAGTGTCGGTAGCTTAGAGTGCGTGCGACTCGTGTCCTGTCTCTAGCGTAACTGGCGTTCTGTCCTCCGATATCGGCCGTCGGAGGTTTCGTGAGCTCCGCCTCCGGTACCGACCAACCGATCGGATCGGCAATGGCAGAGCGTGCGCAGCCCGGGCAGCTCGGTCGGCTGGCCCAAGCGGCCAGCTGTTTGGCTGTTTTATTACGCCGGTAATCTTTGAGCGTCGGCGCGCATCCGTGGCTCTAGCAGTTATGCTATGCCAGGAAAAACCCGGGTGCAATCTAGGGTAGATCGTAAGTATCGAGATGCGGGCGGCTACAATAAAACTTTCGAGCGCGTCTCGAACGCTTTATTATCTCCTCGACGCGAAAGACGAATCCGCATTAAATGAGTGTTAATCCGGGTCGCGCTGTTCGAGGCACGGTCGCCTGGGTCTGCGTGTGCGTGGACGCGCGCACGTGTGTGTGTCAAGTGTGCTGGCAAAAGTGTGTGGCGCGGCTGCCACACCGCTATGAAGAAGTCATTCACTAATCGATTACGTTTCCTTCCATGAGAATTAGTTTCAGTTGCGTTGAATGGCGAGTATTATTTTGTGCTGAGATGCGTTTCGAATCGGATAACATCATTGGCGCTGTGATTGTCTGTTTCGAATAAACAACATTTTTTTTTGACGTGCAAATTGTTCCCATTTGACCCTCGACAAAATTTTCCATGGACTTTTATTACCAACTATTCAACATTTTTATCTGCGATTTTTTTAATTCCTATATTAAGTCAAATCTCGAAAAGCTGTACAAACACTGTCAATGCCGTTTTCATCATCATTCCTGACAGAAGTTATATGCTGGTTAAAAAAAAGCCTACGTGTACGGATCTTGACATTCCGCCACAACAAAGTCGATACGGCGGAAGAGAATATCTATCATTCCACTACAGGGTACAACTTGCGGCTACACGAGGTTTCGAGAGTCGAATTTCTGGCGAACCGATGTCTGCTGAAATGTCGATGTTGTTGAAGCAAACGAATTTTCTGAGTTGTGGAAATTATGCAAAGAATTATGGTATGAGCTGCACGAAGGTGGATTCCGTGACTGATGCTTAAGTATAAAAGTCCAAGTCGAAAGAGAATGTAAATTTGGATGTATCCATAGAATTGTGCCACGTAAAATTAAATAAACTTAATTGGTCGAATTTGTATGACTGAACCATATAATAGTAGCCATAACACACTTGGATTCAAACTGACGATTCCCCCACATTCCTCGACTATGTAGTCGCTGACTAGTAAAGATAGGTGGCGCATAGGCACTTTTCTTTTTCCTACATCCTTATCTACGCTCCAAGTGTAGATAAAGGAATCTGTTACCTACACCAAAACTGCTTTGTTGCGGCCTTTTGGAGCCGCTTATGCTATAACTGCCTCATATAATGTTTGATACTTGTGAAGAACTTTTTACATCTCATCTATACAGTAACACAACTCGCAAGATTTCCAACTCAACTTTCTATTGCAATTTCCTCAATAGCGCAAAAATTCGAGCCTTCGCGCATCCACGCGCAAAAAGCCTCATTCGCGCTCCCCAAGGAATGTGTATCAGCGAGTGTAACGCAATCATCGAGTGCGATTTCACTCTGTCTGTCTATCTCTCTGTCTGTCTCTCTCTCTCTCTCTCTCTCCCTCTCTCTCTTTCTCGTGTGCGCGCATCGCGCTTTGTCCCAAAGGCGACGGCGGCACAATAATCGAACAATGCGCCTGATCACCCAAATGCTTTTTCTCCTCGCCGTCGTGACCCTGTTTCTCTGGCGCGCGCAGTACTTTTCACCTTCCCTGAAGAGCAAATCTCGGAGTCTTTCACCCGAGGAAGCATCGCAGTCAGCAGACGTATTATATAGCTTTATAGTTTCGCATCTTCTGGTGGATTTTTGAAGATTGAACCCAAAGAGAGCATCGATTTACTTTCTATTTCATTTACTTCATTGTATAACAAACTTCATTGAAGCGAGAATGAAAAATTGACCTATATTTTAAGAACAAACAAGCAATTCTTCCTGCTGAAATCTTTTAGCCTTTATAACAAAGAAAGTAGATAACAAAGTTTTAGGTGTGCCTATCAATACCCAATTACAATTAAATAACATCGATACTGAAAGAAGAAAAGCAACGTGGAAATTGCTAAATTAAACAAGAGTTTCATTAGTGGTGCGATGTTTGTACTTCGCGCAATCAAGCGTAAGTTTGAAATTAAACCTTTCACAGCAGTTTTTAAAACTTTTGTAGTACACAGAGCTTAGAGAAATCGGATCAGTAATTGAAGAATAAAAGTTAAAAAGCCGTTTTTCCTTCATTTGTATTCTAGATAATTATGGGCAACATCCCATTAAAAAATGCAATATACAACGTTTACGTCGTTATATTGAATCCAATATATAGTTTATGTTACAAGCAGCGAAAGCAATCTGCAACCAGTAAAAACTATAAAAGCGAATAGAAAAATAACAAGAAATCAAATTTCTGTTTGTACTCCGTAGAAGGGTCCGCAAGTAAAAACTCGTTTCATCTCTTTCCCTCGTTTACCATCAGAAGCACCGCCTCCGTGCGCTTCCATGCGAACCGAGCACGCGCGTGCACGCGAGAACCTGAAAGCGAGAGCGAGAAACGAATAGCATATACAATGCACACACACAGCGTGCGGAACGGCAATGGTAGCGAGTAAACAGCGCAGAGAGTGGGCTGGGTATTATTAGCCGCTCGAATTACGAGAGAGAGAGGTAAAACCTCCTCGAGACTTCCTCAAACAAGGAAAAAGGGGAACTAGGCGCCTCTATTGTGTGTGTGGACTCAATGCGCCGTATATATACAGCAGTGGATCGGCACGTTTAGCAGCCGGGGCATGGCTCGTTTAGTTCCGCGTTCGCGAAATTGGCTGTGATTAGCTCCCACGATGTGTATTTTGCTGATAGAGCTGCTGTTGTTTATTACCGAGTAAAAGACCCGGTTATTTACGGGCCCGGGGAGAGAAAATTAATCACCCTAAGCGGAGCTAATGCATCATTCGGCCGTGCAATTTTTTGCGGCGTTACGTAAGAATATGGCAAAAGAGATGGTCCCGCGCCGCTCCGAGACTTTTGAGACGGTTCCGATGAAAACATAACTGTCAACATCTCCGGCGGCACCATCCTCGACTTCGGCTCGCGCGGCATACACATTCATTGCAACGTACGGCCAAGAGAGCGAATCACCAATTCAAAGCTGGCAACAAAGTTATTCAGCCGTAAAACAAAGCGGAACACAATCGGCAACACTAATTTAATTCGTCAAAGTGCGCCGCCGCTTCGAATAAAGCGATAAAAGCCGAACGAACCGAAGCCCCGCGCGATAAAACGAGAGGCTCAACGAGACTCGACTCCTTTTGTCCGCCGCTCGCTTGCGCGTCGCGCAGCTTTCCATCGTGCGGGGAGCGACGAGCAAAGGATCGCGATAGCTGTTCGCGCCTCTCGTAACCGAGAGAGAGAGAGAGAAAGAGAGAGAGAGAGAGAGAGAGAGAGAGAGAGAGAGAGAGATAGAGAGAGAGAGAGAGAGAGAGAGAGAGAGAGAGGACAGCGCGGAATCTGCAATTCCGATGACTGCTCGGAATACACAAACGAAGCCGCCCCACTGCAATGCGCCTCTCTGTGCTCTGGGCTACGGAGAACGCAATCGAACCGGATTCCGCTGGTGCTAAGCGAGTGGTGTCGAGAGCTGCAAATATATATGCCGAGGTTGGACGTTTCCTATGGACGGACTCGCGCGCGCTCGCCGAGAAAGCCAAGCGGCTCGTCATTCATTCAACTCCTTTCATTCATCCACTTTGTACGATGTGCGTATTTACAAGCGTTGTCGCTGCTGCTCGCGGCGGATGATTGATCGATTTTGCGCTTTTTTACGCGCGAGGGAATCAATATTTTCATAATACCAGTCGCGCTAACAAGAGCTGAGGATTACGCGTTTAATGATGTAACGGAATGTAATGCTTTTGATTGATCATATGAGAGTTTTTTGTTTCAACGAGATGTGTATTCCGGTTTGAAAATCTCATGTGCTTGTAGTATACGCATCTATAGTATATCAGTAGAGAAGGTCGAGCATGACAAGGCACTCGCTACTCTTGAATCGTCGAAGATATAGAATACGTAGAAATGTGCAGTGCACGCTCCATTTTCAGGACAACTTTGATCTCGTTTTGTAGCTCTTGCAGAACACAACACAAGAAAATTATAAACGAAAAGCGCAGCAGTTTATTTTGCGGGCTTTTACTGTTTTCAAGCGCGTAAACAACTTTTTTCTTAGGAATCCATTTTAATACTTGTTTTTTAAATGAAGATTCTTCCTTGTACCTTCATTGTCACATTCCAACATAATGTTAGTCAATCTCCTCGTACACAACTTTTTTCACCATAAATCATCAATGCGCATTAGCCCTCGGGGAGCACCGAAAATTCGTCCGAATCTTCACATCGCCAACGCAGCGCAGTCCTCTCGCAAGTTTCAGTCGCGCAAGCTCCGCACCATCAGCATGTAAGCCGGCGCGCGGGGACCAGCCACAAATCTCCCGGTACAGCGTCGCGACGCGCTTGGCCAACCTCCAGACGCAATCCTTCCGGCCTCGAATCAATGTCAAGTGTAGAAAAGTTTTCGAATTATGCGGATGCTGCACCGTGCGCGGCCCAAAGAGAAAAACTTCACTGTGACTGGGCTCCTGACACGAGTATGAGGACTTGGGTCGTGAGTTATGAAGAGGACGCGTGTACCGGAATGATGATGCAGACGAACCATACTACAATCTTCGAGAGAAACCGGTGGGTGTAGTAGTTTCGTAGATAATTAAATAACTCTTATTGTTGTTCTTCTGATGCGATAGGAAAATAAAAAAAGAATCTGTGCAACGAAGTATCGCGGAGGAAATATCTCATTAAGCTCGTAGTACAAATGTCGGTATAAAACGCAATAACACCGCAGAGCCAAGAGATAAGCGCCTGGGATGCCATTCTCCTTACAAAGTGTATAAACTCGTTAGGAATAGTTTCAGCAACGCGTGAAAATACCTCTTCACGCGCTCCCAAATCTCAAGCTCCCGTGTACTCCCTTTTTTCTCCTCCTTTCTCGCTCTCGCTCTCTCTCTCTCTCTCTCTCTCTCTCTCTCTCTCTCTCTCTCTCTCTTCATTTTTGATTCGCCATATTACGCCTCTACTAGGCTGTTCCACTCATTTCCTTATTTACGACTCTTCGCTTTCATTTCAGTACTGTTCCCGCCGTTGCCGCTGCGGGTCTCGGCGGCTATCGATGCACGCACACTTTAATGCGAATGATCGAATATCATTCAATGCACGCCGAGGCTTTTATTGCAAATTGCCTTTTCTATGTGAGCGAGGCGTTTCCTTCGCAGCCGCTTCTATTCCATTGAATGGAGTGCAGGGGAGGCAGGTACCGTTTCCTCGAGCGGCATCAAACGATTATTTCACCGTGCAAGGGAGAGAGAGAGAGAGAGAGAGAGAGACGCGCACGCGCTCGCGTATAGGTAGCTGTGGCCGGTACGGACTTGTGCTCTTTTTTGCTGTCCTCGCGCGGTATTTTTCGTATTTTTCGAAGGAGCGAAAAAATCCTCTCCGCGATATTATGGCCGAGACGAGGAAACTGGTTTAACGGCACTCTCTCGAGGAGGCTGCGCGACATTTTGAGGTATTTCCTCGAGAGAAAATTGCACGTGCGTGCGGGACATTTGGAATTCGACAGGCGCGAGGTACCGCTTGATCGCATGAATAATGGCATAAAATTCTGGCGCGCGATTCTTTACTTCGTTTGGCCGTGGTGGACGCTGCACTCGGGTGTCTACCGTCGTGTATTGTTTTAATTTTTGTCATTACAATATAAAGCCTTAATTGCGCGAATACATATTAATGGAATAACTGCGCTGAATAAACAAACGCGCAACGGATAAAACGTTATTACGTCCTCGTGGAGTTACGCAATTCCGCGAAACGTCATTCCCAACATTAAAACGGGATAACATCAAGGACTCAAACAATGGCCTTTTTTGTCCGCGTCTGTAGGAACGTCGCATACTTCACAAACCTCGTGATCTAGTCTCGAAATTACATATCAGCGCGCGTGTCTTAATAATTGCGCATAATTTTCTTTGCACAACAAAGCTGTGTTCGGATAAACAATTAAAAACCTGCGCTATATTCTCAGAGATCATCTACTTCGAAGAAATCAGACCACACAAACAAATTACGAATCAGCAAGTCGATGGACGATCCCATAATCAAATTAGGCTGGTCGAGAGATTCACCAAGTGCGAGCTCTCTGTTATGTCAGCCCTCAGCTACAGCAATCGGTCTTGCCGGCCTGCGAGCAAGTGGGTATGCGCGATATAGCATATCGCTGCATCTGCATGTATAACCTGACCGACGCAATACTGCAACGCGGAGACAAGACCCGTGTGTACGAATACGAATATAGCATTAGGGAGAACTGGCCAGTGAGACGAGGCACCTCGTCTGGTGCCTCGCCGATCTGCCAACTCTCTACGGGGTGTAACGAATACTGCGATTCCGACTTGATTGGCGTCTAATTACTTTTGGAGAGGTGAAAAATTTCATGAACATTCTACTCTCGTTATCTAAAGTTATCTTGCTTTACGGTACGTACAGTAATGTTTTTCAGCCTAGTACATTGTATTATAGAACAAATCCTTCGTGCTTCGTCATCAAAGTTCACACGCGTCAATCCCCGAAGGTATCGCGACACACCCTGTAATATTATTTTCCGTACATATACACCTATGTAGAGAAGGACTCTCTCGTTTGCAGAAACAAGCGTACAGCGCAGCGATAGATCATGAATTCTAGCGAGAATAAATAGCGCAAGATCGAGCGGCTGTGCTCATTCCTTGCCAGCTACGGGGAAAAGCAAGAGAGTTGGAGAAGTTGAACTTCCCCGTGGCACGCGATTTATCCTGGAGGCCGAGAGAGAAGAGGCCGCAGCAGTTCTCTATGCAGAGCGCGCTGCCGAATGGACCTGTCGCTGAATGCGCGCCTGCGGTCGATGGAAATGTTTCGGTTGATTTCGTTTTGCTTCGAACGCTTGATCAATTTTTCACTGTTTTTTTTTTTTAACGGAGGAGATTTGAAAATACGAAGAGTCATCGTGTTACGTTATTGGGTAATCGGTTTTTGAGGCTTGATTATGCGCCTTTCGAAGCATATAGCTTTAATAAAATGGGTTGTTTGTTCAGCTATAACAACGTTACGTATACATTTCCCGAACGTCAAACAAAGTCATGGGCTGTAGAACTAAAGCTGCCCTTACGGCTCGAAATTGCGGAAATACGAGGTATAATATGGCAGCACAGTACGCTCGACGCGCTCGCAAAAACAGAAACAAAAAATTAATTAGCCCGTCTCCATCCTCGGCGCGCACGCGGCCTTGCTGTATCGCGGAAGCTCTCTCGGAGCGCGCGAGCGCGAAAAAACTCTGGGAGCGTATATAATCTCGCAGCTCTGTCGTGGAAGGGCGCGCACGTTTACCGGCTAATAGACGAAACCCGGAACTCGCTGGTCATACGCGAGAATATGACATTTTTTCAGAGCGTCCCAGCGTGAGAGGACACACGGGTGAGCATAATATGCGCTAGATGCAATTACCCAGTCGGAAGTCGCATCGCGTGATAGCCTCGAGAGACTCCGATTGCTTGGAAGTTTGTGGGGAGTATTAGTAGTTTTATCGTGTTTTGAATTCATTTCCGCGGGCCATGCGCGCTGTCGAAATCATAAGTACAGCGCTAAAACATCGAAGGCGATTGTATCAGCGAGTCGTAAAGCACACATCTTATGCTCTCTGACAAATTTCACATCAATTACGTGTACAATCTTGTACTCATTTCCAACATGATGCACTATAATACAGGCACACACGAGGATAGGATAATTCGGTGGCTAAATCCGTGTAATGATCCCGGGGACATCATTGCGCGCGCGAGTCAGCTGGCTGATGAGGAAACGGATATTTTCTTGCATGCAAGGATACGGCACATGAGCGTAAAGTCAATCCCGCGTCTCGTGCGCGAGCTAGCCCCTTTTATACGCCAGTTACGCCGCTAATAAGATGCGTCGACTTATCCCGCGCCATGGTTTAACGTGCGCACGACGTAGCCACCGCCGTCGCCGCAACTAGTTTTCATTAAATTACGATTATTTCGGAAAAAAAGGATTTCCCGTTCTAGTCCCATTAAAGTGCTCGCCGCGAGTGTATATAAGCCGACGCAACGTTGCACAAATCCGTTAAACAAACCCTTTCGCGGCTTTTCCGACGAGACTCGAGCGTGCTCCAGTGACCTGGAAAAATCGTAAAAATCTTAACGAACGAACGAATGGTGCTATTAAGTGCACTAAATTAAATCAAACGCGCTTATGGCGGACGTTTATGCACTCTTGAATCTCTTGATATGCGAACGTCTTGCGTATGTATACTTGTTTGCAACTTAGTTTGCGTTCGGATTATACCTGGATCGTTATAACGATATGCATAGTTTTCCGCTATAAATTTAGCCTGAAACTCAATCTGACTACGGGATTCTCAACGTTATGTATTGAATTATCGGCGATATAACGACAACTAACATTAAATGTTATCATATCCATGAATACTAAAATGCGTTTCTTGTATGTAATAAGTTTGCATTAATCTCGAAGAGTCAAATTTTTGCTTAATAAAACGCAATCGACCGCAAAATCCACTGATATAATGACGGTAATAAAGGAGTGCAAATTAAATTAAGTGGGAAGCGCGCGCGCGCCCCCATCAACGCAACGCTTCTCGAATCAATTTTAGAAAGTTGCATGCGTTCGCGCACGAGCGAACGCGTCGTCATCATCCTGGAATATCATACATTAAAATCCCGCGATTTCACGTTAAACGTTTTTAACGCTGGTTCGTGAATGCGCTGTGAAATGCGGGAACGTTGAGCGTCTGTAGCGACGGTCACGTCAAAATTTGTATGCATAGAAAGTTGGTATTAATGCATCTATATTATATGAGGAATTTTTGCAGAATTTCGTACGTGCTATTGTCAAATGATTGCAATTAGGCGCGGTGGTATACTTTTGCAAATAAAGCACGTGTGGATGGCATTGAACTCTCTCTGTATGTTATTTGAAATCCGAGAAGCCCATTTGCGGTAGGCAGGAACTGAAGTAGTTTAAGATATTAGGGTAGCGCATTAACCGATGAAAAGCATACTTCTATAGTGTTGGATCAGAATACCAGTAAATGTATTCTATCATCGAAGAACTTAATTGTTTTGAATAATAATCCACATCATATAATATAATTTTCAACCTTATTGTCTCGCAAGTAATTATTGTTATATCCAACGTATTAAAATTTCAAAATTAGTTCTTCACGTTGTAAAGTCAAGCCCTCGCCGTTGAATACTGTACGATCGATGATCAAATTCTTATATCGTGCAATTTTCATCCAAGCATTCAGATAATTATTGCAGGTGTAACATCGCGACTGCCTGGAGCACGTAATTAACAAAGGAATCGTCTAAGATCGCTTGAAAGGGAAGAGGAAGAAGCTTAAGGGCTTTTGCGGGAGTTGTGGACGCGAAATGAAATTAGTTCGCTATTATGATAAGAGCAAAGGGGCCAATGGCTCATTAAACAAAATTGAATGAACTTTAAAATGATATCAAATATAATCTCTTGTAATCATACCTTCTAGAATCTGCATTGGTAAACCTGCATTTTTTTGCATTATTGCACGACTAAAATAAAGTTGAAGCTCTATGTGCACGATGTGTAATTTATAGTCTGAATTGAAGCAAAGTAGTATAGTTGGTTTGAAACATAGTAAATTTGGAGTGTACCTTCCCCCACCATTTGAATTCTCCTGTATCTTATTTTAGCCAACAAAGATACTTAGATGGCACAGAAGTGTTTTATTATTACCCTTATCTTATCAATATTGGCGAGCCGAGTGCATACAAAGCATTTCGTCACCTATGCAAACAAATTGCATTTTGTTAGGGCCTGATGCTTGGGATACTCAAGCTATAATCAGCATTTTAAAAATGAATGTCTCGTTATCGTCATAAAGTTGCGTCAAACAAGGTGTCAAACACGGCACCGCATTAATTACAAGCCTAACAAATATTGTGACAGCTTTAATTCAGCAGCCGGAAAATTAGTTTCATCAGCTAATTCACTCGTCCGTAGGTACTAATCCGAGCCATTACAAAACATACCGAAATAGCTTCAATTAATTCACCATGAAATTACCCTCCTTCGCGCAGGCACACAACAAGCGTTTCATCCTGTTCGCATCCACACACTCGCGCGCTTGTCGCTCCTACCACCAGCTCTACTTATAAATAAAAATGCAAATAGCCCATCTTCTCTATTTGTATGATAATGAAAGGTCTCGCAGTGCGCGGCGACGTACGCTCACAGCAACGCCACATCCATTCTCTCGCGAGAGAAAAGAAGCGGCAGAAGAGAAGGATGCTCTCGTCGGCAATGTCTCACGTCGCAGCTCGTTTACTCTTGCGCGTTTACAAGAGCGTTATTAGCCTTCTAGGACGCATTTATGCTCGGTGCTCACTCTCTCCCACCCACCCACTCTCCGGCTTTTCAAAATTATACGGGAGACGGTCGACGAAATTCTCGGCGGCGACTGTATCGGGCGGACACTCTTATAAGGATCTCGCGGCAGCGAAACTCATTTTGCATTTCTCTCAGGATGTTTAATGACGATAATTCAGGCGGAAACTCCGCGGCCGTCTGAGTATGTGTAACGAGACGGAATCAACAATGTGAGGAAAGCCGTCGGTGTATAAGCATCGCTCGCATCTGATCTTCCGCGAGCGCGTACACTCGTACGTACGAGGCGCTGCAGGACGATAATTCAAAAAAGGTGCGCACGTACGCGTGTCCTCTTGGCTGCCGGTTTACAAAGTGGGCAAAACGTCCGATGACGACGTTACCAATTGCCGCCGCGTGGACCATAAATTTAATTGTAACATCCGCCTCTTCCCGGCTCCGAAGCCTGATTTACGGTGTCCCCCATATAGTAGTGTCCGAGGATATAACCGAGCGCGCGAGCGCAGGGAGCGGGTATAATTGCGCAACTCGCCCGATTCTAATCGTCGCTCTCGGTCCCAGGACGACATTAATAATTAAGGTAATGAAGAAACTAAGCGCAAGGCCAGAGAGACGATCCTCTTTGTGCGGTTTGCTACGTGAAGCCTTCCATAACTGCAGTTTGATGATGACGTCTAACTTTTATGATGGAAATCCTATGGTAATAGGCAAATCCAATTTGTTGGCGATTTATGTACCAAAAGTTCACTAAATTTAACCAAGATCTTTACAACGAACCGAAGATAAAAACCATGATAAACGCAATCGTAATCCTGAAAACTGCTAGTAAAAAATATATAAATTTCAAAGGTTTTTCATTCCCCTCCAATGAATCAGAATCATTCGCTGAATTAAAAAACCATAAATACAATACTTTTCATTACAGCCCGGTGTTCAGCGGAACTCTTGATATGTATCAACGGAAGCGCTGGTTCGCAGCTCGATCCTTTATGTGAAAACGCTGCAAATCACCGCGGAGAGTCCGCGCGCGCATACCGTGCTTCTAACGTGTACATCCGTATACCTATACACGAGTTCGCTGACGCGCGCTTGTTTAACCCGTAATTTCGTCTTGGAGCCAGCGCGCGCGCGTCACTCGTTTTATGGGATAGAGAAAAAGAGAGTGGGATGAAAGATGCGTAGAATTATAACGCGCCGAGAGAGCGCGAGAGTAAATCATGGGACGCGCGGAACAGCAGTCGAGGATGATTTTTCCTCTGCAGCGCTAGACCACGCGGAGATGATGAGGCTACTGCTGCTGTTAAGTTTCTGCTACTGCATTTAGTTGCCTGATAATAGTGTGTGTATGCTGTACAATCAATATCGGCTTTGATTTAGTGTAGTACGGCCGGGAGAATCAATTTTTATTATGGAAATTCGTTTATTTGCAGTCGTTGCACGCTTTGCGAAGAAGTGAAAGTGTGCACGGCTATCTGTATATTGCGGAATAATAAAAACACGTGAAATATTACACGTGTACGCGCAGGTAAGATACATACATCTTCCTAATATTATTGGCGGATCACGACGATATCGTTCGAACGGTACACTGCAAACATTCTTCCGGAATCTTAAATTACTATGTATAAGTAAAAATGTTCCGTTTCTAGATCCTCGCTGCATATCTACCAATTTCACACACAGTTCCCTCTATTCCAGCATGACTCGCAGGATTTTTTGCCTTGCGCCACGCAGAGACGCAGACTTTCTTGGTTTGCACGATACCGTAATCCTCGCGTAACTCTCCGGCAATTTTACGAGCACGTTTAATTCTAAACAAACTAGCTATACGCGAAGCCCCGAACCTCGGTGCAGAAAAAGCAGAGCGGCAAATGCAATTACGAGCGATTAAGCAATGCTGCAACGGCGGCGGCATTTTAAACTGTGGCGTAAAAAAGAAAGCGCATTTAAGATGCAAGTATGAGAATGCGAGCTCGTTGCGCTTTTGATTCGGTGAATCATCCGACGTGCTTTCGCACCCTAGCTGTGGAATAAACGCTGGCGGTTTTGCCGAAAAACAAAATCTGGGTTTAGAGAAAGAAAAGAATAAACTATATTTTGTTTGACTGCAGAAAAATGAACACAATAAGCGATTCATTCAAATTATTTTTAAGACATTATTCAATATGAAATTCGATTCTTTTTCCAAAATTTTGAAAAACCAAAATAAGTATGTTATCTGGCGATTGAAACGAGAAAAAATCGATCAATACAAATAGGGATTCAAAAAGCAAGCTAATACCACTACGAAACGTAGCCTGCACCTCCCCGAGCGCACAATGTATGGGAACAGCCTCTTTATACCTCGCACTCGTTATACAAATCCACACTCGGCACATACAATCTGTACTGGCGCGCAAGGAACTTTCCTTAAAACGCCGGAGCAACTCTCGTTTCCGCGTCTTTCTCGCGTAACGGGAAAGTCTCTCGTTCACTCGACCAACGGCGGCGGCAGCGGCGGCGGCGGTGGTGGCAACCCGACGTCGAAAAGGCGACGGCGCTGCGCCACAACTGTCTCTCGGGAGGTCGACTGCTCGCCGAGTCTATACTGCTGCTGCTGCTGCTGCTTTTCACCTCTGTGGCCCGCGTTTTAGCGACGCTGCGGTTTCAGAAGTAAATATTTGAAGCCCAGCTTTGGGGACGGATTGTTATTGCTCCGGGGGATGCGATGGGTACGACTATGAATATTTTCTCCTTTGAAAAAAAAGGAAATCCTAGAATGCCTAGTTCAAATGAGAATAAATTAATAGAGTAAAAAGTTTTGTGACGATAACATCTCTATACTGAATTCGAACAAAAGCTATGAACATGCGCCGTTCGAGTCACTGATTCGTACGCTGAATCGTGTTCTTCGGACGAATATAGGCATACTTGGACTATTTTATTTACCCAACCATTACTAATTTGGCCGCTCGTAAATTCAAGCCTACGAAAAAAAACCCATGCATCCAGCAAATTATATGGCCATCTGGGACACAGCAGATGTTCGCTGGTTTTCCTGGAGCTATCTCCAAAATCATTATTTATGTATGTTAGGAGCTCGCAAAAAACCAAAATCTCCGATTTACGACTTAGCAATAAATAGCACAATGGAAAAATGTCTTCTGCAGCGCATAACCGTACCGCGCGCGGAATCTCGCCGCATCATAGTCCCGCTGGGTGCACTGATTTTCTCCGGGTCCGCTCAAGCAATCGAACGCGCAAAAATTGACCATAAACCATATACAGAAAAGCGTGTGGCACTTGCCTGTGGCTTACGCGTGATATACGCCTTCGCGGAGTCCCAAGTTCGTGCGGATTCTGGAACGATCTTACTGCGAGCGCTACCGTTCGCGACGGTTATGGATGGAATTTTAATTCTCGTGTGTAAACGTACGAAAGCCAGATAGTGCGCTATATGGAGAGAGGCCGCAAAGGTCAGAGCGGTGTACAGATGGCACAACTTACCTGAAACAGATAAAGGGAGACATTTATTATTAAAATTAGATATATTAAATACAGAGTATATACAAAGTAAATTTTAAAACTAAATACAAGTAGCGAAAATTGAAAAATGTTTGGATCACGTCGACGTCTTCCTCCCACAGTTTCACATCGCGATTCATACAGTTTGAGCGCGCGGGAACCCGGGCATCGATTTATCATCGGTCTGGAATAATTTCTGATCAGCCGGCGACTCTCTCGTCGTCCTGCATTGGAAGACACGACGCCGGCGATCGCGGCAGCCGTATTGTTTATTTATGAGGATAACGGCCCTGTAGTCGCAGCATCGACAATGGGAACGAGGATAGTAAGCTGATATGCAGCAGCGAGTAACTGGAAAATTCAGTGGCTAGACAGCAACGAGATATATTTTTTGCTTCCTCCTAGAGGAAGCTTGGCAATAGTAAAATTTTGAGTTTCGACAAAACTTCTAGAAAATACTTTTTTGTGTGTTAGAAGTGCAGATCACGTGTTTTTAGAAAATGTCCGTATGAATGTGTGTATGTGTGGGTGTGTATGTGTGTACTGTAATATTTCTGGAACTACTCGGTGAATATCGATAAAATTTGACATGCATGTATATTTTTGGATTCTGAATTCGGGAAAAACATTTATTTTTTATTTTTCTAACTATTTTTTAATTTATGGCCAATTTTTGATTTTTGAAAAACACTATTTTGCATTTTTTTCAATCATCCCATCGTTACAAACAATTCAACTAATATGCATTTGAAAGAGAATAAAATTACATACTTTTTCCCGTTTGGTCGATGGGATCGACCGCTTTGTTCGGCAGATAAAATGAAAAAGGTGATTTTTTTTTAATTCATATCTCTGAAACTAAACATCGTAATCTCACGAAAAAAATTAAGTCGATGGGTCACGTGTCAAACTATATCCCATTAAAATTTCAAGTGATTTGACTACTTATTTTTTCAGTAAAAAATCGAATACTGGAAAAAATGAGTTTTTTTTGTGTCCCGATTACGGAAGTAAAAAGGCTTTATTGCACTTGAGATTTTGGGAAAAAGTAGTTTTTCCCAATATTTTATGTGTCTTGGCTAAGTTCATTGCGCAGCTTTCAAATCGATATGGTTCTTAAGATATCTAGGTTTCATTTTTTTTTTTAAATTGTTTGATTCCTCATATCTCTAAAACAATGCAGTTAAATGCTTCAAAATTTTATTTCGTGATTAACCATAAAAAAGCTAATTGCTGCTAAAATTTTAAACGATTTCGTCGAGCGGTTCTCAAGTAAAGAGCTAAAAAGTTAAAAATTGATTTTTCTTAAAACTTTTTCTTCCTCTTATAGGGGTGTCGTTGCACGTCGTTAAAGTCCCTCCCTATTAATTTATGTCAAAATGATATATATATATATATATATATATATATATATATATATATATATATATACATCCATCAGTATGACACATAGTACATGAGCACTGCCCATCCTTGCGCAGATGGCTTTCTTAAACGCATTCCAACTTATTCAGATACACAATATTTTGTATTATTTTGTAATTGCTTTTCAGCAAAATAATCGAGATTGAAAATATTTAAAAAAGCATTAACATTGTATATTTAAATAATATTTTATCTATTGGAACTATAAATCTAGTTGGAGGAAGCTACGTGCCAATGAATTGGCAGCGTTTTTTTTTATTAGCAGAGAATAGGCCAAGAAATCTGCTGAACTGCACGATTAGATTTCGCTTTAATTGTACGAGCAGAGTAGTGCCTCTTTATTTCAGCATAACACGAAATGCTCCAGAAGTACTGCCCGTGAAACGCGTTGAAAAACGTACGCATTGTCAAAGAAGGCCGACTCGTGTTTATCTTTGGCAAGAAGTGACGCTCGCGCGAACTTCCTTCATTTCGGTTTTGAAAGAAAAACTGAAGAAGAAAACCTATAGGGGATAGCGGCAGCCTTTGAAGATTCGCTCGGAGAAGTGGAATTCTGCGTAGTCCCGCGCCCCCTTTTCTTCAACTTCCGCTCATTTATCGCACCCGACTCTGCTCTTCCGAGTGACCTGCTCCTGCGGATGCGGCGTTTCCAGCAAAGGCTGGATTGTCTGCTTTTTCATGTATTTTTCTTCTATAAGTAGTCATTTCAACGGTAACGATCCTCTCAAATATTGAGTAACTGAAACTTTACGCGTCCAATTTTATCGAATACGTTCGCAACAAGCCACGAACAGGTAAGCCGAGAATTTGAAAAATCCATAGGAATTCGAAGGAAGCAAAAGGAAAATGAGCGAAAATCGTAAAGTCTCCAGTGCAAATCGATCGTCGCGCAGTCAACAGTCCAAGCGCCGTAAATCAGCAGGGCAGTCCGGTGGACTTTTGCCCGCACCTTCTGCATGCGCATGTATAATGCGCGCACATCCCCTCGCTTATGCGTTTATATATTTTCGAGGCGTCAAATCTTCGAGAATAGTTAAATCGCAGCGGAGTGGCAGCGGTATAACCAGACGCGAATAAAGGGCGTGAAATTTAAGGCGCAATGAAACTATAATTTTTATCCTCGAACTGGATTCTGACAACATCGCGCTTGCGCGCGGGATCTACTTTTTCTGGCGCGTACGAACGGATAACGCTGAAGACATTTACATTCGTCCGTCATTTTTTCGAAGCCTTTTTGCCTGACGACGGGCACTTAATAAACTCGTAATTTCACGCGCTGACGCCACAAGAGAGTTACAAGCAACGCGACTATATTTATGTACTCGACTGCGTTCATCTTGTAGTATAGTCGTTTTTGTTAATTTTCGTTGTTTATCTTGAAATGCTCAACATGTGTGTGAGTGCATAAATAATAATTTAATCCAAAAGATAAACATCGCTCGTCCCGAATTAAAAAAGATGATATGAATTAATGAACGAAATTTACACATATTCATGAGAGTTCGTATACGTACGAAATGTTTCATGACCCCTACGCATATCTCGCCCAAGCATCAGAACGGCGAGCTTATCAGTACGGTCGTCTTTTCACTTTCGCTGCTTAACCGAACCAAAAATCCCATTTGTGTATGCTTTCATATCTTTTATTAATGCACAGAGCCACTCGTTTCGCGGAGTCCTTTGGCGCGAAAATCGCATCATAGCAGCGGTAGAAACTCGCGATCCTCCGCGCTTTTTTCTCCGGCTTCCGAAGCCGCTTCCCCTTTTCTTTTCTCCGTCGAGGCTCGCGCGCGGTAGCAGCTGCGCGACGCGCGTCTCGGAAAAGCAGCCGCGCGTTATATTGTCTGTTGTTCCGCACTTTCGCGCGCGAGCCTAATCAGGAGCGTCTCGCGGAAAAATTTCCCTGGCACGCGAACGGCTGCAGCCGACATTTCTCCGGAGAAGATTCTGAGCGCGCGCGCCAGCACGAATTTGGGAGGACGGAAGTGTCGGAGAAACGAACAAACGGCTGCGACGTATTTGGTCGAACTTATCGACGCGTGTCGTAAAACTATGCGTATGAGCCTTTACGGCTTGCCTGCGGTGATAAAATTTAATTTTTCTTCGAATTTCCTTTGTCTATCTCGAGCTTTCGAATACCGACTCGATCATCCATTAATTTTCTCACGCCCGCTCGCCTGCTGCTGCTGCTGCGCGACAAGTGCCCTCGTAACGCCGAAAAAATGAGCTGCGAAGAAATCAATGAAGAGCCAGGGGATGAAGAATAACGATGAGGACGTTGAAGAGTAGCGACACCGCGCGCCCGGACGAATTAATGCGAAAGTAAGCGAAGGAGAACGCTCGCAAGCGCCACTAACTGCCAGGCCGCACTTTTCGCGCGGATATTACGGAGAAGATGAAGAGAAGAGAACCGGGAGTAACAGCTGCCACTGATAGTTCGCTATACTCGCCGCGCCAAGTCGACAGAGTAGAAGCAAGTATAACATCGACTACCAGGAGTATCCATTATCGAGAGGCATCTGTTACAATCCGGGGATGTTAATGTTCCTGCAATCGAGCGTGTGATGTAGATCCTGCATGAAGAGCGGAAGCGAGGCACCAGCGCAAGGTCGAAAACAAGAACGAAAGAGATTCAATTGGCCTCTGCTCCCTCGTCGACTCTCTGTGAGAAGCCGAGACCGACAATATCGATCTCTCTCACTCTCGAATTGAAATTTCAAATTTTACGGCCGTCTCCGCGCTGCGCGCACGTAATCCGCTAATTTGAGATGCGGGCACAGATTGAACCGAGGGAGAATGATTTGGATCGCGGATTGAGTTAGCCCGAGAAAGTTTTTTCCCTCTGGCTGGCGTAACTACGGTGTAAAATGTGTTTTGATCGCGGTTAACAGCAGCTACGGCTCGATCAATTTTCATTCTTCATTCCCAGACCTCGTATTCCAGAGGGTAAGTGCATGGAATGAATCTTCGTTTGGTTCAATCTTCCACGGCTTCTTTCCGCGCGTATGGTAATCGAGTAAATTGAGGGAACACTGATGGCCTTTGTTTACTTTTCGCGTGAATTCGACCGTTATACACCGCAAAAATGAAGCTTGATTGTGATTCCCATCCAAGTGTCGAGAAAATATAGTCACAAAGAACGCAGAGCAACGGTGTTAAGTTAGCGGGCCGCAAACCACCATTAATAACGCTCTCAAAAAAATATTGATTCGTAAGTTAACTGAAATCAATTTCGCTTGGTACCATGATCGGCATCGACATTCAATCTCGAGCCGTCTACAAAAATCCATAACCTCATCGAAACGCAAAACGGTACCACCACCTCGATTCATAAGGCAGAGCAAAAAATATACGCCGCGCGCGCAATCATTTCCTTGTGAAGCAGATGAAAAGATGAGACTCTGCTTTGTGCCCGCAGAGGGCTGCACTCGATCTTTTGTGAATTAGGAGATATTTTTCTGATGTGCGACCAAAAATGGCATCGACATAGAGCACTACCCGCAAAGCTAATATAGCTATCGCCGATTTGTCTTCTAAAGTGTTGTGACACTCGGAGTAATAAAGCCATGCGAAAGTACTTCTGCTAAAATTATCCAGCAATTAATCTCTTTAATTTTACTTCGAGCCAGAACAAAGTACAGGCATCCGACAATGGTAATCGGTATAGTACGAAATGCTTCTCGCGAGGGCACAACAACACGTGACCCGACAAATCTCACGGTGCACAGCGTTTCGCCCACGCGGAGAGTCTGGTGCAGCTTGCGCACAAGGTATACTGGCGTATAGTGCAGATTCGTCGTGGCACAAAGGAGGCGAATCCTTAAAAGACACGGCCAATCACGCAATTTGTCTCTCACCTGCATTTTCCGCTTCCTTTAGCAGGCCAATCTATATGAATAAAGTTAAATTGCGGAAGTCGAAACGAGAGAGCTCGTAGTACGTTACGTTGAATATAGGCGCGAAAAAAGTCCGTACGGAATCGGTCACGTAACAAAGAAAGCATACAGGGTACAGCCTAGGCTCCAGCGGGAATTCGAAAAAAGCGCAAAATTGTAGAGAGAGAGAGAGAGAGAGAGAGAGAGAGAGAGAGAGAGGAGAGAGTCCAATACAACCTGAAATACAAAGTAGAGACGGACGAGGAAGTGCAGCGCGAAACAAAGCAGCAAGTATTTACAAATCATGCTTGCCTTATCAGAAAAGGAACGGCTGAAAAGCAGCAGCAGCGCAGAGCTCGAGTTACGCATCTCCATCTATCCGGCCTCTAATCGAACCGCGCACACAAAGACTCCCATATATATTTGAGCAGAGATGGAGAACGCAAAGGCGAACACCCGGTGCAGCAGAACTTAATGGAGATGGTGTCATTTCGCGAGCTGCCACTCAGCGAGAGAAATAGCGTCGATCGCGCACGCGCGCGCGCGTCCCGATCGATTTCCCGAGACGTGCACGCGCGCCCGATCCTGGAGTTGCAGAGGGAGGCGGAGAGGAGGCCTATCGCGCGATCCGATCCGCGAGCCTTGTTAGAAGGAGCCCACTGCGCGCGAGCGAGAGAGATTTTGCGATCTTTACGTGCGGAGGTGGAGATGGCTCTGCGCGACTGGGAGGAGGAAGGATCTGATAAGGTTTGGAGCGAGGGAGATGAACTTTTTCGCCGGCGGATCCAGGATTATTTTGTTTTGACTCGCTGTTGCTGTATTGACTATTGATGACACATTTACATAGATATTTGCCGGTTGGCAAAAATCGTATATTAAGCATCCTCTTTATTTATTGAACATTTTTTATTTAAAAATACTGTGTGCGATCATAGAAAACAAGGCAATTTTAGACTCGCCCTTTAGTGAGCTCTTCTGTCACTGCTTAGACTCTCCGTGTTTACGGCAGGGAAATATAGGTGGCGCATAGGCACTTTTTTATTTCCCTCAACCATATGTACGTTGAATCTGGATATAGTGGTGAGCTATCAATGCTAAAACTGCTTTATTTGACTGGCTAGTTCGACCGTACATGCTGCAACTGCGTGCGAAGGGAGTCTAAAGCTCTGATATTTATTCCTGAAAGATAAAAAAACGCTACTCCAAAAATAAAAACATTCTCATCACTTCTTGCGTTTCAAAAATATGCCCGTTTTTTAAAGGCGTTTTCGTAAAGTCTACACCTCATTGTCGAAAATAAAATCTTATACACCGCATAATAAATTCAGACGAATAAAAAGTCTCAAAGAACTTAGTGTCCCATAAATTTGACGACTAATTGAACTATCAATCGCAATTAAACTGTTTCAGGTAAAATATGCAATTTCCCATGAGCTGCGCCGCGCGACCATAAATTGCCGTCTAAACGGAAATTAACATCATCACAGCCCTCGTCCATAAAAACACCAAACTGCGAGAAATCTCAAAAAATTCGAGTAAAGCAAGCCAATCTTCAGGAAAGTTTGACGTCCGCGTGCCCGCGCAAGGGAGCACGGCTTATTTACGAGCGAGCTATGGAGAAGCGAAAAAAAAATTAACAAATTACATAATGAAGAGTCGTGCGCTTGCTCGCGGCTCGCGAGGCGTCCCATTACCTTCGATTACCCCCGCCATCGACGTCCCTCACGCAGATAGTTTTCTACACGTTGCGATGGAAAGTCGCGATGGGGATACACTTGATGGCGTAGCGCCACTTTATTCAACAATAGGTACATGCGCTGCTATTCTCGAAATGCGTTATTAAATTCAATGAATAAACCGAAGAATTTGTCTACTGGATTTCAAAATGTATCTACTCAAAACGGCGCTTAGAGGATTGACAGCTTCCGTGATGAATTAGAGATACCTCTAGGAGACAGGTCTTTATATAACAAACACGGTTATTGCAAGGTATTCAATTTGCAGATATGAATCGCATCGCGGCGTAAAGCCGGAACAAAGAGCAAGACAAAAGAAACGAGCTCTCGCACTTAATTACCCACGAATTATGCTAGAAACGCAATTCAGAGAGCTGACGTGAAAACAAATCGCGCGGTGGCAGCGCCTGACATCCGGACGGTGTATAATTCGACGGGGTAGAACGCGTGCAAATTCACATGCGTAATATCGCCGATCTCCCGAAACGATCCAAGTAACTGAGCGCGCACGCGCGCGCGCGCGTGTGTGTTTGTGTGTGTGTAGTGTGTAGTGTGTGGTGTGTACGTTCAGAGCTAGGAAGCTGATTACTCGTGGCAAACGTCGGGGGCCCGCCGCGTCTCATTGTACTTGGCTGTTGAACCCCTGAGAGCCTGCCTGAGATGCCGGTTATATCCCGCTGAATTATCAACGTTTATGGCGTAGATCGCCGATACAGATACGAGCTTAGATGGACGGGCGAGAGCGTCTTGGGATATCTCGCGCGCGCGGCCGATGTGAGTGTGTGTATTGCACGCTCGAAGGAGCTCGTATAGTTTGCGGCGAGAGAGACTCTCGAGGAAAATGTTTGATCGGTAGTTTTTGAGGAAGTCGACGCGCCGCATTGTACTTTACGAAAACGAGACAGGTGGAGGAGAAAGTTTTCAATTATCCGACAAAGTCGACGTTTCGAATTGTTTAGAAAAGCTGCACAGTCGCGCGGCGTGGGTGTGCTACAATTTCGAGTGAGAGCTAGTGCTTTGTGAACCGGAGTGCTGCACAAGAATATACATTGATCGGAATACTGGTGAAATTAAAATTTATCCTTTCGCCAATAGGGAAATAAATATATAGCTCGTGTCGCCACCGCGCGCGCTGTGCAAACATCTGCCCTCTCGTATACGTTACAATGCACCTATTCGATTTCCCTCAATCCACACTTTCTTCGGCGCGCTGTTCACAATGCCCGCGACAACCTGGACGCGACGGCTTTATAAAGCCTAATTATCGTAAACTTTTACCTCCTCGATAGTAAACAAAGATCGCTATCTCTCTCCCCTCCAGCTGATTTAACAAGCGGCCGATCTGCGCGACATCTTACGCCCTGTCCGCCGCAGGCTCGTCGATTACAGGCCGCTTGCCCCTTTTCAATTGAAAAGTCCTCGTTCCCCACCTGCACCTGATGTATCGGCGATTAAATTCGACAAGACCGAAAGTCGCGAAAGCAACGCATCGCGCTCTTCCTTTATCCGCGCTCGCGGCGCTTCTTCGACTCGGTTTTTCCTCTTTGTTTCGCCTAGCCAGTCACTCTGCCGCTCTGCAGCTGATGTAGTACACCGAGAAGTGAAAACAACGCCGGCGTGTTGCATCAGGAGAAGCGGCTCCGGTTCGTTATCATCGTTTCGGCGTTAGGCTGCGAAAGAAATTACAGAGAGCAGTCACCGCCGCTGAGGAGGAGCCACGGAAATTCGTGACTCGAATCGGATTAAGCTGTATTATACTAGAGAGGCCGTTGTGCTATAGCTGGGTACGTATACTGCTGTAGGCGCTCCGTTCAAGGTGAAAAAAGCGCCCTGTGCTTTAGTCCTCTCGCGAACGGCCTGACGAGGATAAATTGGAGAGAGGTTTTTGGGAGGCTTGCCGCAACTTGTAATCGCGGGTTTCGTTAATACACGTTACTAAATATGACAACAGCCCAAAATACTTAACGACTTTTTCGCCATGTGTCTATCATCATCGTAATTGTTCTCTGGCAGCAGTACAAGCTTTTACACGCATGTAAAAAACTGAGTTTCGCAAAGCGGAGTTGATGGAGAGTTTTTTGAAAACCCCAAAGCACTGCAGGAAAGCAGCAGCAGAGCCGATTTTAACGACAAATTTAATTCAGTCCCGGAAAGCGAGGCAGTAACGAATATTTTTTTTCCCGCATGGGCACCGCTCAGCGTTCAGTGATGTACTAACTTGGATGAATATAGTAGGATATGTGCGTGTTGAACTGTTTTCTATTGGGTCGCTTGTAACTTCGACTATGTCATTTACGCCGCGGTACGATTTTATTGCTAACTGTACCTTTTTGGGCGGTTCTCATTTTACAATCATACAACCAGCGTTTTCGAGAACTACTTTGCACGACGAACGTTGGACTGTACGTTTGGCACGACGGGGATTTGGTATCTGAAGGCACAAATAACGGGATCGAGTGGTACAACATGATTAAAGTGGTTATTAATACATCGGTATATTTGTCGAAAGCAATGTCAGGGTATCGCATTCGATTACCTTTATGTCGAACAAATAATTAAAATTCGATCACGTCATTAATAACATCATTTTTTTAATAACCGCATGCGTCACGGGGTAATTAATTAATCGCATTGAAGAAATTACATCAGGTTTAATAACTTATACGCAGTGTAAACACCGAGCGGTAATGAAAGAAAAAAAAAGAGTAAGAAAAGCCGAAAGAATCAAGATCGATTAATAACGAAGTTGCACGCAAGCGCGTTCGATAATTCCCGAAAGCCAGAGAGGGCAAGAGCGCGAAGTGATAACTGAAGTAATAAGACCATAAATAACGCAACTAATCAGAGTCCGAGACAGGTCGAAATAAATCGAGTCGGCCACCTCACTTGGGTTATATACGCACGCGCTTGTGTGTATAGCGTATAGCATAAAGAGAGCTTGGGAATGTGTATATATATATATATATATATATATATATATATAGAGAGAGAGAGAGAGAGAGAGAGGGAGAGAGAGGAAAGCAAGATAAATTTTCGGCGAACTCACTTGGTCTGGAAGCCCTCGAATTCCTCCTGCTGCTCGCTGATGGATGCCTCGAGGTCCAGGTAAGCCCCGTAATCGCCGTCCTTATAGAGCTGGAGCGCCGTGTCGTCGAGCTGAAACATACAAGAGAGAGGCCCGACATTACTATACGTGCTTCTGCAGTGTGCAGCTATGTGCTGCTCCAGTCATTAGACGGGGGAAAACGCGCGTTTCGCGTAAACGCTACGTGCACGTTCGCCCGCCCGTCTATACCTTGAGCGTACATGATGTGAGGGTGGCCGAAATTGCGGCGCAGAACGTTTATAGTCGACCTGAAATTTTGGGCATCGTTGTCGATGAAATTTTCAAAATTGCTTGTTCTCTGTCGAGCTACCCTTTGTGGTTCGGCGTAATAAGCTCGCTGGATTTTTATTAGAGAAATAACACAGTCATACCTATATAGTTTAATTCTGCGTACTGTGACACGGCATAGCGATCGTTTTTGAATAACTAAAGACGTACACGCAAGAATGAAAATTTACCGTACGAGCTGCAAGTACATAAGAAACAATTATAAAGCCTGCGCAGGAAGCGCGCGTGGACGAACGACAGCGGACGAGATAAATAACGAGAAAAACCGCGCAAGACACACACATAGAGGCCAGTAAACCTATACTAATTCAGCCGATAAAACGTTATACGCGTGTGCGCGCGCAACTGTCAGCGCGTCGCATAAACCTGTACAGAGAGCGCATTTCCGGTGCGCGTAAATAAAAAGAGTCGGCCCGGCTCTCCCGCAACTTTCCTCGGACAAAACGACTCGCACTAAAGCGCGCAAGACGAATGGAGAGTTAATTGCGTTATTATGCGGATGAATTGCTCATCGGCTCGATTCTCATATACACGCGGTGCTTGCGCGATTTATATTTATTACGAAGTGAGCAAACGGCTGTTGCTTTGATGGCATGTTTACGGCCGATGATGCGATCGAAGACGGGACGACGAGGGACAAAAAGTTCGCGTGGGCAGTTGACTCGCGCTTCGTTCCATACTGCCGTTGTGTTTATATGCTTGTTTGAGGAGCGAGTGAATTATCTCCAGCGTGTGAGTCGAGAGATATCAGCCGTTAATGCATTGTCGAGGGAATCACCCTCGAGCTGCGCTTTCATTGGTTTTTTTCTTCCTTTTGATGCCGTGTAATCGTGACGTGTTGTGAGAAGCGAACAAAAAAACACATTGATGGGTATTTTATGGACAGATAAGAGAAATATTATTGCGAGGCGGTACGTTTATGAAATGTACGTTATGGACTGATTTCATTGCTGATGCTGTAGTTCAATAATGTGGTGTTCAATGCGCTATTAATTCTGATATTTATTTCCTCGATACCTGTACTCGCTTTTTTTGTAAATAAATGCGAACCAACTCTGAGAAATGATTTCACACACATAATCGCAGTTATTTTTGGAAATAATTTTTATGAGATTTATAAGCAATAGAATTTCGACAAAATTCAATCTTTCGAAATTATTTAAAAATGTAAGGAAAATGTTAAATAAACGTAATTATTCTCGCAAATGAATAGTAAACTTGCGGCTTACATTTTCCCTCACTGGCAAAAATTGCATTTGCTCATTGTCGGCTACTTCTCCTCACTGCTTTTTTATAAAATGCGTCATATTGAGAGGCCTTCCTATCTCTGTGATCTCTTCGTCAAAAGATCATATCGTCCAGCAGAGGTGAGATCAGAGAGCTGGTCGTGTCTCGTTCCCACACGGACGTATGCCTTCACTCTTTCAGAGCTCGTGGAGCAGGGTTTTGGAACAATTTTCTAGTATTAAACGGGTGCCCTCGCTGAACGCGTTCAAGACGTCGATGCGAACATTTTTCCCCACTTCCACTTTTTGTGATCATTGATCTTTGATCATTGATATTGTATATATTTTACTTTTGTAACATGAATTTGTATATTTATTGACGTGCACACTCTCTATATTTATTTGATGACTTTGTGGCGAGCTTTGTGGCTAATAGCGGTTTAAACGCTTGCCTACGTTTTTGTTTTCATGACTGCTCAAACGTTTTTTTGTAACATAATTGTGCTTGCAAAACTGTACAGTAATAAATCATTTCCATATGTGAAATTGAATAACAGGCGGGTGTTCAAAAACCTTTCTCTGAAAATTTCCTAGAAGAATACAGCTACTTATACGGTTTCTCGCAAAACGCTTCATTCAACTAAAACGAAACCTGTAAACAATGCGTTCAGGAGGGAGAACGTTTGTGTATTTTCAAGAAAATTCTCGACAATGCATAAAGTTGCGTGAAGCTCTTGGCGATTTGCGTCAAAAAATAAAACCTAAAACTTGCGCATCAAAAATGTAGGAGTCCGAGTCAGCTGCAGCAGCTGGTGTAGCGAGGTTGACCTATATTTCTAAAAATCCACGGCTTTAAAATAGTTCGGCCGCGCAGTATGTATTCCCTGGCTTGCGCACGCGAGTGAGTCGTCGCATGATTATAACTCTTTTCAGCTATACATAGACAATCGTCGTCGCGGGTGGTGAAAATAAGTTCGATGCTTCTCTATATACAGAATCTCAGAAAATTTTTTATCCTTCGCGGATAGAAATTTTGACAGTTCTCGAAAAAAAGAAAATAAGGATAAAGAATCCGTTTCCTCATCAAAAACAATTTGTATTAAAACGCCTCTTTTCTTTTCATCCGCACACACGGTCCCCAGAGAAGATAATACAGCACACAGGTTTCGAAACGAATCGCCAGGAGAGAAAGACTATGCTCGCTCATAAAAGAATGCGAGAGAGAGAGAGAGAGAGAGAGAGAGAGAGAGAGAGAGAGAGAGAGATAGGTCTTTATTTGCTAAAGCAAAAAAATAATACAGTAGAGATCACAAGGACTGTGTCGCATACAGACTAACAAATATATAAAAATTATTGTCACATAAAATCACATAAAATCACATTTCGTCATATTTAATTATCACATTAAACTTTTCCAATATTACTTTGTACGCTTAAGGTTTGGTCAAAGACCTATCTGTATTGCATGTTTGAAATCTAAAAATACGTAATACTAGAAGGATCTAGTACGGCCTAGGGCCGAGTCTGACTAGATTAAAAACTAGATTAATATGAAAGATGCAGCGCCAGAGGGGTCAGATTCGTCACGATTCTATGGCCAGCAGGTGCCGCCGTAGTGCCCCC
Organism: Trichomalopsis sarcophagae; assembly: GCA_024372645.1. Taxonomy (NCBI): domain Eukaryota; kingdom Metazoa; phylum Arthropoda; class Insecta; order Hymenoptera; family Pteromalidae; genus Trichomalopsis; species Trichomalopsis sarcophagae. The sequence continues at coordinate 314,475 of QLSS01000079.1, forward strand.
TTGAAGGAGGCGAGAGATGGCAGGCCTGGCAGAGTAGAAGGGAGAGAGTTCCAGAACCGAGCACCCTGGACCTGGAAGGCCCTAGCCCTGGTTTCAGTAATCACAGTAGGGATGCTCAGTTCCGGGGGAACTCCCCTACTGGAGGGTCTCGGCTTGTGTTTATTGAATAATGAGGCCAGATACGAAGGCTCACCGATTCGGGATACTCTGTATAGTAGAATAGCCTCAAAGTAGAGCCTTCTGGAATCGGTGCAAAGCCATTCTAGACGCCTCCGGTAAGGACTGATGTGTTCATCCCTCCTAACCCCGAAGATGAATCTCACATACGAATTGCTCAGTCTCTGTATCCGTATTCGTTGTTCGTTAGACGCGTCCTGGATAGTCACAGCACAGTAGTCGATGTGCGGTTGTATAAAGGTCTCAAATAGCCTTCTGCGGAGAGTCTCAGTGGTGCAGCCCCTGATAAACCGCAGGCTATACAGGGCTTTATTTACTTTTTTCGTGATAGCATCTACCTGCGGTTTCCAAGTAAGTTTGCTATCCAGTACAACACCAAGACTCACGACCGTCTCACTGAATGGGCGTGAAACCAAAAAACTCCTCCTCCTTACGCCCAGACAGGAGGCCGAGATGACGCATTACCTTCCATATATTTCTGTTATCATCAAGAGCGTCCGATAGTTGTTGACGAAGGAAGGATTCACGCTCTTGAGCAGAACGCATGTCGACCTCATTGGTGAGTCAAAGAACCTCATCGAAAAGCTCCGCCCTCCCGTGCGTTCATAGCGCCTGAGTGTAGCATTGCGTTTATCCATGAGGATCCTCAGCTCTGGTCCAAACCAAGGAGCATATTTCCTACGTGGGCAAACCGTTTTCAAAGGTGCCAGTTCATCAATTACTGATTTTAGATTGTTATTGAGAACGTATAGGGCGACCTCCAGATCGGCTTCAATGGAACTCATGGCCGCCCAGTCACAACAAGACAAGAGGTCAACAAGACTGGAAGTGTCTATACACTTGAAATTTCGACAGCGACACATTTTTTCGTCGATTTCCGAAACAGCAGCCGTCGCATATCTCGGAGGTGACGCTGAGTAATCGCGCAAACGAGTAAGCGCCAACGTCAGGCTAACGGGAAGAGGCAGCAGCCGTGTGGCAATGAGAGTACGTGTGTGTACGTGTGAGTGTTTGCCAAAAATAGCAGACGCGCGCGCGAAGACCGGTTCCGGAAGCGCTTGACTTGCACTCCGCGAGCTCTCGATGCCAAACCCGTTGTCGGTGACGCGATAGTTTTGCCCGTGCTGTACTGGCTGATGAACAGAGTTCGTCGGAAAGATTTTTAAGTCTTTCGCTAACACTTCGAAGTACGGTCAATAGATATTCGTCGAGGTGATAGATTGACGGCTGTTCCGGAAAATCTGTATAAGCAAGGAAGGCGCGCGTGGCTCGGGCAATCCGTAGTTTATATTATGTGGGTGTCCCTCGAGAGAGCACGTGAGCGGGGGAATTGGCCCTTTACCTTTTCCTATTCTAAGCGACTTTTACTATTGCCAAGACAAAAGAGACTTTCTACGAAACGCACCGACACTGTGCTGAATGCCAGCAGGCACTGTGAGACTGTCTCCCCTTGAATATAACGCGCGTCGCGCGACATGTCGCGAATATTTTCTCTTCGGCGCGCGAACAATCATATAAACTTGCAGAATCGACGTAGTCTTAAAAAGGTGTTCGTTTAAATTTACCTCGGCTGGTTTCTGAAATTCTTCCGCGACGAGAGATAGACTTTGAAGGCCAATTAAGAAAATCGACTGAGATAATGGTTAATTGTCTCCCGCCGGTAAATTATTGAAAAATTAGATTTCAGCATTGTCGAGAGGGGCGGTAATTGGCGACGGCTGAAGCAGAAGGCGCAGTAAATCATTCCGCGCTGGCGCTCGCGCGCGCGCAATGCTGCAGGTCGCTTTCATCGACTCGAATTTCCGACGATTCAGCCGAGAGATAATTTCCTCTCCGTTTTCGCGCGCGGAATTATTCGCCCCGAGGGCGTCGAGCTATACGCTCGCTCTCGCGGCTCGAGGGTGAAATTAGTCGCGGCGGGCACTTTTATCGCGTTAACCAACTACACGCGCGTAAAAACTCGCCGTTTCAAGACAATTTCACGAGATTTTAAGCTGTGTACTAGAGTACAATTTGTTGCCGGCCGGCTGCTTGAGTGCAGGGGACTCGTTGGGAAAGGTCATTTTTCCCTCGAGTGCTTCTCACTTTGCTTGCTCCTGGCCTTTTGACAGTCCAAATAACGTTGCGTAATCCGCTTGTTTAACCAGAAAACAGTTTTTTTGCGGCGAAGGTTTAAGTTCGCTCGTAAAGTACGGCTTGTGGAATGTCAACAAAGCCATGTATAACGAGATACTTTATTACGCTCGCAAACGCGTGAAACTTATCATAGCAATTCACCCACGATTTAATCGATTCGTTTTCGCGCCTGCAGAAAATGACGACAGGAATATCTCGAAATAGATTCAAACGACGGACATAATCGCGCTGTGAATAGCGGTATATAATTACAGCAGCGGCAGCAACCTGACCACAAAATCAAACATCCAACCAGTGCGAGCCATCACGAAATCACGAGGCCCTTCTATCCAGAGCTCATCAAAACGCGCGTAACACGCATCAGCTCATCGCGCGCGACGTAGTCCGGAATTAGTCGCCAGCTGCATTACCACATCAAAGTATAGCGTATGTCGAGTAGGGAGACGCATTTACATAACCGCTGCTTGCGATCGCATTCGGGTCGCGCTGCTGTCGAAAGCGAGAGCGTCTGCAGGAACTAGGCGGCGTATGCACGCTCGACCGGCTATGTAGGCGGCCAGCGGAGCAGCGTAACGACGCAGCGCTGCTGCCCGCCGAGACGCGCACGTGTTTATGTATTATACAGTCGCTGAGTGGATGATGACTGTGCGCTCTTGTTCGTGGCTATGTGTGCTTTCCTTTTTTGCGCCGGATTTTTTCGATTCTCATTGTACTGGATTTTGGAAGTTTCGCTGCTGCGAAAGCGTGACCATCGCCGATGCGAATGTATACGATCTGGCGCGTCTGACGGTGCTCGGTCCTTTCCACTGATGCTTATATTAGCTGGATGTGATATAATGCGCCAGCAAGTGAACTTGACGCGATACTCAACACTGCCTCGTTTATTACCTACCGTATATAGCGAAGAGCGACGCATGCACGCCGGGGAAAGTAAGTGGCGCGTGACGTCAGCGGTCCAGGACCGCTGAACGCGCGCTTGCCTCGCACGTGCGCGTTGTCCCCGCGCGTGACCAAGTCCTCGTCGTCGTCGTCTGCGGAAGAGAACGGCTAATGACTCGAGCCCGGTTATACGGCTGTGTACAAACGTGTGAGAACAGGCTACGATCCTGGCCTTCCTGTCTGCTGTGCGTGCCTATGGCGTACATAGAAGTTTCTCGCGCGAACGAGCCTCGTCTGGGTTATGCGAAGGGTCGTAGACGCGGGAAATTTGAATATTTTTATTGCGTGATTATAATATTAACAATGTCTGTGGTCGCGAGCGAAATCGTTGTTGAATGAACGGCAATCGCGTCTAGTATCGCTATACAGGCACCCATCGGATTTTCCTATGCATATTTACAATCATCAACGTCGTTGAATAGAACCGCACGTGGAAATCATTCATACGGAAACTCGCATATTGAATGCAAATGATGCCCGTTAATTAGGCGTCGGATAGTTAACATTTTAAAAGCGCTAATTTCAAAGCGACCGAAAAAAATCCCAAGCCAGCTCTGTTTTCACAAAGGAAATTTACGTATCGTTACACAGGGGATTTCTCCTGGGCACATGCGTACATAGTATGTATTGTGGTCGATGTTGTGCCATGCGAAAGTAAGAGCCTCTAGATGCATGAATGATTTGTGGGATTATTCATTCAGATAGACATCCTTTTGTATGAGCCTTTTTCTTACGATAATGACTCTCTCTCTCAGATCGATTGATTGCTTTCAAAGAAACCGGTTCAAAGAACTTTTAATTTGTCTTTGCTACGATCTCCTAGCCGAGACGCATGTCATTCATTACTTTGGGGCTAATACAGGTGGAAATTTTTTCGGAAACGCAATTTGATTGTTATGAACAAGCCGCATCGACGAGGACTTCTAAGATTGATTTTCATTATAAGAAGGAAATAAAATTTTGGAACGGAAAATGGAGATGAAAGATCGGTAAATGCACTTCCTTTAGTAAATGGCCTAGTTAGTAACTTTAATCGAGCTTTTAATCAACCTAATGGCTCAAAGTTTTAGATTTATTAGTTTCGATAGCGTCTTTAAAGTTTTCCGCTAATAGACAAAGTAATAGGGCTAACTAAATTCTCCGTTTGTAATTAAATACTCGGTAATAACTCTTTTAAATCGCTAAAATTTAAACAATTCAACTATAAAGTGTCCTTTGATTTTTCTTTCTGTTTTTTCATCGCAAAGTCAGTAATTAATCAATATCAAACTCTGTCATAACATTAAAAAAAGCTTTGAATTTCGTAGCACGGGTATCTATACTTCAATTTTACGCTTGATATAGACTCCATTAAATGCCTAATCTTGTTTATCATCTCAATGACGGACAAAAAAGTATCGCCACAATCGAAGCAATTTCTTTTGGTACATGACGTTAAAAGTATACGCTATACACAGAAGTCTTATACATCAGCAATTTGAATCGTCGATCAATTCGAGGTTCCTGCTGAAAAATATGAATAAAAACATAAAGAGGAAACCAACGGCGACCCATAACACATAGTCATGTAAAGCCTTTAGCTTTTTATAGCTAGGCGGATCGAACTCAATTAGCATTTTCAATTATTGCCGGCCAACCCACAAAGTCGGTGGCCAAGCCTCAATTGATTCTCAACGGCAAACCTTAGGATATAAGTAGATCAAGGCTTACGATGGGATGATTAAAAAAGCACCGAGAAGCCATAACCCGACCCTTGCCAAAGCGTTATGATCCAGTTACGAGAGATTCAGGAGTGTCAGAGTGATCCACACTTGCAGGATTTGGGCATTTTAGGCGAAACTCGAGAGCGAATTCGTGCGTAGCATCTCGAATGGTGGGTGTAGCAATGTCATTCGAATGAGAGTTTGAAAAACTAGATGTTACTTTGATTTATAAAAAAAGTAATGAGTTACAAGCTTCAGTCACGCTTCAATACACCCCCACCCTGTGCTCATAAATATCAAATCCGAAGACACGATTAATGCACATTTTTTCTGAAAATTCCATGCAGATTCGCAACTCCATACATTTTGTATAAACAGTTCATCTATTACAGTATACGCGCGTATACCTGTACAAGAAGCCGGGGGCACAGCGGAACAGCAGAGAGAATACGAAAGAAGCAGTAGCAGCGGCACCAGACGCTAGAACGTATGTATATTTATGTACCGAGAAGTTTTATTCCCAGGAGGTAACATCCTTCAGGATGCGACTATGCCGCACCGCTGCAGGTGGCACTTGAGCCCGTAAATAAAAAACGAAAAAAAAAACGTCAGCAATAACTTGAACGAGACAAAGAAGCGGAGCAAAAAGAGAAAGAGAGAGAGAGAGAGAGAGAGAGAGAGAGAGAGAGAGAGAACTCCTGGATTCTCTCGGGCCCTTTTGACCGCGGAAACGAGGAGGGGAGCGAAGCAGCGCGGCATCGCGCCTTTCTCCTCCATTTTACAAGATCTTCGTTTATAAGAAGAAGCACTAGTGTATAGGAAGCTCACCGAAGGATAAGAACACGCGAAAAAGGCTCGAGGAGTAGGAGCCACGTCTTGTCTCATCTCTCGAGGGGTCTCTTGTGGTTCACGCAAGCAGCCCTCTCTCTTCCCTATTCGCGAGTTTTCCGGAAAGGCGAGGCAATCTTGCCAGACGAAGCGCGCAACGGATTGGATTTTAGAAGTCGTGAAATGGAAAACACATTTTTCCCTCATCTATCCAAGGCTGCAGGGAAAGGGACACTTCGCGTGCTTACCAATACTGTTTTCTACTCAGAACTCGGGACAAAGCTGACAGGCGTTCCATGATTATTTATACGCTTTAATACGAAATGCGTTTTCGCACAAGCGGCGTTTTCTTCGAGATTGAAACGGTGTTCAACGCGCAGCTTTTGAAAAGATGCATCTGGATGATGATCTCACGCATGAAAGCCGTATAGAAACAAGGAAAAGATCGAGACTCTATATCTTTCGGCGTTTTTAGTCGGGACATAAAAGTGAGCCGACGACTGAGCAAAAACGTGTATCGCGAGGCTTTTTAGATAAATCAAGCGGGCTTCTACAAGAGTGTTGGCCGTTTTTTCAATGCTTTTCTCCGCGAAGTATAAAAACTTGAAATGTGATTTCGAATGAAATAAAGTATGAACATTGCAACTGATGCAAATTAATTATCGAACCCTCTCTTCATTCCTCCGCCCGTCGTCGCCCTGCGGTAGAACGCCATGGAGCGCTAATCATTTGTAGTGAGCGAACCAGAGGCTTCAATTGGACCTGCAGCTTTGCTCTCCCGTGAACCCTTTGCCGCGAGCGCACAGGGATGGCCGAAGGATATTCGATAGATAAAATAGGCTCTTCGCACACGGCTGAAAGGACAGAGGGCCGATGCTGCCGATGCGATCTCTGCTCCGCTGTCGTTGCTATACGGCCTCCTCGTTACGACCCGGTTGGTGATTGACGCTAGAGCACACCGGGAAAGAGCTACTTGCTCCTGTTTCCAATCACGGGAATGACGCCGTTCGCGCAGATTCGTTACTTGCACGGCTGCAGGCTCCATATGCAGCTCGCTCGTGCTTGACATGAAAAGGGATGGAATGGCTTTGTTTTGAAGTATTTGTTCCATGTGGGCTATGCGAAATTAATTTTCACTCTAACACTCTTACAATTTTATAATTAGTTGACTATTTTGAAGCAAAATTTACACGTGCTTCATTATGCTTTGTATTTTTAATGACGAGGAAAATTATGGCAAGGATATTTTAGCTGAAATCAGAAGGGCGTTAAATTATGTTCTGTAGCAGGTTGACTGCTTGTTACAATGCCGCTACCCGAAGCGGGTCTTGGGCGTTGTCGTCCAGATCGGACGGGTGGGTGCCTATTACCACTACGCAGCGCATCCTCAGATTGCGGATAGAGGAACAGCCCCTGAGAAAGAGGTTAGCTGCGAATAAATTGAATAAGCAGCCGCGGACAGCCGATAGGAACAGGCGTGGGTGTGATGAGCCCACACCGTCGAACGCATTCATCTAGAAACACTACGCAAGCACCACAACAAAAAACACTTCACATTATCTCTTATCTCTCAATCTATCTCTTTCATCATACAGTACAAAAATGGGCAAAAATCCTGCTGCCGAAGAGGATGCGGGAGCGATGACAACTGCCCCGAAAGGGGATGTGTAGAATGATTCGTCACCTGATCTTACGCGGTAACGATGCCAGCGAAGGCGCGCTTGCCTTGCAAGGGGGCGCTAGGATGCGAAAATGAAACCGTAGTGTGGGTTATCACTTCTAGAACGGTGGACTCACCTGCGATCGGAACAGAATCCAATGCGCGCGGGTTTAACATACTATCATGGCTCAAAAAAATCAAAACCAAACCAAAAGGGACTTAAGGGTCGGAACTTGGAATGTTCGCAGTCTATACAGAACAGGCGCGTTTAAAGAACTCGTAAAGGAAGCTAATAGGTACAGTCTAGATTTGGTAGCAATACAGGAATCGCGGTGGCCAGATGGCGGAGTACTAGCATCGGGTAACTTCACTTACCTGTATGGGGCTGGCAGCGGAGGATCTCTAGGCACCGGATTTCTCGTAAGCAAAAGCATCATATATTCGGTTAAAAGTTTCAAATCCGTCAATGATAGGCTCTCGTACATCATTATCGAAGGTGAATGGTATAGATATGTATTTATTAATATACACTGTCCTACGGAGGACAAAGTAGAAGAAGCTAAGGATCTCTATTACGAAATTTTAGAGCAGGTAATCGACCAGTTCGCGTCTTACGACACAAGAATAGTATTAGGCGATTTCAATGCTAAAATAGGTAGGGAGGAAATGTTTAGGCCTACTATAGGGAAGGAAAGCCTGCACGAAGCCAGCAATGATAACGGTATTAGGGTCATAAATTTCGCGGCGGCAAAAGATCTTATAATCAAAACTACGTAATTTAAGCACAAGGACATACACAAGGCAACGTGGACATCGCCGGACGGGGCCACACAGAACCAAATTGATCATTTCCTCATTGAAAAAAGACGTCATACTAACGTTCTCGACGTAAGGGCTTATAGAGGGGCAGATAGCGACTCGGACCACTTCCTAGTAGTAGCCAAATTAAGAGCTAGATTAGTAGCGAATCAAAATAGTAAGCGAACAAGCAAGGTAGAAAACTTCGATATTGAGAAGCTACAAGATAGAACAGAGCGAATTAGGTACCAGACAGAAATTAATAACAGGTTTCAGGCACTTGAAGAAACAAACACATCGCCGGAGGGGAATGACGAACCGAATAGCTTATGGGGGGACATCGTAAAAACAGTAAAGTAGGCCGCGAACAAAGTACTGGGTAAAAAGAAAAAGCCAAAGAGCAAACCATGGTTTGACGAAGAATGCGAACTCTGGTTTGAAAGGCGCTAAAAGGCTAAATTAGATAGCTTACACAACAGAAGCGATAGGACCGTAAAAGAGTATTCTAACGTAAGGAAACAGACGGGCGCGATCTACAGAAATAAGAAGCGGGAGTATCAAAAGAAACTTATTAGGAGAATAGAAACTAATAATAAGGAAAATAACCCCCGCGAAATGTACAAAGGGATTAACGCCATCAGAAAGTGTTTTAGGAGTAGAACGCAATTGATGAAGGACGAAAACGGGGACCTCGTAACAAATGACAACGAATTACTGTCGCTGTGGAAAAATTATTTCGATAAATTATTAAACGTGCACGAAAATAGCGAAGAATTAGGGGACGAAATTCACACTGCTGAACTCCGCGTGGAGGAACCGAGCTACCAAGAAGTAGAGGTCGCGATTAAAAAACTAAAAAACAACAAAGCCGCGGGAAATGACTCTATACCAACCGAGCTACTCAAATAAGGGGGCGTCGAGCTCACTTTTAAAATCTATAAACTAGTATGTGACATCTGGAAAAATGAAACAGTGCCGGAAAACTGAAAAGAATCCATCATCATACAGATTTTTAAAAAGGGAGATAAGACAGACTGCAATAACTATAGGGGTATCTCACTTTTAGCAACGTTCTACAAAGTTCTGTCAAACGTAATACAAGCTAGACTCACCCCATTCGCGGAAGATATAGTAGGATATTATCAGTGCGGATTTCGGCGCAACAGATCGACAAGCGATCAAATGTTTATCATAAGACAGTTGTTAGAGAAAAAGTGGGAATTTTGCGAAACCATACACCAACTATTTATAGATTTTAAAAAAGCGTACGACTCTATCATGCCAAGCAAAATGTATCAAATTCTAGTACTTCTCGGTGTACCAAAAAAATTCGTGAGATTAATTCAAATATGTCTGGACGGAAGCACAGGAAAGATCCGAGTAGGCGGTAATGTATCAGAACCCTTCACGATACGCGATGGTTTAAAACAAGGGGACGGGCTCTCTACGGTGCTGTTCAATTTAACGTTAGAGTATGTCGTTAGAAAAATGCAGGCTAGCCAACTGGGCGCAACGCCTAATGGAACAACGCAGATACTAGGCTAAGCAAATGATTTGGATATACTGGGGGATTGTAGGGAAACGGTAACAAGAAACGCGGAAATCCTCATAAAAGCGGCGGAGTATACAGGGTTAGAAGTGAGTGAATCAAAAACAAAGTACATGATTGTGGATAAGCTAGGCATCAGAGGGGAGGGAGATCTCAGAGTTGGGAATTTTACTTTTGAAAAGGTTAGCGAATTCAGGTATCTGGGTACGACCATAAATGATAGAAACGAGATTAATGTCGAAATAAATAAGAGACTCCATTCGGGTAATGCTTGCTTCTACGCTGTGAGCTATTTACTTAGGTCGAGGCTGTTGTCTAAAAACGTTAAGATAAGAATATACAGGACAATAATACTGCCGGTGGTTCTGTACGGGTGCGAAACGTGGGCTCTCACTAAGCAGGCGGACAACCGTTTTAGGGTATTTGAAAATAAAATCTTGCGAAAAATATACGGGCCGAAGAAAGATAAGGAAACAGGGGAATTGAGGTGACTTCACAACGATGAGTTACATAATCTGTACGCGTCACCAAATATTAACAGAATAATAAAATCACGCAGATTGGGATGGGTAGGGCACGTAGCGAGAATGGGAGACGACCGTACAGCAGCGCGTGTCATGAAGGGCAGGCCGATGGTAACGCGACCTCTAGGTAGACCTAGACGTAGATGGGAGGACAACGTAAAAGCGGATCTAGTAGAAATAGGACGGGTGGGTGTCGATCGGAGAGGTGCATATTGGGTGGGGTTGACACAAGATAGGACAACGTGGAAGGCTTGCGTAGATGAGGCGATGAACTTTCGAGTTCCAAATGACACCTAAAAAGAAAAAAAAAAAAAAAAAAAAAAAAAAAAAAAAAAAAAAAAAAAAAAA
>QLSS01000079.1:354707-366981 GCA_024372645.1 Trichomalopsis sarcophagae
TCTCTCTCTCTCTCTCTCTCTCTCTCTCTCTCTCTCTCTCTCTCTCTCTCTCTCTCTCTCTCTCTCTCTGGTAATACCTAAACATTTGTCTCAGAAGCATATACATAATATCCGCGCTCAAGCGCGCACGTGACTCTGCTGCCGAATAAAGAGTAGAACCGCTAACTGAAAAGCCTTGTACTCGAAAACGTCACGTTTTGTCGCGGCCGATGGGTGCTGGATCGTGGCATTTCGTTGAGAAATCTATACGATAATAAGTTGTTTGTAATGGGATTTCGCTCGCCGCGGGGTACCGTTTTCACTTTCAGGAGGGATCTTCAACGCGGAAACTCACTCCTCTCCGTATGTAGGGAATCGATTTTGTGGTTGCTTGTATTCAAATCGGCTGATTATTATTCGTCTAATCGATATCGATTATTGCATTAAACTAGACATGTAGTCCAATGACCGATTAACTTGTTCCAATTTACGCTGACGAGACCAAGTCGAATCTCAAACAGAATCAAGGTTAGACCTAAATGTTCCATTTGTGCGCTACTCGCACTAAACGCATTTGAAACATTCAGTAGGAGCGATTTAGTTTTAAAGCCTTTTAAATCTCGTGTAAAAAAACAAACCAGCACAATCCAGCGTTGCGTCGGTCGTCCATTCCGGTTTCCCGCGGTATCGCTTTGAAAACGCGTCATCGCGCATCATCCTTTCTCTATAAGCGATTATCCGCCCGTTCTCGCGAGGTCAAGTTGGCAAAGAACGAGCCGACCACTATCCTTATATTTATTCCTCTAGCTCCTTTACGTCATTTCGGAATAATCAATTCCGCGCTAAGTACGCCCTAATAAATAGCCAGTTCTTAGAGCCATTTCTACCAGGGCACGTAAGCCGCGCGATCACCGGCGATTTCAAAGCTCCATCGCGCGCTCCCCAAAGCAGAAATGAATTTGCGCTCTGTCGTATACGCGAAGAAGCGCGCAAAACGAAGTGAGCCCGCGGAATCCCAAATCGCTCGTATCTCTTTCTCTCCGAATGCCGGATATTGAAATAATCGCAGGGCGACTCGGTTTTTGCTGTACACCGATTTCGCATTAAAAATTTCGGGGTAGAGAGAATGAGCGAGAGACGAAGCTCTCGTCGTTTTCTCGACGCGTCGCCGCCGACGCCACAGCGTATCCCTAAAAGCTCTAAGTCATCGTCACCCTTGAAGACGTTGAGGTATGCAGCGGTTCACGCGAGAGCGCGTTCGATCGGGAAAACGAGCCGCGCATAATAATTGCGCGAGTACAAAATTAGCCGAGGGGTCGATTTACGCGCGCTCTTGGCGCCTAGTGCATTGAAAAAAGTATAACGATTTTGAAAAGTATTAGTTGTTGTCGTTTTGCTTCAGTGAGGCACTTTTTTACGTATGTCGGTGGGATGAAATGAAAAAAAAAAAAAATAAATAAATGTTCGTAAACGTAAAATCTAAAACGGGGGTCAAGAACCAATTGTAAAAATGTTTTATATTTTTTTGACCATCACGGCAGTATATTGATGAATCGACTATCTTTTGCACAATTTTTCAGAGAATCGTTATGATAAAAAATACAGTGAAGATAACGAATTCGCCTGCACATTTTTCCATACAATATCGGAAAAATATGTTTCTCTATCTTTTACGGCCATCGCAAAGGTAGTTAAAATTTTTCAAAATACACCCCGCAAAAATTGTCTGAATTAGCTGCGAATATTTCTCTCAGTTTCTACCTGTCCACGCATTTCGCCCTCAAAAGACTCGAGTCTCTAAAAGTGCAAGTTGCGAATCCTCTCGCGTACACTTTTCACCTTCACTTAGCCTCTCCAAAGTTCGACGCACGACCTTCCACGCGGCTGCGGCGCGATACCTATCCATCTCTCACCGCGCGCAACTTTTTTCCACTCTCGCCGTCGTCCACTAGCCGCACGAAACTATGCCACACAGCCAACTAACTTTTTCCCCAGAGCCAACTCTCTTGCGCGTCGTGACTTCTGTACAAGGCTTTTCATCTGAAAAAAAAGGAAGAAGCGCTCGAGGAGAGAGAAGACACCGCCGAGCACGCGACACGTCTATACTCTCGCTTCCCGTGGCGCATTAACATTCCCCGAGCAATATTCTCGCGAGTTTCCGCGCCAAGGAAAGTAACGGCGCTCGTAATTTAGTCGCGAACTCTCACTCGCTCGCGTGAGCCTTCGCAAGCGATTGTTTTATATATCGTGACTCGGGATTCTCTGTGGTAGCTACTCCGTTGTTTTTTTTTCTCTCTTACTTTCTGTGCCTCTTCTCTCTACTAGGTTATGCTAAAAGCGACGAATCGAGCCGAGGCTTTTCCCTGTTCGCAAGAATAATATTTGTTATTGAAATGTCGAGCGCAGACCCCGAACTCGGTTATTCGATGCACGGATTTAGTTGTGCGCTACTTTCGACGTATCTGAATGCATATGAGAATTCAAAACGTTAGCGTCAATCTGCATAATTTATCAAGATACATACAAGTTCGGTATAAGTTAGTTTACCAACTCGGGTCCACTCAAACTTCCGAATGGAGCTTGTGAGCATGATAATCATACGAAATGAATGTAATTGCAATATTAACTTGTGGCAACAATTTCTCCAGTGCACATTTCACTCTTGTTTGAGTATTGCAATACAACTGCTGGACGACAATAACTCTGAGTACATATCTACCCTCGCGACAGTCAGAGTCCTGTAAACCACTGCAAATGTTGATCCAGCGCATAACTTTGAACGAATCGCATCGACTCAAAGAAAAAAAAATGGGACTGACTTGAACGAGCCGTTTACAAGCGAAGTCGTCTCTCATAAACCACTCTGCGGTCCCATCAAGACCTCCGGAACACGAGATTCCAGTCAAAACGCTTCTCAAACACCAGCAGGATAATTATTCCTCAGGCTAATCAGGCATGGACCACCGGGCAAGCCGCATCTCCTTGCTCCTCTCGGCTCCTCTCATGCGCGTCTGTGTAACCCGGTATACCGGTCTCGGGGCTAGCCTGCGACACGTACCTACACGAAAATCCGCAATTCGCAACAATTTCAGCGGCAGCAGCGCCAGACAGCCTGCGGTCTCTCTCGCTATCAGCGTGTGGTCCTCTCTCTCCGCTTCTCTCGTCGTCGCCGTAGTCGCCGAGGAGCCTAGCTCATGAATATTAAAGCCAGCCGGTTGCGATGGCAGCGCGCAGCTACCGAAATTTATACCGAGGTGCCGGCTCTCTTCGGGATACGAAGCTCGTTTCCTCGGAAGCAGCGGTTATACGGTGGCTATTGGCTTCTCGTCTGAGTGTGTGTACACGCGCACGTATCAGGCTCGGTAAGATTGCTCGCGTGTGATTTTTTCGGGCTCGAGAGAGATGATGGGATTCCGGTTTTCTCTTCTTTTTTTTTGTTTCGTAGGGTTGAGACGTGATGTGGGTGCCGTTGCATCAGACTTTATTACAGTGTACACTTTTTTAAATTTATTAGTCGAGTGAAACAAACAAAATAATAGTGTATACTTTTTAAACGACTCGCTTGTACTTTGTCGCTAATGTGCGCGCCTCTGAATGCTCGTCAGTGCGGCGCGTTATCTTCCTCGACTCGAAAACGTCTAAAAAAGGTAGAACACGAGGGACTTAATGAAGAACCTGCCGCGACAAAGTGACCGAAGCTTTGTTTTTCCATCAGGCCGCCTTTTTCTCCTAATTCCCCCTCCCCGTTCCTCAAAACAGGTATACGAATACATCCGACTCGCGGCATCAGCTTGCCTGCAGCTCTCTTTTTCACGAGCCGGTCACCGCGCTGCCCGTAGCAGCTTCTCTTTGTTGTTCCTCCTCGCTGCGGCTCTCTCTCTCTCTCTCTCTCTCTCTCTCTCTCTCTCGTTCTTTTTTCATCCGCGCCTCTTTCTCTGGGGGACCTATTCCGCAGTTTTTCAACCGGCTTTTTTCCTCGGGAGAAGGGGCGCGTGCGCGCGCGGACAGGAAGCAGCGGCGGCGTCCATTGTGTGTGTTAATTTATGAGTAGCCCGAGGTAAGGTCGCAGGGAGAGGACGTCCTCAGAACCCGTTACCTGAAAGACGATGCCTCCTCGCGCGCATCTTTCTTCATCGCGTCTGATGCACCTGCGCTCATCTCTCTCGAGCTCGCGCAACTGCACAGCTGACGCGCGCTCTGCTATCTGATGTTGCTTTTCTCTGAAGTGAAGTTTCTTGTAGCAGGATGGAGGGTATAATGATTGTTATTAAGTGCGGTGCGGAAAAGTTTATTTAAAAGATTTTTAAAGTTCTTGATGGAGCGATCGATATCCGACTGATTACTTGACTGAAAGCCTTGAGAGGACGTGACGGGGCTAAAAATACTGCTTTTATATCAGATATAACTTTTAATGTGAAACTTGTAACGAAAAACCAAGTCTGCAGTCAGTGTGAAGATAAGTTGAATTGATTATTTTCAATCTAATGTGTTTTAGATTATTTTAGATTGAGCACTCAACGTATTCAACAATAACGCAAAACGTTTTAAACGGTCAAATTTCCGACTCGTCTACAATTTTTTCAAAACATAAAACGTTTAAAAAACGTTCTGTGATATTAGGGATGTTTATTATACCCTGTGTAATAATAGTCCATATGCGAAGCGTCACGTTTGACAATATATTATAGGAATCGAGATCAAAGTAAATCTTTTATTACTGTTATCAATATTCTACCGCAAACGAAAAATGACAATCAGATATTTGGTTTTTATTTCTATAAAAGGTGGAAATACAAAAGAGAGGATGACGGCTTCAATTGATTTACCCTTAAAACAAAATTTGAACAATACGAGACAGCTGATCGATCAAACATTCGAACTTTACGTTACGTTTTGAAATTAAAAATAGAATTCGACGATATACAGTGTTGGTTTAAGCAAACACGTTTCCACAATATATTTCCGATATCACCATCGGAATAATTTAATAAATTAAATTCTCCGCATATTGTGAGCTCGTTTGCACGACGTTCCACGGCATATAGCATAAACAAAAGCCAGAGAAAAACCATGGCTATTTTATTGCATTGATTCAAACTTTTTTTTATCATGTTCACATCCGACCTCCATATACTTTTCTATCGGCCTGTCGCGCGGAAAAATTAAAAAATATCGCTCAACATAAATCAGTAGCCAGAGTACGCGAATGGTCGCGGTGTAAAAATAACACGTCAAAGCGGTAAATCATAGAAGCTTTGTTGCATAGATACGCTTCGATTGTATATCGCGTAAAATCCATAAATTATCCGGCTTCGCGGCACGAGCCTCCGCGTAACGGGCGCTCGCTGCAATTGACAACCTCATAGCCATTTTTAATCAAAGCTATACTCTGGAACCAAGTGGGTTACTTTTTTATCACCGCATTGTCAAGGTCGCGTCTCGAACGAACGGAAGGAAAAAAATTCGCGAATAACAACCGCGGCTGCGCGTTCCCTTCATCTAGCGAGAAAATCACGTGCTCTCTCGCTCTCTTTCTCTCCCTGTCAAAGGTATGCGCGCACATGTACCCCCTCTATACGCAATTCTCAGCGCCTAGTCACTCGTTAACGACGACGACGGTATCTCCGCTTAGCCGTGACTTTCTTGAGGCTGCATTGACGCAAACGGGGGGGGGGAGCTGCTGCTGCTGCTGTGTATACGTGAATGAAACTGGACACTTTCGAGGAGAGCAGCAGAGCAGCCGCCGCCACAGGCTCACAGAGTCGAGAGACACTGCGGACTCGCGAACGATATATAGGTTCGACGCGGCGGAATGCAACAAAGAGAAGCCGGTCAACGGTAGAGGTAAGCTCGGCACTCTCCGCGTGGCTGTGTATGTATACATAGGAGAGATATAGGCGAGAGAGCCACTCTCCCTCTCGAAACTCGCGACCGGCTGCTGCCGATGCCGATGCAGTGCGTGCAGCCTTGTACCCGAAAGAGATTGAGCTGAGAGATGCTTGAACTTTGCTGATACCGGCAGGATTTCATGAATTTTCAGAGCGCGTGCAAGTCCTATCGATGCGTTTAACTGCAGACATTGGCGGGCGGTGCTGAATTGTCGTGACAATAATCTTTGAAATCAAAAGATAATTATATGCACTCGAATAAATTAGTCATTATCGATTGACGAGCAGTTCGTCGTCTCCTCCATTGTGACAATAGAGCGCAAGTGTTGGCAAGATACAGAGCAGTTGAAAATTCCGTCATTCGCCGCTTTGTGGTGTGATTCACAGTATGAAAGAATATAATAACAATGATGCATCGAGAAAATCGAACCTAATTAATTTCATTTACGCTATGCTGAAAGTAAAAATTGAGAGTATATAGACCGCGCGTAGTACGCCTAAAGTTTTCAGGTAGCAATACTCATTTTTCACAGCTTGAGATCTTATAATTCTCGATTGCTAACTCTTCCTTAACACAATCGGTTAATGCTCGTATGTAATCCCTCCCTTGCACATGACACCCTTCCCTTAATAGGTATGACATCTTTTCCTTGTATGTGTCACCCCATTCAGCCTTCACCATAGGTATATAAAGCCGCAATTTTGCAGTCTTAAACAATCCAAGGTTAGCTTTCAAAGAGTGCTGAGCATTTTGCAAAAGCTGCCAATATGGACTCCTTCAAGCAACTGATGATCGCCATGGGCGTTCACCACCAAGGCATCGACTTCATTCGCGAACTACCCGTCGAACTATCCCAAATTATTCTATCCAAACTAGATACCCCATCCTTGCTCAACGCTGCTCAGGTCTCCCGAAAATGGCTGGCCATTTCCAAATCCACATCTTGCTCAAGACAACGCGTTCGTCGCTGCATTCGTCGTCGAAACCGAAAACTTGCCCAAGTTCTTCCTCCGCCACTTAGCAAACAATCTACTAGCAGAATACTGCTTAAACCCATGCCATCCATCCCTCAAACTAAAATCCCATATCCTACTATTTTGAACACTAAACCTCTCAAACATTCAAGATCAAAGCCTACACAATCTGGCAAAGTAATTAGACTATAGAATTAAAGTTTTGTGATATTGATTATCGACTAAAAAGCCGTCGATTAGCAAAGTTTTCTTCAACATCCGCTGGCAGTCGCCCTACATGTCGCGCTCAACAAACATCGCATTTTTCTCGCCTTTGTGTAGAAGATATGACTTGCGGAACAGCGATTAATAAGCGCTGATAACGCACGTGAGTCACGTTGCTCCGCCGCGCGCAGGATTGTTAATTTCCATTAGATAACGCTCGCGGTAGCCTCAAATGGCAGTAAACGGGGTACGTGCCCTAATAACCATGTGCACGATGCTCCTCAATTTTTCGTGACGCGTCCCGAGAACTTTTCCACTTCCGCGCCTTCCGCGACTCTCACTATGCTTAGCCGTCGATTCCAGGAGCGATACACGCGGCCTTCTCTCTTTCTCGCGGCAGCAGCAGCTCGCTTCGAAAGGGAGCGCATAATGCTAGCCGAGGAAAACGAGTATTATAGAGCGCCGGGCCTCGCAGCAGAGGAAAAGTTACGCGCGGCGCGCGAGCGCTCCCCTCCCATCTCCTCGGCCGAGCGCGCGTGCCGCTGCTCGAGTTTCGCGCTGCGCCGCTGTCGCCGCTGCAGGCGTAGGCGGCTCCAAGAGGATGTTCCTTCTTTCTTTGCTTTACTTCGCTTTCCGACCTCTTTTCTTCTCTCTCTTTCATTCTTTCTCGTTCTTTTGCAGATGCGCGCGGGGAAAATGAATGCCGAGAGGTGCTGGCGCATATAGGTATATAGAGACGCAATTCGTATCGCCGGATGATACTCCGGGCGCTTTCAATGTAAACAATAATAGAGCTCTACGACGCTTGTTTTTGCGTTTCTGCGCCGACTTGTTTACGAGCGAGATGTATTACTTTTTTTTCCCGTTTGTTATGAATGAGAGGTATAATAACGGCGCTGCGCCAGAGCTTGCGAAATTTCATCGTAACGTTTTTATATTTATTCGTCCGCGTTATTGTGGATATATTGATTTTTAGGTGAAGTTCTTTTTTTATATTTTTTTCATCGCCGGTCCGAAAAAGAAAAGCCATTTGAGAAAGCTCGATGTGGAGCATCGGCGTAGGCGCGTAAGTATAAGCGAAAGCTCTACGACGACTTTTTAAAAAGAAATTTTTCACGGCAGCTCAAAATAGAGCCGGACTCTCGCTCCCGGCTTTCCTCCGGCTCTCGCGCGGCGATGGATCTACCGAAATACAGCGAAAACGAGCACGCCAGCGACGGAATTAGAATCAGCTGTTTCCACGTAAATAACTGCGCGTATAATACGCATCACAGGCATCTGCTGCTGCTGAGCTGCTGCCGCGCGAGAGAGAAATCCGCCGCTGGCCTATAATCGATGCCGCGCCGCAGGTAGTATAGTTGCATCGCATTCCAGCCATAGGTATTACAAAATGCCTCGAGACTCTCGCGGACTTTATTAGATAACGCGCCGCGGCAAATTAGAGCATCGTCCGAGCTGCGATGGGGGGATCAAGAGAGCAAAGTGCTGCCGTGCGCGCAGAGAGAAGGGGTGAAGACTGTTTTGCGAGACCGAGCGAGTGTTATTATTATGTGGCCCTCTTCCGAGGATATTTATCGCTGATGCTGCTGCCTCACTTTGAAGCTGTGATTTTTACTCTTTTCTGTTTGAAGCGTAATTTTGAAGTATACCAGCTGCTTTTGCCTTTTTTCTATCCTTCGCTATACGTTTATTTAATATTGTGCCGCGCTGATATCGATGCGAGAGACAAAGTTATTTGCTCGTGAAATATAGCTCGTCAAGCTTTGACAGACGCTCTGTATAACGCGAAACTCCGAGCATATGCGAGAACAGCGTTATCGACGTTGACGCAAATTAATCCGCGCGCTAGTCTGTCAGTCTAAAAAATAACCAAGGCAAATTTCAAAACAGCGGTTCACGTTGCACAAGCGCGTTATCAGTGATACGTCTCGCAAAGCTTAACGTATGGTTTTTGTTCTATACGACGTATTTTTCCTTCGAGATGTTTTAATACTGCAGATATATCGCCGGACGTTAAAGATTCCGAGTACAGCGCTTTTACGACTATCGCACTCGCGATGTATCATAAGTTATGCAGGAAGTGCATTAACATCCTCGCGTGGATAAGCGCGAACGAGCGAAATATTATGAATTCCAAATGAGAAATGCTCGACGATCCCCCAAATCGAACGGATTTACAGAATCGATCCGATTGATTTATAAGACGTAAAGCCGATTGTCGTCCATGTGTAGCAAAAGATGATACTGCCATGAAAATAAATCGACGTGTACTCACATTTTAATCTGCGCAGATTTTTGATTCGACAGAGAAATTTTGCACTCTTAACTGCGAGCGGCGAATTTTTTAGAATGGCCGTATTACAGCTGACTGCGCATGGCAGAAAATATCAATCGCAAGTGAAAGGATCGAGTCAAAAAATCTGTTGAACCGAAAGTAAACGCAAAGATTTTGGTGGACAGCTGAATATCTCGATATAACATCAAATGCCGGGGCAGAATGTGCGTTGACGAGTTATTGAACTGCAGTGTAACATATATAGGTATATTGGCTCTTTTATACCTGTGCAAGGTTTAAATCCTTATGCATCAGTGGATCGTAAATATAAAAGCTGTTTATGAAGATCAAGACGTATATTTGACCAATTTAGACCCTTTCAAGGCGAATATGTACAAACGATGAAAGTTCACGAGTGTTTAATGATAAGAAACTTGAAAAAACTACTCCGTAAGAATCATGATCTCAGAACTCATCTCCAGAAGAGACCAGTTGAGCAATACAACGTAAACTGCATTCGCGTACAAACATACAAGTATAAGTCGAAAATAGTAGAGATTTACGTCGTTCTACTCTGTGCCTCGGAGCGGCAGTCCTATGTTATCATTGCGCGTTGTATTCAGTGGCAGGGTCGCTCTGCAGCAGTTCGCAGTCCATTGCCGGGACGACCGATAAGCCCGAGCCGAAGCAGTAAAACCGAAATTTCGCAGGCGCGCTCGCGAGCGATATCGACGAAAATCGTAAATCGAACCGCTGCTCCGAGGCATTACGTCGCTAAGATTTTCGGGCAGAGCCTGATATCTTTATGACAAGGTTTTACTCCGACGTTCGCTGCCGAAGAGACGCCGAATAGAGATTGCGATGTGGGGGAATCTCTCGTAGAAGATTGAAAAGTAAAACCGTGCATGCGAGTTTGCAGCATTACCGTACACTGAGAAAAAAAATGTTGCTTTTAATATAAACAGAATAAAAAGCGCAATACTCTGTTGTTTTTATAGCGGGGCTTCTGAATTAACCAATCACGATCAGTTGAAACAATAAATAAATTGAAAAGTATCCAACAGAAAATTCTGTATTGTTTTAATAACATTTATTTCTCAGTGTGGTGGTTTTATTTTTGAGTCGTGAAGTATCAGTCAGCTTGCAGAGACTCGTTGATTGAAAATTAATAATAACGTGTAAGTACAGAAGTTTACAAACGCGAGCGCAAATGTATCAGCATTAGAATTACGAGCACGGCGAAACCTTGAATCGCGGAGAATTAGAAAGTTAATTCGCCATTATACACCCGTTGTCCATTCTCAGACCAAAAATAGCGCTTGCAGAGCAGCCGAAGCGGTAGCTGCAAAGTAATAAACACGCCAGCACCTAAAAAAGATATTTACCCTCAGAATCCAGATCAGGCCAATCTCCAGGAGCATTCAAATCTCCGCAGTGCGCTCATAACGAGCTCGGCCAGTAAAATCTCGCCGTATTTATATCTTCAACTATGCATGTAAGCCATTTCGAGGGAATTAAAAAATGTTTTTCTCCCAGCATCCCCGGCTCGAGGAATAAGCTGCCGCGCGCTGCGTTAACGTTATGCACACGTATACATACACGCGCACGCTCGACTATAAGATTTTTTTATGGCTCGTAAAAAGGGGGGGGGGGGGGGTATGAAAAATAATTTTTCATACTGCGAGCTCCGGCTTCTTTGTTACGGCTCGGTATAAAAGTCGACAGTGTAAAAAACAGCCGAATCGCTCGAAATTGCAGTTTGATATTAATTTTCAGGTGCTTGACCTCGTATATGAGCGTCCGGGCAACAATGTGCGCGCGATAAAAAGAAGGGATGAAGACGTTATTCTTTATAATACTCGACACCGAGATGTGGGTCAGTTTCTTTTACCGGCGCATAAAGCGTGAGCCGAGGTGCGAATCGATAATGCAATAATAAGCCTTATATAATACACAGCTTGAGAAAAACGTATCGCCTCTCAAATAATACATAGGCCTCGAAGTTAAAAATAATTTCCAGCAACTTCCTCAGCTTGAAAATCGAAGACAAAAATACAATTAACGTGCGGTACTGCCAACGTATTGCAGGGATATGTGGACATAAAATTGATTCGAAATGGAGGTATTGAATTTATGGCTCTCTAAGCTAGCTCTAAATTACGTTGAACTGAATAATTTTCATTACCCTGCGCGGTAGATTGCACTCTGCAAATTAGCTCTGACGATTATACGAGAACTTGGAAAATTGCCCCGGCAAAAACGCGATAACTCGTGTTCGGCGAGCTTTTAGTTTATAAACAATAAAACGATTCTTTGAACAGTTGCCATGTGTACATGTACAGTTATTTCAATGTTTAGCCAAAATTTAAGTTCTCTGCAAAGCTGCCCCACATTTCGTCCTATCCGCGCGCGAGCGAGAGTTATGCCGATAACCCGGTGTAGTCGTAAAGCAATCATCGTTTCTGGGTTAAAACCTCACTCGCTCACTTTATTTCCGGCCACTTAGAGACGCGCGCGCACGCGCTCGCTCGTAAATATTCGACACCTCAGTCGAATCGTATACGAGTATAATACACTTACCCTCCTTGCCGAAGGAGCGCAGGAATCAGGCCGAAGAATATACAGCGGCAGTCGAAGAAACGCCGATACTGCGGAACTGCAACAGCAGAGCCAAGTCAAACTCTCCTCTCTCGTCCCCGGGAAAAATCAATTAACCCACTTTCAAATGCCAATCAGCTCTCCCCTCGGCGTATGGAATTATTTTTTCCATCACGTGCCGCAGCCGGCGGGTAACGTAAAAATCATCGGCTAAAATTATACACGGGGGTCGGGGCCGCGGACGACGTAATTTAGCATATATGCGCGGCGCACAGCGATAAGTGTCGCTTAGGGTCCGCTCGAAAGAGAGAGAGAGAGAGAGAGAGAGAGAGAGAGAGAGAGAGAGAGAGAGAGA
>QLSS01000079.1:369900-390470 GCA_024372645.1 Trichomalopsis sarcophagae
TCTCTCTCTCTCTCTCTCTCTCTCTCTCTCTCTCTCTCTCTCTCTCTGTCTCTCTCTCTCTCTCTCGCTTCCGAGCTGCCGCGCAGCCAGCGCTTCATCTCGGCTCGCACTTCAACCTAATTAACGTTTCACTATAACACGCCGCGTTGTCATAGCCCGCGCCATGAGAAATTGCGACCGCGGTGCGATCGGTCGCGCGCGCGGGGGTGGGGACAATGAGCGAACCCCCTCGTATACACATACACATAGCTCCGCGTCCTCCTTCAGGCCGTGCTCGTGCGCGCGAGAATTAACTGCGAAATGCCGTTGCTCCGTTCCCGCGAGCTAAGCGCTCGCGCGCCTGATTAATGAGCAATCGCCTCCACACAGCCGCGCTCTCTCTCTCTCTCTCTCTCTCTCTCTCTCTCTCTCTCTCTCTCTCTATCTCTCTGTCTGCTTCGTCAGAGAGTGTAGAGGCTGAACCCTCGTGTGCGCTCTCCGCGTGTTCATTGTTATATTGATAATTATCACGTCGCCGTTTATATATACCCGCTGCACACTCGTTCCGTGCGTTACACTTTGTGCGGCTGCTACTCCTACACAGTCAAACTCGTACACAGTTCTTGCGCCCCGTTTTTCGCTTTATGCAGATAAAAATTCAGCCGACTGCCGGCTAATTAATTGGCATTGTTAGTAGCGAGTAAGTTGTAATTAAAGTATGTGTGTTTGCCGCTCTGCGCGCGCGGATGTATGGCTTTTAAGATAAAATAATTAGTTTTCTCTGCGTAGAAACAGCGAGTTTTTCTCGTTATCGCGGCGAATAATTGGATAAGAAGGGGAGGAAAAATCCGCCTTGTTTGTTCTCAGTGGGTCGACATGGAGAGGTTTTTTCGTACGCGATCGGGTGATAGCAACGTCCTTGGCCGATTGTTTTCGACGCGAGGTATTTTTCGATCGGACGGAAAATGAAACATTCTTAACGAGTCGGTCTATACTCTGTAACGGACGAGGAGGAGAACGAGTCGGAAGCGAAAAAGAGCAGACGGTGGATGGGATCGAACCCGGAGCCCCGAGATGCGAGCCATGGAGCACGGCCACTGTCCATCTGAGCCCCACGTCGCGAGAGACTCGAAAAACTACCGCGATCGATCCCCCGATTACGTCCTTCTTCCTCTTTCGCAGCAGCAGCGTATTATGGTGTCTCGAAAGCGAAACCAGTAGCCGCTGCGCGAGGACACAAACAAAGAGCGAGGCGCGCGAAGCTGCCCCGAGCGCTGCGGCTACTGGTCGTATGCGTTCGCGCGATCCTCCTTTTGCTGTGCACCGCACCATCCTTTGCGAGGAAGAATAAAAAATGAGCCTGCATGCGCCTTGTGTCGTCCACGTCGGTTTTTTCTTTCTTCGCCGGGAGCAGGGGGAGGAGTACAGCGGGAGGAGAGAGGATTTGCACTTTTATAACTTTTCTAATTATGGCCAGGATCTGAAGATGGCAGAGTATATGAGAGAGAAAAATGCGGCGGCGGCGATCGAGTGGGAGGATTTGCTTTTCATAATGACGGCTAATTAGCCTTGCGGTGCTTTAATGCCAGGAGTTCGAGTTTTTATCGCCTGGTGTAGCGCGCAGTCTGCCTTTTGCAACGAATCGCTGCGCTGTAAAATGTCAGCGTCGTCGCTCGCTGCATCAAGGTCAGCTCTCGGCTGATGCTGTGACGCTTTGCCGGAGATATTATGAATGGTCTGGATAGCTAATTAAGATAGGATCGGTATTATTAGATCTTAATGCAATCGGTTCGTGCTGAGGTCATTATAGGCCGCGCGCGCGCGCGCGAGCCTGCGATAATTCTCTAACGGAACCGACATAAAGTTCAGGATCTCAGAGTGCGCCGTATGAACCTTGACATTTCTCCTATTATTATATTTCACCCGATATCAGATCAGCTTTTCTCATTTTTTACTTTTTCTTTGCAGATACCGAACGAGAGCCACTTCGAAAAGCGCGGAAAGTCGTCTTGTCCGCTCCTTAAAGCTCGAGACAAGCCCGCATGAGGAACGCGCAGCGTCTTCTCCACCAAGAATAAATCGAAAAAATCCAGCCTAATGAACTGAATCCAGGCCCTGAGCGCGCTACAACACGGCGGCGAGGATCCCCGCACAATAAAAGTGAGAAGGAGCAGACTCCACGGAGAAAGATTGAAGAGCGGGAGGAGGCGCGGGCGCACGTGCGAGAATACTGCCATTGCACACGAACACAAAGAACGCGCGCGAAAGGCAAAAGGGCGACGAGACGGTGTTGCGGGGCCCCACAGCTCTCTGTATACACTCCTCGCTCTGGCTCGAGCTCCTTTTCGCCTCTTTGCATCCGGGAAGAGGGGAGAGGGAAGAGCTCGCGATACACCATATGTACACACGCCGTAAGTACACGTACGTGTACGTGTGCGCGGGTAGAAGGGGCAAGGAGGAAAGAAAGGAGGGCCCGCTGCGGTTGCAGCGGCGGCCAGGGTCAGGCGGAGGCGACGCCGATGCCGGGGCTCCGCAGCGCTCTCGGAGTCTTAGGTCGCGAAAGAGAAAGAGCCGCTCGGCTCTCTATAGGTACTCCTCGCCTTGTCTGCCGCACTTATCTAAACTCTCGCGGGGAAATAAAGCCCGCGATAATAAGGATAGGTCCCGCGAGTCGCCAGGGGAAAATTCGATCGATACCGGTCCCCGTCGGGTATAGAGAGCTGCTGCTGCCGCTGGACCCTGGCCGTTTTTCCGCCGGACCTAATGCGCGCGAGCGCGGACTTTTACGGCTCTCGTATGTGTGTATGCGCGAACGTCTATACGCGTGCGGCTTTGAAGAATTTTATGCCAACGACGCCGAGATTAGCATATGCTATATTGCCGGGGCTTAAAGAATTGGATTTGCATTATTTTTGCACTGGCTTTTAGCCGGACCGATGCCGGTTGACGAGTTCTCGAAAGTTGTACTTAGTCGCGCTATTAAAGCGCTTTTACGACTCTCCGCGCTATATAACGAATGGAGGCTGAAGGGGCTTTAGTACCCGGCTGATTATGAATATTTGCCTGTCCTAATGGAGCTGCTCGAGTGACAATGCATGCAAATCGGAATCAATAAAGCTTCAGGGGATTGCATTCTCTTTCAACTGATACTCTGGTTCGAGCGTAGTATAGCGGCAGTTTTGATTGTTTTTCCATTATAGAAAGTTGGTCTCTTGTATTATATCAACAGTGCTGGGCGAGAAGAAAAATGCCACGAGTGATTTACTTGGAAAAGGTTGTGAGGGAAAAAATTATTAGATTGCTGTAGCGAACTCTTTATGTATACTGCTAAACTTGCGGGTTTTCGTTTTCATGTTCTTGCACGGAAAAAAATGGTTGGTAACGGTAACAAACCGCTTGGCAAAATACGCACCAACTATTTTGTTCGTTAACCTAACCAATAACTTGATAGATGTTACCAAAAAAGCAGGTAACTTACCAATTATTTTATTATACTTACCAAGTACTTGGTGTTGATGCGTATTTTGCCAAGCGGTTTGTTACTGTTACTAACCATTTTTTTCCGTGCGAGAACCTATTAGGAGATATCGTGGTCCGCCTTTATTACCGAAGTCAATCCCTAGGGATCGATACGCAAGAAGCTGGGGCAACGCAAGTCATACCCGAGCTGGTCTTTGTCGTTAATAAAATGCGCAATTCAGCAATTCCTTGAAAGCTCTCAATATTTTGGCGCGAAATTCAAATTTCGATAAGGTGTGACAGCAGCCATCGAACTTTTTCAGTGAACCACGCACGCAGCAGCGAAGCTATTAATCAAGCTGCGACGAGGGAACATTGAAAGACTATGAAAATCTTCAAGTTACTACTGATCGTGCATCTGCGGCGAATTCCCACATTAATTTCCGAGACTGTTACCATGCGCGGTTGACACAGACATTAACGCACGTCCGAGAGTGGGAGGACGACTGCGAAAACTTCTCCATACATCCGCGCGCGCGTGCGAGTTTCCCATCGCAGTTTGAGAAAGCCACGCGCGCGGCAGCGGCAGCCAAGATCCAAGGCTGCGGCAGAGACATACGCCTCGAGTCGCCAGACTTTGACGTCGACACGGCAAAGAAGCATACACGCAGGCGCAACAAGAAAGAAGAAA
This sequence comes from Trichomalopsis sarcophagae, assembly GCA_024372645.1. Taxonomy (NCBI): domain Eukaryota; kingdom Metazoa; phylum Arthropoda; class Insecta; order Hymenoptera; family Pteromalidae; genus Trichomalopsis; species Trichomalopsis sarcophagae. The sequence goes on from QLSS01000079.1 coordinate 374,030, forward strand.
CGCGCGAGGGAAGAAAACAAGTACACAGCGAGGAGTAAGAGAAGAAGCAGCAGCGAGAAAATGAAGAAAGCGAATGAACGGAATAAGAAAGGAGGAGGATGCGAATGAAAAAAAGCGTACTCACCCTGTGAGGCGCCCGGAGGAGTCGATGCACCGCGGCGAGTTGGTTGATGAGCGGCAAGGTCGCGCTGAAGGTGTGCACGGGCGGCCTAGGCGGTTCCGGATACGAGCTCGCGTAAGCGAACGGGTCCACGTCGTTCAGATACTGAACCCTGCACGTGAGTGACATTTTGATCCTCCTCTTCTGCCGTCACCGCTGCCGCTTCCACCTTCACCTGCACCACCACTACCACCGCTAGCAGCACCTCCTTCTCCCTCGACGAACGAGAGACGACGCACGCACACTAGCACACGCACACGCGCCAGGTTGACACGAGCGTCCTTGCTCAGGGACGCCGCCGACAGCAGCAGCAGCCGTCTCTCTCCCTCGCTCTGTGTATGTATATGTGACAATATACGAGCGCGGCTCAGCGAGAGGAGGTTTTCGCTCGCCGGTAGCAGCGGAGACGTCGCCGATCGATCGGCCGCATCGGTTACTCACTCCGCTGCCGACTCGATGTCCGCGTGTGCGAGTGAGAGAGAAGGACGCAGACTGCGAAGCTCCGCCGACCCGAGGATATATACACTTGCTCGCTATCTCTCAGCTCTCTTTCTCTCGAGCGCAAGCGAGCGAGCGAAAGAGTCTTGCTGCCCGGCCGGCCTACAACACCCGGGAACCGGTTGTCCGCTGTGTCTTCGCCGAGCTTTATTTTTCCATGGATGGCCACGACGATGGCGCGACTCGCGTCGGCCGACTTCTCTCCTTCTTCTTATTCTTTCTCTCCCGGCTGCGCTGCTGCCGCGCTCACTTCGTACAGTACCGCTTTTTCTTGCTCTGCGCCGCTCCTGCCACTGCTGCTGCTGCTACTGCTGAAAGAGACCTGAGGACCACACTATTTTAGCGGGGGATCTCGCTTGGCCAGAGGGGGCTACGCTGCGTGCCTTCTTGCCTTCTGCTTCGCTCTCTTTTCACTGCAGCGCCTCGACCACGCTCTCGTTGCCTTATTGCTCCTTTGGACGGGATACGCGCGCGGGATGCGTAGGTATGATAAGTCGTGTTTGTTTTAAGCGTGGGGGGCTTATTGATTTTAGATTAACGGTTATGGTCTTTTCGATCTATACGAGCTGCGAATAACTCATCGGACGAGGAGCTCGCGAATTTATTGGGCGCGTTTTAATCTTGTCCCGCAGGGGCCTCTCGCACGCGTGCTTTACAGCTAATCGAATTTTTACACCGAAAAATCGGTGGCATCACTATAGCGAGCAACTTTCGATTATTATCAGCCGCGCGAGGCCAATTATGTCTAACGAATTCCGCTAGTAAATAAAGACTACGCTGTATCGAGTTCCCTTCATTAGCCAAAACAGAGTCGCGAGCGATGCTGCAAGCCGCAGCCAAATTATCGAGTCCTTAAACGCCCTGGCAATGGACGACACCCTTTTTCCGTCTTTTTCATTCTCCTGCCCTGTAAACGCTCTCATCTTTACCGCGAGCTCTCTTTTTTCTCTTCTCCCTCTGTGCAGCTCCTTCAACGGGAGCGCGTTCTTTTTCCTCTCGCGGGCTCTCGGTTCGCTCGTTCTCGTTCCTTCATTTCGTGAGCCAGGCGAAACTTTCAACGGCAGATTTTATCGAGATCGAGCTCGCGCCAGTTATCCCTTGGACGCTGCTGCTACTCCTTCCTCTGCATTCATTTATCTCTTTATTTGCTTTTTTTCTGCCATTAAGTTCCCCAACTACGTGCCTTTTCGAAGATAACTCTCGCGCGATTACTCGCATTAATTATGCCCGCAGCTAGCTCGGATTTCGAAAAAATGAATTTATCCTTCGTCTATACCGATTGTACACAGCGACGGAATATTGTTTTATAGAGACGTTCAGTTTAAACACACACCAGACTTATTTCTTATGAAATGAAATTTTTCCTTAACAATATACAGGCAAAGGTGCGTATTATATCTGGCTTTAATGTTACAGTACGGATAAGTTACAACAGTCGAAATTACTACGCGAGTGTAAACCGGCTTTAAAAAGCAACAGTGGAGAAGTGAATTTGAGCTAATAAACTCGTTGCAAGCGCGCTTGGGGGACTCGATCGTTTTTGTCGATGCGAGCTAGATGCTTTTTTCGTCCTTACAAATGTTCCGAAGCGAAACTTTCAAACGACTTTTCTCGCGCACTTACAGCGCGTTTCCGTAATGAGAAAATGGACAGTTGCGGACGACGACAGCTTCGGTAAGTTGTAACGTATTATTTATCGTCCGCTCGCATGAGTGAGTAATTATGAGTCGAATAAAAACGCGCAGTCCGTTGCTCAACTTTTCGAATTTGTCGGGGTCAAAGACTCGCTTATCGACGCCCGCTGCACTTGATCGATGGCTTGACGGTTGTTCACTGATAGTAAGACTTTTCCCCAACTACAGATAGGCTGTATTCAATACAAGTTTATTAAGGTTCGACACGATTCCAGACTAAAACTCAACAGTACGAGAAACGAAAGAAGGGGAAAACATTTTTTCAGCAAAAATCAACTGATCTCCAAATTCTCGCAACGTAGCGAAACAGCGATGCTACAGGCATTCCAGCGTGGCGTCTGCTCGCGCATGCCGATGCAAATCGGCGCAAAACGCGTTCTCGCGGTGTGCCAGAGCGCACGGCAGCTACCTATACATCCCGTACACGCACGCAGAGCGAGCAGCAGAGATCGCCTCGGGCAGTGGAACGGCGCGCCGGGACGACGCGACGTTAGCAGGGAGGAGGAGGTAGAGCAACCGTCGTTTTCCGCGCGGCTGGGATCCTCATAATTGACGTATCAATGGTGAAAGGTCTGTCTTTCTCTCTCGCTCGCTCCCGTCTGATTAGGGATGCAGGAACGCGCCGGCTCGCGTGCTGCATGCACCCCGCGCACGGTAATAAGAGCACGGCTGTGCATCTATACTTATGCATAGTGGGGGAGAGAGAGGGAGAGAGAGAGAGAGAGAGAGACAGAGAGACATATACAGAGAGGGGAGGCGCCCAGTCCGCGAAGCTGTCCTGCGACTTCTTTCCCTATATACTGCGCTGCTGCAGCCCGTCGATCTCCTCTGTTTTGCTCGCCCGTTTGCCTTGACGCCTGCGCGAGTCTATTGCGGGAAATTGTTTCCCCCTCATCGGAGGACAGCTTCCGCGGCGACTCAACCTGTTACTCGCGGCGTGCTAAATCTCAATCGGCTTCCAAATTACGCATGGAAAAACAAATTGGTTGCGATACAGAATTCGAAGAAAAGTCCCGCGCTGAATTACACGAACGAAAGTAAAAGGTGCCGCTCTCCGATGGACAAACACTCGGGAAAAGCCCTCGGTCTCGCCGCGCGCGCGCGTCAATCGCCGGGGAGCCGTCTCTCCACGGCCGCATATACATAAGTATACGCAGCTCTCTGGGCCTCGGGTCATTGTGTGCGTACGCGCGGCGAACAGGTACCGGACCGCCGAGTGCATTCTCTCGGCATAATGAGGGTCTTCCTCTCCCCCCTGCCGAGCTAAATTTTTGGGAAATCGACGCAAGCGGCGAGCTGCGAGCCAACTGTACCGGAACAACCCCGGCGCGGCTGACGCGGAGAGCTCGCTGCGCTCGTTCTCCTTTTGCGCGAGCCTCCGAGTTCTCTTCCTGCCGCACTCGCCGGTTTACTCTTACTTTCTCGCGCGCGCGAGCCGCAGCCGCGCGGAGACCGAGTTTATGGTCTCATCGCGTGCGTAGACGCCGACTGCGTTTCTCGCCGCTGTACGACGCGGAGAGAGAGGCTTTTTATTTTATGGGCGACTCTGCGCTATGGGATTGAAAAGGGATTGAATGAATTCGCGCTCGTCGTGGGAATCGTATGGGTGAGCGAGTACGAGATCGCGATTTAAATTTTGTTTACGTCCCTGCTGCAAGGAGGCCTAGAATTTTGAGCTGAAAACCCGGTGGATGATACTTTTGAAATGAGAAAAGTTCCGATGCGCGAGCGCAGGAACAAAAGACATTAATCCAACATTCTCTGTATACACAACACGGACGCCTTTCCTCCCCTTGCTGTACGCTGCACACTACAGTAGGCGCAACAATAGAATGCGAGATAGGGAGCAGCAACGCGACCATCGCGCGCAGGTTTACCCGCAGCAAAATAGCTTGGAAATAGTTCGGCCCTAAAACTCTGCCAAAACAAATTTGATTAAAAAATTCCTGCGCATTATCCGAGCACACCTCTTCTTCGCCGCTCTCCTTCGTCCCGCATACTTGGCCTTCAACAAGAGCTTTCGTGCCGCGCGCGCGTCCGCGAATATTCCGAATAGTTCCGGCCTCGATTTACTAGCTCTGAAAACCATAATCGCCCGGCGCTCGCTTGGTCGCATAGCGTGCGACGGAGAGGGAGCACCCGCGTACTGTATGCCTGTGCCAACGTAGGAGCACCTCGCTCTGACGCTGTATGCGCACCGCCGCCGCGCCATCAGAAGGAGAGAAAGAGAAACGACGTCGTGGAGAGAGAAAGAGAGAGAGAGAGAGAGAGAGAGAGAGGGAGGGAGGGAGCGCAGCGAGAGAGGAAGGAATTTCTGACGAGGAGAATATAACCTACCGGCGTAACAATACCGGTTATCTCTCTCCCCCTTCCTCCTTCTCTTTATTTCCTTCTGCTGCACGCTCTCTCTCTCTCTCTCTCTCTCTCTCTCTCTCTCTCTCTCTCTCTCTCTCTCTCTCTCTCTCTCTCTGTCTCACTTTCCATTTTTGTCTCTCTCTTTCTCTCTCTCTCTCTCTCCTCTCTCGCTCCTTTATACACTCGCGGCGTCTATGTTCGCCGTCTGCCTCTTCCTCGCCTCCTCTGCGTGTACTATCCTGCGCGCTTATAAATCTGATTGAAAATAAATTCTCCTCTCTATGTACACCAGCGGAATATTCATCAAAAACTCGCGGATATCACGTCAGGACTCAATATTTACTATATATTTTGGATCCAGCTCGAGTGCCGGCTAGCGCGCAATCTTCATAAGAAAATATTAATTCATCGCGACGCTCATCGTGTCTTAAAAAAATGCAAATAAACCGACTGCCAGAAGTTTCTTAATCATAGAACGACTGCTATAAATATCCATATAAAATCAATGTCCAACTACTAAGAATCGACTACTGCGGATTTCTCGCAAACGACCGGCGAGCTATTAACGACGAAAACGCTAACACAACTTCGCGAGCCTGAGCTGTCTTAAATAACCCCAAACTCGTCTGCGACGATCCGAACTGCGCCGTAAATGCGTGCATACAGCGTCTATTGCGCGAACGCACCTTTATGTGCAGCCGTACACACCCGAAGTCGCAGTCAACGCGAGCGCGAGCGCTTTCAAAAACACATTGACACTCCGCGCGGCTCCTTAACTCGATCGAGAAAGGATTTCGCTGTTGCGCTCTTCTTTTATCTCCGATTTCAGGCCTTATCGCGCGCTGCGAGTTCCGGGCGAATTTAGGAAGAATTTATGCATTCATTGCCGGATAAGAGCGTCAGGTGTTTTTTTTCCTTCATTTGCACGACGTCGACTGATAAGGAGAAAGCTGGCCCGGTGTTAATGAGCGCGTTGATGCTAATTAAACGGATAAGGCGGCGATATTTATCGCGCGGACGGTTCGGAATGAACTCGATCGCTCGACGCACCCCCCCCCCCCCTTTTTTCCAAAACTAATCGCGATAAGTGAGCTTCAAACGCGCAGCTCACGGTGAAAATCTACGATATGAATAAATCAAGCCGTATCCAGTAGTATACCCTGGCGACGAAAGGCTTACGCGAGGCTATATTTCTACGAAGGCTGCCGCATTACGCGGGTCTGAAAAAAAGGCCGGCATCAAAATTACATAAAATCCAGAGGCATCAGCCGCACACACATAATCCCGATTCATAAAACAGCGCCAGCGCAGCGGCAAAGCCGCCCTCGGACAATCAGAAAACCATTAACAATCCCACGGACACTTCCCGCGCCAAGCACGTAAATCTCGGGGGAATAAAAGGAGAGAAAGAGCACCGGCCGACACCTCGCGCACGAGAGTCATTCGAAAGGATGATCAGGTGTGCTGTGCAGCTCTTCCCCTCTGCGCGGCGCATAAACACAACTCAGCTCGCGCTGTACACTGCATAGCTATATATATATATATATATATATATACACACACAATGCAGCAACTCTCAGCGCGAGCGCGCGCACACCTGTCGTCCGCGCGTTCAACGCTCGAACGCACGTGAAAAAAAGCCTGTGGCAGCCGAGCAGCGAGCGAAGAGGAGCCGAGAGGGAGAGAGAGAGAGAAAAAACCCCCAAGATTCCTAACCTCCCGGCCCACGCGCGAGCACATGTATGCATGCGCTCTCGCAGCGGTATTATATAGGCACGAGTCCGCACGAATCAACATTTCTCGCGAATGCGCGACTCGAATTTCTCACGGCGAGGGAAAGAGGCAGATGGAGCACGAGACAACAGTTTATGCTGCATCGGATTGTAAGAGGGTTATTATGCTCGAGTGATTCGAATTTGGGCCGATCAGAGGAATAATTCTTTGGGCACGGAATATTTGGCAGTGGATGTATTGCTATTTCGAAAGCGAGACGATTTGAAATAGAACTTTGTAATAAATCATTACGTTAGGTGTTCTAGCTTGGCGAAATAATATTCAATCAGCTGTATAGCAGCGTACAATGCTCAACTCCGATAGTCCGATATCATATTTTGGAGATCATTCATCATTTCGTCCGCAGGCACTACTACTGCAGCTCCCTTTTACCGTTGTCGAAAACAAAACTCCCGACAGTTAAAGGTCCATTCTCTCTGTCGGAGGAGAAGCGTAATCTCGTCCAGCAAACGATGTGGAAGAGAATGCACCTGTCGATGAACTTGAAAAATGTGCTCGACATTCGTTATATGCATTCGTATTCTCGTCCGGCCGAAGGGATTGATGTTAATGCTGCTCTGACACAAATACGCGGAGCGGAGAAATCGATTCGGTCTAAAGTTGCCGTTAAAGCTACATATAGAAATAGCTTTGCTGACAGCGTTGTAACGTAATGGTAAACAAAGTGGAGTCTCTCCGACATCGATGCTCCATAATTTGAAAAAATTCAGTCAACCGCTCTGTCACTGGATTCATTTTTAGAGTCCATGTTTATTTATAATCTCGAACGTTTGCCCCGAAATTGTAAACAACTCGGATCCCGCGGATGGCCGTTATGTGTCTGTGTCTATTTATATATCGCATGAACCCGGCGGAGCAAATCGAAATTATACGCTTTTCAGGTGACACACATTTCTAGCTGAGATTCGATGAATCGATGCCGAGTCTCAATGAACACTCACGACGTCACGTGAAATCCGCGATTCCAAACAACAATGCAAACCCAGCTCAGCCTCCCCGCACAAGTGAACCCGCACCTAACCTTCTCCCGAAGTAAACAAACGCTCTGCACAGATGTACACAGAGACAGCTCCAAAAAGAACCGATACACTTTTGCAGCGTGTCCTGCGAGCATAAGTATATCGTACGTGTAGGCGTAGAGCAGCAAGTATACACAGCTCCGAGTCGTCGTCGAGGCACACAGTCGCATTGTCATACCTACGCATCGAGAGGGAGACAAAAGGCAAGAAAGCACGAGCACAGCTATATAGATATAGCTAAACATACAGTGCGACGAGAGCAAACGAGAGAGAGAGAGAGAGAGAGAGAGAGAGAGAGAGAGAGAGAGGCGGCGACGTGAAATCAGCACGCGCGATATTAGCGACGGCGGAGCCTGCGCATTAAACGCGCGGCGTTCTCGGCTCTCTTGCTCTCGCCGCGAGTATATATACGTCATATACGTGGTGGTGAAAAATTACCCTCGGTGTGCGGATGTAGGTATGCAGTGAGGGAGCAGGCGCGCGCACCGACGGAGTCTGCGCCCTCCGCGCGCGCGACACTTTTCCTACGTTGCTGCTGCTGCTGGCGATTCCTCTTCTTGTTTCGGTGCGCGACTCCCGTGTTCCAGGTGTGCAACTATATACAGCCGCACACACGCACTCGCACTGCACACGACGCAGCAGCGCCGAGACAAAGGCTGCTGCAACAGTGCAACCTCTCTCTGCGCGCGCAGGAGGGTGACACTCTCGAGCGTCCTCTCGATGTCCCGAGCGTCTCTCGCACAACTGTTGGCCTCTGCGAGCCGTCCCTCGGAGAAGGCGGGAAAAAAAAACGCAAACAAACAAACGCCGACAAGACCAGGAAAAGCGTGCGAAGGGCTGAAATGCGGCCTCTGGAGCGGAACAAGCGTGCGTACGCCTAACCTCGCGAGCGGCCGCCGCGACACTGAATATCGCTTCGCGCTGCGGCGGACACCTGTCGGTTCTCCGGCCGTCGTCGTCGCGCCGGTTCTCCGCTCTCTCTCTCTCTCTCTCTTTCGAGCGGAGTAGCGTGCTCGGAGCGCGCTCGCAGCGCCGCCTGCTGGATGCTCGCTGAGTCAGCGCCGGTTCCTCTGTACCGTACCGCGTGCAGTGTTTCTGTTTCGTTTCCCCGAGCTCCGGCTTTTATTATAGGTGTGGATGCTCGTGCTGCTGGTCACCGGGAGAGAGAGAGAGAGAGAGAGAGAGAGAGAGAGAGAGACTTTTGGCAGACGTTTTGAAAATTGATACTTTGCGAGGCTGCTCCGCTACTGCTTGGGCTTTTTCAAGATTCTGGATGGAGGCGCGAGCGGTCGCTTTATTGCTTTGTTTTGCACTCTCGCAGTGATGCGATTTTTCTTTCTCTGTTGTTGGCAGATGCAGTGTTCTGCTGCTACAATACGAACACTTCACAAGAAATTTTCGATGTTAATGTCTCTTTTGGCTTGTTTAGTGGTTAAATTTAATGAACTCCGAGAGCGATTGACCTCTGGAACAGCGAGCTGAAACTGAGTAATCTGCAGGATTAGTTCGCGAGTAATTAATTGCCTTTGTGGCTGCTTTATCTTTTTGAATCTCAACATTTGATTATGAGGATTTGGAATTCATTGTACAGTACATTTCACGACTCTTAAATATGTAGGAATCCTATAAGTCACAGGTTATAATTATTCTAAACCTGTAACCTCCTTATCCGCTAATGCATAAACTTAAAAATAGGTTTTTATCGCCTCTATGAATTAATTTTCAATGTCGGGTTGTCAGCGAAAAGCAAATCAAATAGGAGCATATAAACGTTAAAAATAGTTGCGAAATCAAAAAGAGCATACGAGTACAGCACGCAGCTTCCGCATGACAATAATTCTTCACATTTCATCGCGTAGCATCTCGAGCTTTCGCTCAATGCCGAAACGAGCTCGCATACGATCGTCCCAGCCAACTCTCCCACTTCTCTACCTATATACTTTTCCAAGCCCGCAGTTTCGGATTTCGCGTCTCTCCGTACGTATTGTGTGCGTAATATCCGCGAGCCACACTGCCGCTGCCTCGGCTCCGTGCCAGGAAAACCGGCAGCGAGGTGAGCTTATTTCGTGGCTTTCTTTGAGGCTATATTTGCGCGGATGTGTGAATGGCACCGAAAGAGAGAGAGAGAGAGAGAGAGAGAGAGAGAGAGACGCACACGTGGAAAGTTTCGCGCTACGTTAGCCTGCGACATTTTCGTTTTCCCAGTTTCCGAGGTGATCTATGTGGACGTTAGGCGCACGCGTATATATCGAGCTCGTACGTCTTTTGATTTATCGACGCGACTAATTCGGAGAGCGCGCACATGAGCGCGAATGTATGATATCGATGGTCGTTGATTTTTTAATCCGCTGGTCAACGCCAGAACTATGTCGGAGAGCGCGGGCTTTGTATAAGCTGTGCGCAGGGGAAGATGTTGGCAGAGCCGCGCGTTTAGCCAATGGCGACGTCTGCGGCATATTTCGAAAAATGAATTATTGCGGTGAGTGGACGCGGCGGGAAACACGTGTGCAAAACACTTAATATTTTTACGGTTTTTTAATCTGGTTTTCTCTCAGACTATACTACATAGACGGACGATTAATAATCAGCGCATAAAGCTTGAAATGCGACTATTGAATTGATCTTATGATAAAGGAATATTTATAATACACCATAGTATAGCTTTATAAATAACTATTAGTTTATCCACCAATGGCGAGCATTATTTTCTTAGTATAATAAAAATGTTTCGTTGGGATGTTTTCAAGGATACGTTTAAGATACAATTTCTGCTTACCGCATCACATTATTGGCTCATAAAAATCACGATCATATAGCCCTTCGTAAATACATGCCACGCGAAAAGTTGTAAATTTTTATCTTTGATTTATAGCCAATTAATATAACGCACGACTTTTACAGCGTTTGAATCCTCAACGAGTTGAACCCAATGAGGATTGGGTGTCCGCTGTGTGATTTTGTATTTTGTTAAACTTAAATGTTAAACTTAGTTAATAAAATGTTTCATATCACTCAAGCGATGGAAAAAACTTTCTCCAAAAGCGTTTATGGCCTAAGTTTGCATTGCCTGACATACTGTAATTCCCTGGTCCATAAATTTGTAAGAATGTTATTTTTTCATTTGAAACATTTGTAGGTTGCCATTTAACACCAACATTAGGAACACTTTAAATGGAAATATATGGCATAAGAATACAAATTATAGAACAAAAGTTAGGCAGACATAAATACAAACCCGTTATAGGCAACAGATTCCCACATATCTAAAAGAAAACCAGACATTTCCAGCTCTTTCGCTGTTTTCGTTGGATCTATCAGATTATTTTCCAGTACAAGAAGCGTATCATCGCTATGGCATACACCTGATTACAAATAATAAATGAAATATCATGCAAAATAATTTGAATCTTAAAACCAAGTTGTTTTATAACTGTAGCAATACCGTAATTATTTTTAGTGTGACTGAGATCTTCGCTGCGACTTTGCGATCCGCGAAAAGAATAATAATAAAAGTACACCGGACTTTTCGTTGCCTTAGCTTGTAGCCTCAACCCTTGTTCTATACCAGTGAAATAATGTTTATCCGACAACATGCGTATCAATGCAGATGCCGTGGTTGTGTTAATTTTTTTATTTCCAAAATAAAACTTTCGAGCCGCAACCGCTAAAATTGTATGCAGTCTCTTCGGTAAAGTATAATTATATTGAAGAAGATGAGGTGCTATTGATATCCAATTGTCATTCAGATCCTTAAGAACATTATTATGAGGAGCATATCCTAAAGAATAGTTTAAATAGACTACATTATTTAGAAAGATTAATTGCAAGTTATAAATGATGAAACAGAATTACAAATAATGACCTGCTCCTGGGTCACATCCCTCGTCGCTAACCGTACCAAATACAGCGGGAACATCGTACACTTCTTTTGCATTCGCAATTTCTTTGGGTGATTTATTGATAAAAGGACGAGTACCCGCCTTTTCGATAACAGGAGCAAATGGAGCCTCAGGCATAAATTGCCAATACTAGAAATCATTGAAAATAGCAAAATCTTTGAAAACGTATATAAGGGCACGTACCTCGGTAAATTATTCTATATGCGAGGAAACTAACAGTAAAAATATAAAGTTCAAGCGTCCATACGTAAAAAGATATTTGAGAATTACACTTATACGATCAATTTTTACTTGTTCTATTATATATGTTATGCAGAACACGATAGATTGTTATTGTTTAACAAACTCAACATCATTTAGGGACTTAAAAAATCACGGTTTTAAATTATATAATTTTTAAACATGTGCTAGTCTTTTTCAGAGATGACGATAATATTCAGTTAATAAAAAATGAAAGAATCTTAAATGTATGTAATTCTTAATGTTTGTTTGAGTTTAAGAAGAATTTACTGTGACTGTTTTTTTATGGATTACCTCGTATCGTCATAATTAAAGTAAATTAAAGTCATAAGTAAAGTTGGACGTTTTATCTAATGAGATTAATCCCGAAGAAGATAAGGGAGATTTGAAAACGCGAGACCATTTTGAATAATAGATTGGTAAAATTAAGATTATCATTACTTGAAATTCTTTCGTAGTAGCCAACAAAGATTGAGCAGGTATTCCTTTCAGGCAGTTTACTAGCTTGCGTGAATCCTGTGTTGGACAATTGAATATAGCACCCAGCTTTCGGGCTTTTTCTCTTGCGCCGAGTGCAAAACCCCACGGATTGAAGACCGTTCCACTTAATCCAATAGATCCATGGAAGAGTCCACGACTGAGGGGTGAAAGATAATGGTATTGGACACTTGAAGATCCGGCACTATAACCCACTAAGATAACTCTATTGGGATCGCCGCCAAAATATGCGATGTTTTCCGAAGTCCATCGAAGAGCCAGACTTTGATCTTTGAGACCCAGATTTCCCGGAAGAACCTCGTCTTCGGTACTTAAAAAGCCTGTTTGGAATTCACAACTGTAAGACTAATTACTTGTGATATTGCTCAAAGTGCATTGAGGAAAAATTTCATTATTTTTTCAAGAAAAGTATCGTGGCAGATTTCACCTAGTATTCCAAGACGATAATTAATAGAGACGAAGACGATATCCCTATCAAGCAGATACTTATTTTTGGCGCCGTATGTTAAGCCGTTGCCATACTGAAAAGATCCTCCGTGAATTAGAAAAATGACTGGTAGCTTTCGTTTAGTGTCCTCCAAAACTGGAACATTAATACTTAAATAAAGACAATCATCGGAGCCTGTAACACGACCTTCAGTCACCGCTAGTCCATTTTTGTCAGGAGGAATATCAAAATACTGGGCACACACTGATTTACTGTTCGTAGCGTTTAAAATTCCCCAAGAGCCAATAGGCACTGGTTCCTAAATGGACCACACAAAAAAATTCATTTACCGTGATAACATTTTTTAAGTAGGTATAGTTTTTTTTTTTTTAATAAACCTCGAATCGAAGACTTCCTGTCGGTGGCTTTGCATATGGAATTCCCTCATAGACCTCATATAGTCTGCCTTTGTAAGAAGTCTTGTACTGACCGATAACAGTGCCCAATGGTGTTTTAACTGTGGGCACATTTCCATTTCAATAAACCAGTGCGATAATTTGAAAAAGTAAAAACAAAGATATCCTGTGTCCCAAGATTTCAATAATAAATACCAAGAGTATATTTTTTAAACTATTAAAAAAAATTAAACTCACATTTTTAATAGAACTTATAGCTTCAATAACAAAACAACAGCATGTCCTGATTTTCGTGTTCGTTCAAAATGAGTTAGAGACGGTTTGAAACAATAGCAGCGAATAAAGCACTTTTAAAGTACGTTATCACAATCACCTTGTCAATATTTATCATTCATATTTAATTTATGTATCTCGAGCCATTACTAATTTTTGTCACGGATTACGATAAGGAAAGACATTGTAAAAATTGTCCTCGAAAAAAGATAAATATTATTTTTTCAACCTCAACACATAATGTAAAAATGTGTAATCACATCATTAAATACTTTGAAGTAATGCTAAACTTTTAGTTTTTATGCATTGATGCATCGACATTTTCTAAAGCCTTCTCGACACTCTTTATTTTCAAGATACAATATGCACAGTTAAAATTACGTGATTCTATTCCTCTTTATGTTTATGCAACGCGTTGATAAAGAAAGAAACAGATAAAAAATGACCTACAAAATGCAAACAAATTTATTATTACATTTTGACATGAAATAGTTTAACTGTTTTTTTTTCAAATCTAAACTTATAGTTGGTTTCCGCATTAATTTAAATACTAGTTCACGTATAAAAATAATACGAACAACAGTTAATCCTAAAGTTAATTAAGACTACTTTTTCCAGACTTTCTGCTCCGTATAACTTTTAAAATAAAGCTTGCAATGAAAAACGAAGATACAAGCGCTATTTTAGGTTTTTCTACAATTTAAATACTCGATGTCTCCTCGTGTTTTCGGAGGTTCTGCAAAACTTTAGCTCCAATTAAATATTACATCCCCTTATATATCAACAAAATGCACTTTTTAAAATCGTTAGACATAGATTATTACATTTCGGGACCTTAGGATTTCAGTATTGGGCCCATTAACGTATTTCGTAATCTTACTATAATTATCTTAATACACCGCAAATAAGATTGCCATGCAGCTATGAAAATAATTCATTGAAATCCTCATAATCAAATTAGTTTATAAATTTGACGATGCACCATGTTATGTATGTGCTTTCACTAACATTTTTATATGCACGACTAAAAAAATGTTCTCAAAATATTTCAGGAGTCTGAATTTGAACGATACCAATTGAAAAAAGATGAGGCAATTAATTACTCTCACGAATATAAGAGGACGAAATTTCTTCTGAGCTGGATACTTTTGTCACTCCTCGTATCACGACTGGTTGTCACACACACAAACACATGGAGGTAGTCAAGTCTGCCAAACTGATCTTTCTGCAAACACGAAAACTTCGCTACGTAGCAGGGAGTCAACTTACCTCCACAGCGTAATATAAGGAGTCGTGCAGAGGAAAGGCGAAAAGGACCCTTAGGAGTTTGAAAAGAAGCACGGAGTCGCTTGTCCTCAAAGCACACGGAGGTACGAACTCACGGAGCTTCCAAACCTGACTGCGACCGCGAATCCTCGTTTTTTTGCCTGCGGGCTCCCAGGCCAAGCCTTTTCCACGCTGGCCTACCCCAACTTGAAGGCAAAAAACATCGAGTGGGGAGACGACTCGTGCGGGGTTGCATGGGTAGTTTTGCAAGTGTAAGGGGTGGACGAGTCTGGCTGGTAGTGAAGATGCGCACCTCGACAAGAGGAGGATGAGACGATGAAGAGGAGAGGTATGCAACAATGAGCGGCTGAGTTGGCGGGCCTAGGGGTTTGCTCTTAAAATTCCCGCGACTTTGAAGGTGTAATCTCGTATAATTTGGAATATTGTGGTAAAAACGTGTACAGCTAACGCATACAAGCTTGCGCCAACGACTAAAACAAAAGTTCTCGGCTTTCATTTATAGAGTGATGACCATTGCAATTTAACAATCCAACACGATAATCGCAAGCGCAAAAGGAAAAGTTAAATAAGCTCGACTTTTCTCTTTTCCATCAAGCAGAAACCACAATTTTCAGTTTTCCATCCACTCCACGCGAGATACGGTCTCTCTCCTACATAAATTACCAGCCCTTTTTTATAACGCGGAGCCGACTCGTCCATGAAGCCAAAAAACAAGGTGCAAAACCGGAGTCTGTGCGCAAAAGCCAGAGAGAGAGAGAGAGAGAGAGAGAGAGAGAGAGAGAGAGAGAGATATTCCTCAGCCGAAAATAAAACGACGATGCAACACCGCCGCAGCCGGGTAATTGTGCGGTGAAAAAATAATCAGCTGCCGCGTCACGTACGCGCGTGCAAGGTAGGCACTCCTCCTCCTCCTCTGGCTGCAGACTAGACTCGCGTCTCTGCGGGAAGCATTGTCGGCTGGCCGGTATACACGACGCGTGAATGAAGACGAATATATGCATACTACGCACTACACCCTCCAGAGTACCTGCACACCCTCTATCTCGCTCGACGTGGAGAGAGGAGAACAAGAGGGACGCGTGACGAAGTGTTCGACGTGGAGAGTCGTATCGCGCAGTCTCTACGACGCGGATCATCGCATAGAAGTGCCGAGTTTTTGCATCATGGGAAGCGCCACCGCGTGTACTGGGTATTTTTTCCTTTTTCGTAAAAGAGAGGTTGCGAGATGAGGGAAATTCGTACCGTTTGCAGGTACCTGCTATATGGAAATACTGGTGAAAGAGATTCAGTTGCATCCTCGATTTTCTTTTTAGAAAAAATTATGTTGCATTTCTGCATTAATACTTTCTTCACTGAAATTCAACTATATTTAAGTAAGTTCAAAGAGGTAAAGGGTAGGCTATTCGGAGCACTTTTTATCAGAGCGTATCCGATGCAGCATTCTGAATTGACATTTATTTTAAAACTTATGTTTATTCCATATCAAAATTGAGTATATAATTGTAAAAATTGTGGTTAACATACTAGCGTAAATCGGCACTTATTTCACGCCCATCTCTGGCATAAGTGGACCATTATTGCACCGTACTTATCGCTGATACATGCCATGTTATAAAGGACTAATTTATGTCACTTGTGTGATCGTAATGTACTATAATAAAACTGATCTTAAAGCTCTCTCAAACATTTCTAAAAAATTCTAACCCAAACGTACTTAGGCACACATACAAGCGTGACTAACGAACCGTCGACGCATTGTCTAAATAATCCCCCGAGAGAAGCGCTCATGACGGTTTCTGCGGCAGACTAGGGAACAAAACATCAGTCAGAAAGAGAGAAAGGGCTTATATATATATATATATATATATATATATATATATA
>QLSS01000079.1:390570-407852 GCA_024372645.1 Trichomalopsis sarcophagae
TATATATATATATATAGAGAGAGAGAGAGAGAGAGAGAGAGAGAGCACAGCTCTATGGGTGCAGATACGTCTGACGTCCCCCGCGCGTCAGACACTCTTCGACTGCATCAGCGTGTACATCAGTCGGGGCGAGCATCGCGAAAGTCGTGAAAACAATAACGCGCTGGCGAAATGAGGGATAAAAAAATTGAACAGTGAACAATGAAGCTTCGCGTTCAAATTGGGGGGGAGCGATGTCTCGCGCCCTTTTGTCCCGTCGAGAAAGCGGTAGCTACTGATGATGCAGTAGTACATGATCCTCCCTCCCGAAATCTAAACAATAACAATGTAATGACGTCCTGACGCGATGCGCCTTTCTCGCGAGCATAATGCGAGCATAGTACGCATCCCTCTTTGTTTGTGTTATGGGCTGTTTGTACGAGGGCTGTTCACTTTGCGCGCGCCCTCGTCCTTTCATCAAGCTCCTCGCCCACAGCGCGTGCCTAAATTAAATGGCCCGCTAAGTCTTGAATCCTCGCGCAAGTGGCTGCTCCAAATATCAGAGACGCACGTGCGCGCCCGAATTTATCTCTAGGCTGCCTTTTAACCTGGTACACATTTCGCGGCTTCTATTCGCTGCTGCGTGCGCATCTTTCTTTGCGAAATATCTTTTAGTCTGTACAGCAAAACGCAGCTCTGCAGCTATATTATATAAACCACGATGATCACCTCGTTTCGCACGCAGGTATCGCACCTATAAGGGTAATATCGATAAATACCCTCGAGAGCATAACAGCCGCGATATCTTCCGAGAACTCGTCCTAAGTCACGCGCTAAACAATTTAGATTATCGCGCGGATATAACAGCTCGCTCGTCCGCACCCCCATAAAGCAGACCGCGAAAGTCAGGCGCGCATAAAAACCTCGGCCAAACAGCCCTTTCACACATAAACCAACACTTTAACAGCTCGTCCGCCGTGTCCTCGCGTCCGCGCGAGAGCGAGCAGTTTTCCCTCGACTCCCGCGTGTGCTAAGCCGCAGAGTAAAAAAATTCGCGGCAGCAGCAAGACTCGTAAATCACAAAAAATCCATACATCATCCTAGGCAAGAAATGACACCGCTCCGCTCGCTCATCCCCGCGGGAGAAGAATAACTTCCAGGCGAACGGTGAGCCTGGCGCGCAACCCGTTATTAACTTGGCGCAAGCGAGATATCGCACGCGCGCGCGCGCGTCTCCTTAAACGTCCCTCACTCCTGCCGCGTATAGCCCCCCTTAATTGGCGAATATAGCCTGGAACAATGTTTCACTCCTCGGCGAGCCACGAGGACGATCGACGTCGATAAATCAAAGGCTTCCCTCTCGCGCGCAGCGGCAACCACGAGAGTAATAAATACATCTTGAGCCAGGAGAGCAGCTATGTGTGTTTAAGAACAGTCGGTTAGTAGACAAAGTCGCTCTCTGTGCGCTCGAGCCGGGGAAAAACGTGTTTGCGCTTTGCAATATCGCGAACGAGCGACAAACCGCTCGTTACACGCTTTGATGGAAATATTCGTATAAGTAATGCCGCGGTGATAATTGTTCGCGTTATTATGAAAGCGTAATGCTGCAGCCGGTAGTTTCAGCTCTACGCGTGTACACAGCTGTAAAGTAAATAACAGCGCGCGATGCGAGGCGTTGGCAATTCAGTCGAGCCTTGAATCGCGCGCTAATGCACAGAGGCGATTTATTTTATTAATCCGCTGAGCTGTGCGCCTCTTTTTTAACCGCCATTTCGCAACAGAGGGAAAGAAATAGCCGCGTGCAATTTTTCCAATTACCCTCTCCCTCACTCTCAGACGCCGTATACTTTAGCTTTTACTAGTCGCTACCGCGTCGTCGTTTGTTCGTGATCGGCGCGGCCGTAAACGGCTTTATATAATTACGGCTGCCAATAAAGCGTCTCGCCAGCGCGGGCGTCAGCCTTCAGAAGTAAAATGATCGCGTCGACGCGCGCTTGACTCCCGAATAACAGTATACGATAAAATAATAAATAACTAATTGCAAGCTCATATCGCCGTGCAGGTAAAAACAGCCGAGCGAATAAGCGCGGCATCGAACAGGTCGAGATTGAACGTCCATCACGCACCGCATCCGTCCGTGCGCGCTTACCGGTTTATTTACGCGTATACTTACACTCGCGGAGAGAGAGAGAGAGAGAGAGAGAGAGAGAGAGAGAGAGAGAGAGAGGTACTTGCACTTGCATGCGCTCGCGCGGATTATGGGTGGCAGGCTATATGTGTGTGTGTGTGTGTGTGTGTACAAAAGTCAAGAGAGGTTCTCTTACCGGAATGTAGCCGTCGGGCTGTGGCCTGTCGGTGTCCCTGAAAGAAGAGAAATGCCATTCGTCAGGATGACGCTGGAGTTTTCGCAGCGCTCGTAGCTTTATTTCTCACACGCGCGCGCGAGCGAGAACTCGACTTTCCGCGCGCAACCAGCCCGCGAATTCAAGTTCAGCGTACAATTTGGAAGGATACACCGTGTCTGCAAGTTTTCGATGAAAGAAGAAAACGCGGTGTCGTTTTTCGAGCCACGCCCTCGCGCACTTGCGATTCCGGGAAGGAAAAGCCACCCACGAGGAGTCGAAATCAGCGAGCGTCGCCGAGAATTTGTATGCATAATTCAATGGTAAATCTGAACGGTCTCCGTCACATCTACGGAGAAGTTCCGGAGTCCATCCGCGCGGCGAGCGGAGCGGGGAAAATAATCCAGCGATAAGCGGCGGACGAGGCGCTCGTTAACGGTGCGCTCCGCACGACTCTGCACTTGCCTGTTGTGTCTCCGCTGGATCACGGGCGTCTGCGGAGTGCTGTCGTGAATGATCACCTGCGCCGCGTCTATCTCCTCGCACTCCTCCTCCTCGTCGCTACTGTTGTCCGATGGCTCGGCTACTGCATCTGGAAACGAACAAAACGTAACCTTGTTATAGATATCTATCTCTGACGAGAGCGCGCATGTGTTGAATTTTCCTGTCCTCTCCTCTGTGTGTGCTTGCGCAATGAACTGCATATGTACTGCTCTTTTCCTTTTTCTATACCGCGAACGGGTGCAAACGAGTGACCATAACTGTTTTTCCCGACTGCATCACGGAAAGTGCAGTTATTATTTAATTAGACGAGCGAATATTGAAACTGAACGTTTCCGCCGCTCCGATTTTATTTGCGATGCTTTTATTTTTAATTGCGAGTGATCGATGGCCGATGTTTTCTCAATTATCGATGCGCCGCTCGCAGCGCAAAATGGAAATAGACGATAGCGCGAAGAGTTATTTATTCTAATAATAACTCGATTATTTCATACTCCTCTATTGACGTCCGATGCCATCAACGATGAAAGCCCAATAAGAAGTCGTTAACTCTCAAAGACACGAGCTGCGGATCTCGTCAACTACACCCGCACGCAGAGATATTAAAAGCGATATTCAGCGAGCGTAGCGACGCAGAGTCGTATTAAAAATCCTTCAAACAAAGGCGGCCATCAATCATGAGCTCTTGAAGTATCCAGCGCGGAAAACATCGAGTGCCACTCTCTCTCTCTGCCAATCACGAAAGAAGCTTCACTCTCTCGACGACTTCTGATTGCTGCGCTGCTCTCGAGTGCCCGCGCCTTTCTATACCTCATACAAACGCGCGTTTTTAACGGGACTCAGCGCCGCGGACGAGATTCGTTTTTCCGCGAGCTTCGCCGGATCGTAAAGGGCTCGCGAGTCCACACAGGCAGTGCGCGGTGATTATCGTCGCGGGCCCCGAGGGCGACTAGCTGCGCGTGACGTAAGCGGCTGTTCTTTTGTATTAATTTCGCAAGTGCACTTTCACGGGAAGTATCGCCGCCGAGCCAAAGGCCTATTGTGTGAGCGCGCTGCATTTGCATAAGAAATATATCGATGTGTACTTCTCTCGGGGAGATAAATGAAGCCGCACTTTTACGAGCGAGTAAATTGACTTCGAGCTTTTTGAGGATGGCTGCGGTCGTCTAGTCGTAAATACATCAAATCGAAACCGGGTTCTGATCCGATCTTTTTCGCAAGCGCGCCGTGCTTGCGACGACTAGTGACACGCCACGCAATTTTAATTAGAATGTCTCCGCGGCGCTTCGCTTTTAACGAGTTCCAGCGGAAGTTGTTAAATATCGGAGCTGTATAGCGATATAGCTATACTCAGTTCATTATGGATGATCATCGTGAATAATGTGCAAGTCGACTCCATTGAACGATTGTATTAATGAAGCGACTTGTGAATAAAATAAGGTCGACTCTCGCTTTTACCTCCAGAAAATGTCTTCTGATTCCTCGGCATCATGGGGCTGTGACCAGGTCCTACTATGTCGCCAAGCAGGTCATCGATATTCGTGCTGTTACCGATGAAAAGTGGTAAATTAGCTGGTCGTTTGCGCGGCGCCGATCGTCTCTGTGGCGTTTGGCGTACGTTTGTGACATTGTCGTAAGGTGACGTGCGGCCGCCATAATTGTCCGGAGGATCTGGTGGATTTTCAATCTGAAATTCGTCGATAAACGTTGTTACGCATGTTTATGACTTCAGCTTTGTAAAAAGAATGCATCTAAAGTATATGCTTGCGGAATTCACGTGCGATTGAACAGTACATTATCCATAATTTGATGGCGTTATGTGACAGTTATGTTACAATTTAGACGTGAGATAACCTCGACAGTTAAAGTGCTGCTTACCCCCTCTGGACTAGCCCGATCTCCAAGTGGTTCATCCTCGAGCGGGAACCTCGACAAGGCGACTCCCCTACCGCTGTCATCTTTCTCCGACACCAGAATCCCTATCTCTACCTTGTCGAAGGACTCGGAGGAATCCGAGTTGCTATTGCTAGCCTCAGTCGGAATCTTCTGCACACCCTCGGGTATGTTCGACGAGCTGTCCAGCCACCAGGGTCGCTCTCCACTCTCGATGTGTCTGATTCTGTTACCGATCGGTCTGCCATCGCTGCTTGACCCAGTCGTCGTGGTCCGGCGACTCACCGCCGGCGAGACGGGGATAACCTCGACACCTTCGGGTACACCGTCCGGGTCATCGCTGAGCCACCAGGCGCGTTCTCCCGACTGCTGGTGGCGCAATCGGTTGGCTCGACTTTGCCGCGGACTCGATCGCGCGTTCCTGGTCGAACCCTTGCGACTGAGGCTGCCGTTGCTGTTGGGCGGCGAAGGTGGAGGTGGCTCTTTTAGCGAATTCTGCTGCTCGTTCAAGAGGATGTTGTTGTCGTTGTCGTCCAGCCACCAGGAGCGCTCTTCCGAATCCTGGCGCCACACGTTGAACTTGAATTTACCTGCAGAGGCGAAAGGGTGCGTTAATCAACAATTTGAGAAACGCGATATTCTCGATTGTCAGTTGTTGCGAGATTCTTGAGCAACGTGTACGCGAAATTCGGTGTCAATATTTAGAGGATATTGAGAAATTAGTGTTTTTGTTTATTAAACGCCCCGTACAATGAATTTATACCGATTAAACGTGCGTGCTTTCTTCAAACATTATTTTCATTGAAGAGAACGAAGATGTTCATAGTATGAGATAATAGCCGCTCATAATGCTACAAAACGCTGACGCAGAAATAAAGCACGCATTCAGGCCAACACGCACGCATAATGAGAACGCTTCGGCCGCTATAAGTGAGCATTTATTTCTAATACCGAGTAGCTCAGTACTTGAATAAGTTAATAGGTTAACGATATTTTCTGCTAATAAGCAGAACTGGTTAAACCTATTGTAAGATTCACGAAGGTCAGTATACGTTCACAAGCTGAGCAAGAACAAAGTCTTTACGTTATTTCGATATCTAGAAGATCTAAAATTTTGAGATCGGTTGAATGCACTTGCATTGCTTGAAGGTTACCTATAATTTAACACGTCTATAATATTCTAAAGTATATTAAATGCTATAGCCTGCCACTCATATAAAAGTCATCCGCATATTAACCGCCATCTCTCTGCAAATTTACCCGCATCCTTCTTAGTATAGTCGCGCAGCCATAACCCGCTTATCCGCGGCACCAGCGCTATCACTTTTCCCCGTAAAGCGTTTTAAAAAAAGACGCATCTCGCGGCACTTTTCTATCCGGCCCGCTGTATTTTAGGCGATCTATGTATAACTGCAACTGAGATCAGCTCCCCGACGTAGAGAGAGAACATGCGCTTTGCCGCGCTATAACGCAGTCGCTCGTATTATATACGCGTATGTGTGTCGCGCGCGACGTCAAAACACACGCGGTTTCGCTTATTCTCTCGGTGCGTAATCCCCGCTCCGCTAATGTTTCTAACAACAGTGCGTAATTCGCGCGTCTCCGGCTTGGTCTACACGCGTCATTTTTGTTGCGATCGTTTTTTTGTTTTTGTTTGCACGAGCTGTATACTCTGGACGGATTCGAAAAGAATCCGAAGCCAATCGCGTGACACAATTTGCTCAAAAACACTGCACTACTTCGCACAACTGTCATTCGGATTCTCTCGCAGAGTCTTGCACAATTTGAGAAAAGCTGCGTTTACCGTCATCCGGAAGCACGGTGCTGATAGTCGTGTCTTGGCTGACGTCGTCGTTTCTGCTGGGGTTCCGCTCCACGCCGTCCGGCACGTTGTCCGAGTTCGGGTCCAGCCACCAGGGTTTCTCGCCCGACGACTGCTGCCTCGTCCTCGTCCTGCCCTGCTCGCCTCCACTCTTCTCCACGCCGTTCGCGAAGCTGCGGCTCTTGCTGAGGCTTTGCGTTGACTTGGATTTCCTCTTGCCGTCCGAGTTCTCCTCGCTGCAGGCTTCCACCCAGCCGCCGTTTCTTATGTCGGCGCCGCTCTCCTGCTTGCCGCTGGACTTGAAGAGGTTGGTCACGGGAGCCAGTGCCCGCATGAGGAAGGACTTGGCCTCGTCGGTCTTGTTGCCGGATTTGTCGCTTCTGGACCGGGGACTGGACGGCGGTCGGGGCGGTTTGTCGGTGTTGACGGACAGCTCGTCGGCCGAGGACGCGAGGACGCTGCTCCTCGAGGAGCCGGCGCTCATCTTGCCTTTGCCCTCGGCGAACGGAGAGTCCGCGGTTCGTCTTCGCCGGGCTCCAGGTCTCCGGGATTCCGACTGAGCGTTCGCCTCGTCCTCCTCGCTCTCGGACGACTCCGAGGAGCTGTTCTCCGTGCTGCACTCCGACGTCGACACCGACATGGTCCTCGAGATGCGTCCGTTCTGGCCGTTGTGGTTGCAGGGCGACTTGGAGCTGCTCTTGCGCAGCTCCGGCTTGCGCGCCGAGGCCGACTCGGGTGTCGGAGTCTTGGACTTGGACTTGCTGGACCTGATCGAGCCGGACGAGCCGGAGGAGGCCACCTGCTGCCTCCCCGCCGACTCGGAGTTCGCCTCGGACTGCGAGTCCTGCGAGCTGACCGACACGCTCCGCTGGCACTTGTTGTGCAGCTTCCTCTCGCAGATCTGGGAGCGCGAGGGGTCGCCGTTCTCCATGTTGAGGGCCGACTTGCGGAAGTCCTTGTTGACGTACTTGACGGGCCCGGGCCCGCCGGCGCTGCTCTTCCCGACCATCTCGGACTTGGGAACCGGCGGCTTGCGGTCGCGTGCGTCCGGCGACATGGCCTGACGCGAACTACTACTCGCCGCCGACGATCCAGCAGCTGAGCCACACTTGCTGCTGTTGCTCGAAGACGAAGCCGACGATGGCGCGCTGGCGGTGGAGGTGGCAGCGGCTGACTTTATTTTCGTCGACGACGCTGCCGCTGCTGCAGCGCCGGCCGAGGACGTCGACGATGCAGCAGCGGAGCCAGCTTTGCCGCTATATCGGCCGGCGCTGCAGCCAGTTGGCAGGCTGACAGCCGAGGAAGCGGAGGTGGCCGCCGAGACGGCGCCCGGCGACGTCAGATGACGCGCCTTCAGAGAACCGCTGCGCGACACGCTGCCGGGTCTGCTCGGTCCCGGCGAGTTGTGCCCGCTGCCGCCGTCCGACGCGCGGCTTGAGGACTCCCGACGCGAGCCTTGACCGTGGTCCTGGCCCTCGGCGATGCGCGACGAGGCTTCCCGACTCGCGTCTGATCTCGACCGGTCCTCGCTGCCGGTCCGCTGCGCCGACCTCCTCTGACTCGAGCTCGGCCTGCTCTGCGGCTCGGACAGACTGCTGGGCGTGGACCTGGTCGAGCTGTCCTTGGAGGCGTAGGCGCTGCTGCTGTCGTCGCTCCGAGACCGAGAGTTATAGCCGTAGGAGCCGGTGACTCGGCTGGGACTCGACCCGGCGTAGCTGGTCCGTGGCGTGCACGAGTTCGAAGTGCTGATGCTGCAGGAGTTGGCGCCGTACTTGTCGAGGTAGGACGAGACCCAGGGTGTCGCGGGTACCCTCGAGCTCGCACCGCTGCTGTAACTGGAGCTGTACCTCGACGGCAGCGACTCCGCCTCGACACTGCTGCGGTCGACTTGCTGTTCTTGGTCCCGCGTTTCCACCTTGCCGATCTCCGACTTGTTCACCTCCTTTCGCACGGATTTCGGAGCGGGCTCCAGCCTCTTCGTGCGGGTGTACGCTGTCAACGCCGGAGGAGGCGTGGGCGAGGTCCCCCTCGTGACGACTGTGACGACGACGACTTCGTCTTCGGTGTGACTCTCCTCCGCGGCACTGCTCATCGAGTTGTCTTTACCGTTGTCGGCGTGCTCGTGATCGGTAGAGCTCGTTTGTCGGCTTCCGTTCGCCGGCTGGGCTTTCGTCATCAGCGGTGTCTCGAGGGGCTTGCTGGGAACATCCTCGGGAACGGAAGAGGGTGTGGACTTGACAGTGGGACTGCGGAACCTCTCGGCAGTCGTGTAACCGATGCTGCCGGTCACGCGCTCGGGATTAGCGCGAGACGTGGCGAGCGAGTAGCGGCCGCTGGTCGTGCCGTTCGATGCGGAACCGTTGCTGTAGCGCGTGGACAGTGGAGTTGACAGGGACTCGGATGTGCCTGAAATTCGCAGAGAACATTTTGGGATTAATAAAAGTTCACGAAAACGTCTACTAGAAATATCGGCTCAGACTCACTTGATGCACTGGTGCTTTTTCCAAAGGTCGGGGTCCTCGAGTACACGCGATAGCCCGGTGCCTTGATGCCGACTTCGGGGCTGGGCTCTCGCGCAGGTGGTCTCAGTCCAGTTCTGTAAGTCGGCTCCTTGTCCTTCTTGTCGCTGCCGTAGCTGCGGCTGGACTCGGAGTACGAGGTGGTTCCGCCGTATCTGGAAGACAGACTGTCGGGCTCCCGGCTGACTTCGCGAGAAGCGCTGCCTGTCCTATACCGATCCAACACCGAGGAGGGACGCTCGGTACTGTGGCTGGACCTGCTGCCCAGCGTGTACTTCTCGAGGATGGACGTGGGGCCAGCGTTGGAGGAACGACTGCGGGGACGAGTGTCTTCTTTCGAGATTTTCGTTGGGGTCGCTCTGTCTTTTTCCGAATTTTTGGTGCCTGGGAGAGAGAATTTGTAATTTTAATAAATTTAGTTCGCAGCTTAAAAATATAGCGATGAAAATTCACGTCATTATTCAGCAACGTGTTTTTAAACTAGATATTTCAGATGTGATTAAAAATGAGTTATTTGATACAGTGATCGAAAAAAATGATAATTAAATTAAACTCACAGGAATATTTATAGGAGGGTTTCTCTTCGACCTTATCTCCATCTTTTTTCGAGAAACTCGTACTGTAGGAGATGCCAATGCTTCTCTCTTTCGTCGCTGGTGTTTTTACGGAGGTCGAGCCGAGGCCTGTGTAGCTGTTTCTGTAATTACTGTAACTGCTTCCGGTCGATGCATTCCGTCCAAATGTGCTGCCGCCGCCGATGCCAGTTCTCGTTCTGTAAGATCCAGTGTCGCTCTGAAAATAGATTCGTCCATTAGCTTGATCAATTCAATTTTTGCAGAATGACTAAGAAAAAGGTTCGGAGAATTGTTGGCGCAATCACTAAGAAGTATCTTATACTACATTTGCACAAAAACGTAGTAGCATTAATTAGTATTTAGCTGATACATAAATTCCTCGTCATTGCAATTTATGACATTTTTGAAGATCCTGCGCTAACGCGGCTTAACGGGCCAATAAAATGTTCGAGCCTCCGCTAAAGAGCCTGACGTAGTCCGGTGTTACAACACTCTCGCATAACACGCCCGAGGAATCCGATTACATAAAGCGAGGCAATAATATACATAAGAAAGCCAGTCGCCTTAGATAATACGCGCGAGCGCGCACGCAGTGAGAACAACTGAGCCGCGATCTGGGATCCAATGCGACGTGCCATTTACTCGGTCGATCGATCGAGCCGATCGAGCGAGAAAACGCGACCGTCCGTCTACTAATACTCATAGGTACACCGAAAAGACAGCACAGCCCAGGATACTTTCTCGCGAGCTCTCGATTTCACTGCTGCCGGGGGATTATCGCGCGATATTATCGCATCGCACGCGAAAGAGAGACGGACGCCGGCGACTCATAGATAGATAGAGAGAGAGAGAGAGAGAGAGAGAGAGAGAGAGAGAGAGAGAGAGAAGTGCGCCGCGCGTCTGTGTATGTGTGTTTATAAACCGAGCGCGTGCGATATATCACCTACAAATTGTTTCTTTGACAGGTCCATTCTTCATTGTCCGTCGCGGCGAGTGTTGCTTCTCGACCTATGGCCGCGTGGATTTACGTTGACTAGCGCTTGCGCTTAGCGCAGAAAGGATCTTTTCTTTTCCTGTCTCTCCCTCTTCCCCTCTCTCTCTCTCTCTCTCTCTCTCTCTCTCTCTCTTCCCGCCTATAAGCCTTTGTCGCCTTTTTTTTTCTCGGGGCGAAGAGGAATCGTCGATGCGCACGCGAACGTAAGATTCCCGACTCGTCCACGAGCGTTTGATTTTTTAGTTTTTCACTCTCGGTTCGTGAGCGCTGTTTTCGTTCTTGAGCGCTCATGTGCTGGATAATTGGATTCTATAACACGAAAAGACAAACGGCTGAAATGATCGACTCCTTTCTTAAACGACTATTTACTTTATGTACTTACGACTATTTACTAATTGCTTCGCGACGACTAAATTACCGACGGACAATTTTTCTCATCCGCTTACATAGTTTTAAAAAAAAAATTTGCAAATGGCACGGATAAATATCTCGAAAACTGCGCTATAGCCGCGTCATTAGACGAGAATGAGTTTGTACAATATGACGATGAGCTACCATGTATCGAGGGCTGCGAGGCGTCTAGCGCATCGGGGGGAGAAATAATTCCTTCAATTAGCATAAGTTTGGCAAGCTGCCCCTCGCAACTGAAAATAGACGAGTGGTTTATAGTAGTCGAGCTCACCCGAGAGTAATAACCTTTGCGCTTCTTCTTCTTCTTCTTCTTCTTCTTCTTCTTCACGGTGTGCGTTTGTAGTTTAACGTAACGGGTGGCTCGCGAGCGAATAAAATCGAGTTTGTATTCGCTTCGCTGCGCGCTTGCTTGTTTTTGCTGCTGCGTGTACCAAGGGTGAATCGAAGTAATGGCTGCTCATCTTCCATTATTAAAAGCTGCACTTTATTTCGAGTGAAATTTTAATCGAAACTGCACAAATTTATAGGTTAATGTTGTTCTGTTGCTCGACGAGCATCTCTTGTTTTGCACGTTGTTATTGTAACGACAGGTGAAATAGACACTGGCCTATTTTTATTTTAATTAAATAAATATGAATCATTTAAACATTATATTATATGCATTAGTAACTGCATGAGTCATTTTTTGTTTGCGTTGAACGACCGAATGCAGAGTAATATCGCTCGCATGAGTATAAATATAGAAATAAGTTGTGCGTGCGCAGGTGAATCATCGACCCCTAAATTATTCACCCGAGTATTAGGGGAACGGATTGAGGTGCCAACTAATGATTTGATGCACGCCTGCTATAATGAACAGATATCAAGCTGATTAATCGAGGCCGTGATTACATTAGGGAACCGACATACCGATCGAACCAGGTTTGCTCTAGCTATGAGTATCTATAACTGAATGCTAATGTATCTGCATAATTAAACGGTACGATAAAAATTGGAGCTCGTCCAGATTAATAATCATCTGAGATAAAAAGTTACTGCCAAAATTTACGTTTCCGCATGTAAACGCAAAAGAAGTAGCGTCGCGCAACGCGTCGGTGCGTATTCCATTAATTTCGCGTTAACTCGGTCGCACAGCTGTTGCACGCAGCTTTCTATTTCTCTCTTCCTCTCTCACTTCGTATCTCTCTTTCTCATGAAAATTACGAGGACGCGACGGTATCCAAAGTAAACCTCGTGACGCTGCGACTCGAGCTGCGTGTACGCGAGGTGGCTTCGCGCGCGCTCAGGATAATTCGCGAGTTATCACGATAAATCTACGCGCAAAGTGTAGAGAAGCTACTGCTGCTGCTACTGGGGAGGTGTAAATGGCTTCGTCGACGTTATCTTCCTTGCGAATTTTACGGAGCGTGGAAAAGTTACGAATTTGTGGTCTGTGTTAGGTGCCGAGAATCTGTTTCGAGCGTGATTACTATCAAATGTAGTTAATTTGATGGAGCTGAGATTTTAGGGGAGTTTGCATTTTGTGGGATGATTTATGGTTATTCATCCCGTGTTTCAGTTATTATTGATGATACGAAAATCATTGATTCAACGAGTTTTAATATCGATGCAGGTGTCTTGCACGTGTCCGACCTTTTCTACTGAATCACTTTAAGCATGTGAGCAATATTCTTAACAGAACGTAATCACTTTCATGATCTACTTAATTCGTAATTTATAAACGCATTAAGATTCGTAATGTGTATGACTAATAAATTTTCCGTCAATAAAATCGCAGAGACATACAAATTTTGTAGTTCTCTAGCGAAAGGGGTACGTATCTTGGCTTACGTTACGTTCGCTGAGTAGGACATTTAATTTATGTGATTCATGAAATCATACGGTTGCTTACAAGTTATGTGCAAATAAACGCGTTATTTCCCTTGCAAAATAATAAACAAACTATTAAATCGCGCGCCTCGAAAATTTACACTTTATTCGTTATAAATTGTCAAAGTCAGTTGTGGCTCCTAAAAGAAATAATCGATTGCAATATACATCCCACCCGCGGCAAAATTTACATTTCAAGTCTAGTAATCATTCCCAGCTGTATCACTGCATGAAAATACACCGGAGCATCTTCTCGATAAGTAAAAGCATCCGTCTATCGGCTCAGCGCTGGAATAAAATCCGGGCCATTCGTTATTATGCTAATGCGAGCCGCGCCGATAATGGAATCAGGTCGTGCCGGCGCACTTTATCTGAGATCTAGCCAAGGCGCTGGGGATACGGAAATGGCGATAATTTTCGGGGCGCCGTAGTCGAGGCCTTCAGGTATAAGTATAAGAGTGGGAGCGAGAGAGAGAACAGCTTTGCGCCAGCTGCACCTTCCCACGAACTGCGCGCGCCAGCGAAACGGACGTACTCCTGAGAATGATATTTCTCGCTTGCGTCAGCGATGTCCTCGGTTCGTGCGGTTTTTTGTCAATTCTATAAGATTCTGCTTGGAATCCTGGCTTATTGTCATTGCCGTTTTTTTCTAGAATTTCAGAGACTTTGTAGTACCGAGAACTTGCTTTGTGTCTGCTCTGCGTTCGACTGACAAGTTTATGTTTCAGGGTTTATTTATTTATTTATTTTTTTGTTTGGTCTGCAATTTAGTCTTGATTATTCACTTCAGATGTGGCGACCGACGGTGTGTTCTCGCGTGATGCGGGCTTATTTTAGCTTTGTTTTTTTCTGCTCATGGAAACCAAGGAGAAAATAGATAAATCAAAACTTATCAATCTCGCGCATTTCTTGGCAGACTTCGGGACTCGACTTTTGCCAAGTGTCGTTAGCAATCTGCATATGAATCTGCTCCAGCATAGATCACGAGGTCGTTATGTCAGCGCAACTGTAAATTTCGCTGATATTCAATAAAATATTATTAATTTGAAAATATAAGTACAACATAAATGTAGCGGTAATAGCCGAGAAAATTTTAAACTCAAGAGCGTAATGCTTCCGTGTGTATGCAGTTGTACGTATACTCGCTCAGCGTTAGAACCTGAGCGATTGCCGTAGGAAACGGAGGGTACAGCGCGCACGATTGTCGAATCTCCTAAAATAGACTCTGATACAAACGCGTCTCTCGCCTCTCGGACATGAATGTCGGGAGCACAAACGCAAGAATCGAGAGACGCAGTTTAGAGCAACATCCATAGGTAGGGGAAAAATCGGGTCAAGAGTTCGAAAGAGAGAAATAAGATGTACGAAATTACCTAATTACTAAGTATGAATTGTCTAGCATCGGTGTCTTTCAATTACAAGTATAAAAAATATCAATCTATTAATAAATGTATGCTTATACAGCTACGAGCTTTCAAGCTCCGGAGACGATAGCTTTTTTTTATTTGACCTCTGCTTCATCGGTATAAACACAAGCCGAGCACAAATATAGATTCTCAGCAATAGATTCGAATAAAACGGATGTAGTACTGTTTGCGCTTCCATAAATCGGGCATTGCTGTAAAATAAACTTCGTATTGTTCCAACAGTTTTGGAAAAACAATACTGTTTCCGTTTTTAATAGAAAACATCATATCCAGCTACTTTTTTCACAAAATCGTAAACTGTGGCTCTATTTTTCACGATCGAAATTCGTGGCCGCAACAATAAAGCTTCCTGCCTCGGCCGTAAATATATTTGAAATTCAATTTATAGCTCGTCGAGAATCGAGAAAACTATAAAACGACAAAAAGATCAAGAGGGGTAAATCGACGCGTCAACAACGATGCCAGCAAACTACCTTACCGAGAGAGCAAAATAGCGAGAAAGTGGGAAAGAAAATTCGTTTCCCCCTTTTTGCTATACCCTTTTCTCGTAGATCGAATCGAGCGCATTCGACAAAATTGATACAAATGACGCGCGAGGTGTGCGCCGCTCTCAGAGAGAGCCATTCGGCAAAATCGACTCGGTCATCCGCTGAAAATAGCAATTCGGGATTTATCGGGGAGCTAGCGCAGAGTATGAGCTGCTGAGTTGACTGCTGCAGCCAGCGCTCGCGCGCCAATTCTTTGGCTACCATACATCCGAAGAGGGCTTTTCATATTGTATATAGCTTTTGAATCTGCGACGATGTGCGTCGCTGCCGCTAAGGATTTTACGATGAAAATCCAAAGCGGCATCAAGATTTTTTTAGCCGAGCTGCGAGTACCGGGAATCCCGTGTCGCCTTGCGGTGACAACAAGGGCCCGGCGTGTTGCGATGCGTTGCGCGGGCCGGCGTCGCGGCAGCGTGGCGATCTTCTTCCGAGAAGACCGCCAGCTCGCCGCCGCCAGCTTCAGAGAAGAGTCCCGAGGAGCCGCGTCGAGGGGACGGCTCATCAGCCAATCCGCGTCTCGACCGCTCCGCGTGAGAAGTCCGTGCGGACTCGAGAGCCAATGAGAGGTTTTCTCCTACGTGACGTAGGGAGAGGCAGAGTGGGGTTTTCGCGAGCGCGAGCGCGTTCGCGCCCGAAAATCGAGAGTTTCTTTGACTGGATCTTGAGGTGCTAGCACGTACCTCGAGCCACAGCAAAGAAGAAGAGAGAAGCTGCAGTCAGTTCGAGAAGGCCTTTCCCGGAGAAGAGTGAACATCGAGGAAGCCTTGGGGAGCTGGAGCTGCTGAGAGCTGCCTGGACAACGGTGCGACGTCGGCAGGAGCCACGCCACCACCTCCACCCAGACAGCGAGAGAGAGAGACATCGAGGAGAAGAGAGAAGAAGAGGGAAGCTGAACGAGAACCCGAGAGAGGACCAGCCGACCCGGACCCGAGCGCCGAGAGCGGCGGATCCTAGGCAGCCTTCTCCGCGGCGTACTCGACGGGTTCACCCCATTCCCGTGAGGTATAGTTCTTAAGTTGCTTGTGAGTGTGTGTGAGAGAAAGAGGGTGAGAGCGTGGGTGCGTGCCAACGGTGTGCTTCGACGTGGTGCGGCACGTCGGAGGAGAGAGAGAGAGAAGTAATAAGAGTGAGTGAGCTAGTGAGAGCGCGAGAGTTGCGTTAGCCGACGTTTAAGTGCAGCGGCACTGGGACGCGGCGCGCGCGCGAGCGAGCACAAGAGAGCGGCCATTACCGCGTGGCGCCGTTAGCCGCTAGGGCTTCGGCGGTGTAAGAGTGTTAGGAAATAAAGAAGTGATTGGCAAAAGAAGAGCGTGATTCTTTGCGAGTTCCTCCCATCCTCACTCGGCCCAACGTGCGCTCCCACGCGCGTGGCGATCGCGGGACCTCCCCGCGGAAAGAATAAATCTAACTCGGTAGAGTTGGTGTTGCGCAGCCAGTTAGCAGTGGGAGCTGGTAGCTGGCAACCTCGTCGCAAATCTTCCCTTCCCTTTCATACACAACGCTCGGGTGTACTCAGAATAATTGCAAAGTGGCCTTTCGGTGGGCTGAACCTTTCAGAGGAATTTGTTTAAAATAACGTGCACATATTTTTTACATGAAGAGTAAAGCAGGAAATTGTGAATGAAAATTTTTTTAACGTTGGTATACGTATACGTCTACGCTGCTCGAAGCTGCTAATTGAAAGCTGAGGGAAAAAGCCATGAAATCTTTTCGATATTGCTTTACCGCCCATAAAACTGGCTCTTTACAACCGTTGTATGAGATAAACCGAGCTCCTCGTCACGCCCGCCATCAATAAATATAGACCACGGCGAAAATGACAAAGTCTCAAAAGATTTGCTGTGCAAAACTAAAGTGGAGCAGAGTAGGAATTATTTGCGAAATTCCGTGCAACTTGAATTTCAACGTAGCATCAAAAACTAATCGTTCCTCCCAACTACACCTGCAGTTCTAATCAGGATCAATCCAGGGCTAACCCAACCATGCTGCCGAGTACAATCAGAGCAGCGCAAAGCGCGCGTGAACAACTGAAGCTAATTCTCATTGCCGATACTCGAGCTTGCAGTAGCCCTTGGCTCAAATTAACCCAGCAAATTTTAATTCGCCCGCACACAAAAGTCTCCCTCCCACACAGCCCCACATCCGCTCTTTTACAGGGGATAATCAGGGAGCTTCGCGCTTGCGAGTATAGGCGAAATTCGAATCGGCTTTTCTGGCGTATTAGCGTGCAAACAGCGTTAAAACGACACAGTACGGCAACGGATGCGAGCAGGCAGCCAGCGTTAATGCCGCCGACGATTACGATAATGCCTATAGTCGGGAGGCACAGAGGCGTGGGAGACTTCGTGTGTGTGTGAGAGAGAGAGAGAGAGAGAGAGAGAGAGAGAGAGAGAGAGAGAGAG
>QLSS01000079.1:407862-418142 GCA_024372645.1 Trichomalopsis sarcophagae
GAGAGAGAGAGAGAGAGAGAGAGAGAGAGAGAGAGAGAGAGAGAGAGTTGCGCCATTATGGAAAAGCGCGTAAACGTTTATAGGGGTATGAGCCCGAAGAGAGATGTTCTTCTTAACGATGCAAACTCTGAAAGCTGCTCGTGCTGTGCTCGATAGGCCTTTCCTACTTGCATCTGAACCGCGAACGAAGCAATGCTCTCAACGCGAATCCATGGAATATTTTGATCACAGCGTTTTTTTACAGAAAAGCCATCAATCAAACATTCAAAAAAGTCAACACAGAGATAGAAATCATTTGAAAACCGCATGATAAATATACGTTTGGCAAGTATACGCGGCGCATTAAACCATAACGAATGTATCCTGTCCGCGAATAAAATGAAACGCTCAATTTCACCGCGACTACGCATTCAATTTGGAAAACTACAAAAAACCGCGCGGTTCCCTCCCCTTCGATAATTATTGCATCAAGTTTCATCTCGGCGCTAGCGCACGCTCTCCTTGGCCTTGATAAATAAAGAAAGTGCGCGCGCAGCGCGCCAATCCCAGCGAAGCTCAATCAATCTCGCGCGCGCAAATGATACAGCGCGCGCAACAATCATCGTAAAAGCTCCATCAATTAGTCCCTTCTTCCCTCGCGCTGATTCTATTTATAAAGCCCCCGCGTGCGTGCAATTGCATCCCTGGAAAAAAGCAGACCCTTAACAGGCGCTAACGACGCGCCCGGCGCCTAGTGCAACCGATTATTAGCGTGAAACGATTAACGAGAGAGCGAGAGAGAGAGAGAGAGAGAGAGAGAGAACCAAGCACTGCACAAGCGGCTAATTGAAGACGCCGGGAGTAGCGGCGGGGTTAATCCCTGCAGGAAACGTGTACGCGCGCGCCCGAGTGAGAGAGAGAACCGAGCTCTATATGCTCGGATTATTGTTATAATTTATGATGCGACGGAGGCAGCGCCACCGCGTCGCCCTACCACAGCAAGCTAGTCGCGCGCAAGAGTTGATGCTGCGCGAAAATGTGCATTCGTACACTGTTCCGAAGACCGAAGAGGTAAATTTAGTGGATGCTGCCCGAAAAGTCGGCTGACAAATTGTACAGCGAGATCATCAATGTTCTGATTTTAAATTCTGATTGTTATACTTGTGTTTATTTGACTGCGTATCGGGTTTTATATTTTAAGATACGCGTATTCTCTTTTATCGTATATTAATGAAAGCTCTATGAAGCTGATTAAAGGTTTGGAGAATCACTACACGCCACAATATTACGCACATGGACTTGCAGATTAGTGATAAGGGAAACGAGAAATCGCTTATATGAGATATGTGAGTAGTGTGAGTGGGGGGAGTCAAGCTAGTTCAAAAATGCTTTATTTCGATGATTTTACGATGGTAATTTGCGCATCCGCAGTAACTGAAAGAGAATCAGAAAATAAATAGAATCTAAAAAAAATTAACTCTTAAAAAAGTAAAATGTTAGGCGAGTTTGATATATTCCGCAACAAAATTACAGGTAGAAAATAACTGAGATCAATGGATGGCGATCAACAAAAATGTTTTTTTATATATATATTAGAACGTCATACAAACACTATAAGTACAATGAAACGGGCATGGCAAGATACGTAGTAATTATCTTGAGAGTTGTTCTTTGCTTCATTACGATTAAATATAATAAACTTGACTTTGTTTGATTGATCTCAATTCTTTTCTACCTGTAACTTTGTTGCGTAATATATCAAACTCGCCTAACCTTTTACTTTTTTAAAAGTTAATTTTTTTTAGAGATTTCAATCCTTTTTTTTTTTTTTTATTGTTTAGAATATTTCATATTCAAAGTCGTAAAAATAAAATATAAGCATCTTTAGCACCATTCGACCACAGCTTTTCTGTAACATTTTTATTACTAAGATGAAATCACTGATTGTTCTAATATACATCACCCTCGAATTATTTCTACACGTAGACACAAAAAACCACGATGCGAACTACCCAGACCTCGTCATC
The DNA here is from genome assembly GCA_024372645.1 of Trichomalopsis sarcophagae. Classification (NCBI taxonomy): domain Eukaryota; kingdom Metazoa; phylum Arthropoda; class Insecta; order Hymenoptera; family Pteromalidae; genus Trichomalopsis; species Trichomalopsis sarcophagae. The sequence goes on from QLSS01000079.1 coordinate 409,869, forward strand.
GGCCACCCTGTACACCTAGACGCCGCTCTTAAATGATTTTTACACCTAGACACCAAAAACCACGGAGCACACCACCTAGATCGCGTCATCAGCCGCCTTGTACATCTAGATACCGCCCTTAAATAATTTTTACACCTAGACGCCAAAAACCACGGCGCTAACTACCTAGACGTCGTTATCGGCCACCCTGTACCTCTAGACACCTTCCTCGAATGATTTTCACACCTAGACCTTGTCATCGGCTACCCTGGCAAGCTAGTTACTGTTACAGCTCCGGAACGCAGAGTATGCACTAGCAACCTCTTAATTCAAAATATCGTAATATATTATTATATTTTCTTAAGAAAGCAATTCTCATCTGTATATAGCTTTGCGGCCAACTTCACGGTTCTAACACTTCTTGCGGCTAACTTAACGGTCCTTTCACATTTCGGGCTGAGGAAGAGAAACGTAATTTTAGCATACGTGGATTATACACTCACATATAAAAATAAGCAGCCTTTTCACTAATATTTTTGTTGGAAATCATAGCTTAGCTCAGAAAACATACTAATAAGCCAAAAAATCTTACGAACAGTAACAATAAGTATTTTTTTCTGTATCATGAAAAATCCGAACACCAATATAGAAGTAAATAGTGTCACGGGTGCCGCGGCTTCGTCTGCTTCTCAAACTCGCCTTTGTGGCGCTACCGCGCCACTTGATGATCGTATTTTTTTATTGTAGTAGAAAGTGATTCTATTCTATGTATAGCTTCCAGAATACCTTACACTGTTTAAAAATCCCGGTGTCTTTGACCTGCCACTAATCATAAAAACTTCAAAATTAAAGAAAATCTATGATTGTCATTTTTAAAAAAAAGATGTTTTCTCTCGTCGCTCCGTTGCAAAAAGATTCGCACTTCCTGATAATTTTCCACGCGTACATATGTCAGCAGCGCGAAATCCTCTCTCGCGCTACATCATTGTCGAGAGCGAGGAAAAACGTTGGCCTTCGCTGGCAAGGCTCCAAAAGTATGGCTATATATGCGCAGAAGGTAAATAACTCGAACGGCGATATGATAGCCATTTCACTGAAATAAACAATCGAAGGCATTGGTCACTTTTACGTCTGAAGAAATTGGCTCCAGAAATTGGCTTTCGAGGTCTGCATAAAAAGTAGGTTAGAATTGTACTAATTATCGAAATGATCCTAATCCTAAAAATTTCGAAAACATTCTATGTGTTCTATGACATTATAATATTATTTATAGAAAAAAACGAACAAAGCTTCAATTGAAGCTAACCTCTGTCGAAAATAAATTGTTATACAAAATTTATAAAATTGAAAAATTCTTATCAAAATTAAAAAAAGAAGAAGAAATTCTGCTTATTAAAAAAGTTTTTTTTTTTAGTAGAGTCCCTCTTTTATTACTTTTGCCATTTTGCCAGTTCGATGCGATACGTAATACCGTTGAAACTGCTTTTCATCAGTACTCATTGTGCGTCCCATAAAACAATAAGAAACAGCAGGCGTAAATGGTGACATAAATTCACAATCGCTCATGAAAACCAATCATCGCGTAACAACGTATTCTCGATGCTGCAAATCGTTTCGCGTCATTGGTGATTCGACCAAACTCTGTTATTGTTGCTTATTGAACAAATTGTGACATCAGTGTTTATTGCAGTTCAAGGCAGACGTTTGATAATTCCATTGTCTGTGAATCAATATTAATTGATGATTTATTTTTACGACACTAGGTATTATAACACTCAAATGAAACTTCAAGTGTTATGATACAGAGTTGCTTGCAAATCGAGTTTATATTAACAGAGAAGCTACAAGCACTGAAACTCAAACCTATCGGGATTGATACATAAGAGATCGATAGATATGAATAGTGCATTTCATGCGGCTCAAGCATAGCTAAAGACACATCCGCTGTCCAGAGCTGATTATTTGTACAAGATCTTTGCTCGACTGACAGACGGATCGTCAAGATGGTCGTCAGCTGCTCTGATTGGCTGGCGCTGCTGCTAATCCCCTGGCGAACAATAGTCCCGTTCTGCTCGCACGCGCCGCTCGTGTTTAAACATACAGTAGAGAATATTTCCGTCGCCGGATTGAAATACGCGCGGTAGACGAGGCTTACGTCAGTCTGATGCAACTCGTTTATTATTGCAAGCTTTGTTTTATTTAATCAGAGCGCGTAATTTATAGAAGGACGAGATGAAGAAAGGTATTGTATAACTTCGTAATTTTCGACCGATTTACAGCACTGATGTATTGAAAATTTTACAGTCTAGAATAAAAATATGCACCTTGAAAAACAAAAGTGACATTAAATGCCGGGACGTTGTATGATATAATTCAAACTTCATCCATTAATATGCAAAAATCTAAAATTCATAGAGAGCGTCGCGCACAGGGGCAATCTAAAATCGCGAGGAAAGAAATAAAGTTCGAACCTTCGCGGATCTGGCATCAATATGCATACAGGCACACACAGACGGGTGACGCGCGTGCATTAGGTTGGAGAATATCATCTCTCCGGTTCATCGACACCAAACAGTGGGTCAATCAGCGGCACCAGAGAAGCCTCGGCTCGCGCGTGAAATTGGCTTCGATCTCCAGAGCTCGAACGCACGAAATACGCGCACGAATCAATCAATCCGTCTCTTTCGTCTGTTCCTATACGCAATGGCACATAGTTTTATTTCGTCGCGCGGAAAAGTCTGGGCGAATCGCGAGCGAATTTATCGCGAAACTACCGCGCTCGCTCGTTCGTTCTTGAATCGCTCGTTAACTCGGAATAAATCGAGGGTGAAATCGCGCGTGCAGGCACGCGCAGTTTGATTGAGATGAAAAAAATCTATCAAGCCCTGCGCGCGAGAGCTCGGATATTCCGCAAGTTTTTTCTCTCTCGTCTCTCGTACAACTACATAAATTCTCTTTATGGTACGCGCGCGTCTTTTTATACGCCAAGTTTGAGGGCGTCCGAACAATCGAGCGAGGAACGAATGTGGAGTAGTTTGGGACGAATTGTTCGACAATGCGTATGGAATTTGTGAGCCTGTCGCTGAGCGGTGTACAGAAAGGAAAATTCCGCACGAGATCGAATTTATTATTTTTAGCTCAAAGTAAAGAGAAAAATTATTATCATACAGAAAAAAAAACGCAAGCACGTGTGGCTTTTACATCCGAATATTACACGAACAATACAACTTTTTTCCGACGTAAAAAGTCTGACTTCAACCGATTCCGATCGAAAGAAGTGTAAAAGAAGCGCGTTATAGTGAAAGAGTATAGAAGAACGTCCGCGTTTAAATATAGAGACAGCAAAGTGCAGCACACTCTGCTACTTTCGAGCTTGGTTCATTCCTTCTAGCTCTCTATCTTGGCGGTCGGCAGAGCCGCATCTCTTATTCGTATGTTTGCAATGCCAGATTAGCGCCGACGTGTAGTGAAAAATGAAAAAATGAATTTTAAGATGATGTTTGATTACAGAGATATACGTTTTGAAATAGGCTTGAAAGAATCATCAGGCATTATCTGCTCTTCTTATAAGCGAACACGGACTATGAACGTCAGATATTGATTCGCATTTTACGAAACGATATTAATTTCTATTAATCTCAGCAAGTACATCAATTGCATAAAAAGAATTCAGAAGATTTCAAGAGACGCGCCGTATGAAAAGGAGCAACGGACCTTCAATTAAAGATCCAAGCCCAGTCGTGAAATATTCAAAAGCCCATTAAATCCGCCTGTTCCTGGCGCTGACGGCCTCCCGCTCCTCTATTCCCTTCGTACTCCTCTTTTTCGCTCATAAATACTTTGATGCTCTGATTGAGTTGGAACAGGGCGCGATTCAATTCTCCAAAAATTCGGCAACAGCAGCCTCCTCTCTCGTTATGCTATAACTGAGGCAACGCCGAGAGCAATCGTGCCCCTGGGAATCGCAAATAATGCCAATTAATATGAAATACGAGTGTTATGGCGAGCACGGCCGAGAAAAACGCGCCGAGCGGACGCAGGCTGCATACGCGATTTTTCACGTGATGCGCGCGGTTTTATCGAATAAATTTGTACGTCGAGCGGCGGCCGGCGCAGGTTTGCCGGTTAATTGGATCGTTTAGAGTTTCGATATTTTTGCGTCCGATGCGTTGTATGGCGGGGATGATTGGTGTCTCGTATGTATAATTGGTGCTTTACTCGCTTCGATTTGTCTTTTTTCTCGTGTGAAAAATAAATCACACCACTCGCAGGGCAAATGTCAAAATTGAAATAATAACTAAGCCGATTATATCGTTAAATGCTCCGGTGTTTTTGTTTCGAGATTTAGAAGAAAATGTTTATAGTATCCGATAAACTTCGAGAATCGCGCACAAGCCCATAGAGGTCAAGCGCGAGCATCGCTGCTTTATACCGCCGCTCTATTTTCGTCCATCTAGATTACGTTCGCGCAGCTGTTCGCGAGAGAGACAGTCGTGCCTGGGATACACGGAAAAAGTGCGTAAAAATCCGAGTGAATGCCTTGCTCGGGCGCATCGAATCGTTAATTTCGCCACGATTCCCGCGAAAGTCGTCCTGCAGGCTGGCGTGCGACTCGTATATAAACACTCGGACCGAATCGCGAGCGCGGAAAGCGATGTTGCGCGTTTATTAGGAATCCGATACTCTGGTGCGCACAAGGCGAGTCCGCGATGGGTGTCTCCTTGCGACTAAGGAGACTCCACACGATTTTCAGTTTCTAACTGTTGTACGTCCAAGAGCAAGCTCAGAGGTTCTCGTTTTGAGAGACTTCCCCGTTGTTAATTAAACTTCCTACCTCTTGGAAAAAGGATGACAGGGATGAGGGCGGAGAGTTATACACTTGCATGTCAGAACCAAGATCAATCAGAATCAGTATGCATACTTTTGGTATCAAGAAAAGCGCGCGCCGTTGCATTACAGAATCACAAAATAAATGAAAAATGCCCACGCTGTAAATTACAACTTTGACATCACACGCTTCGGAAGCCCATGCGAGCTCGCGCGCGCGTACACGCCGAAGATTAAAGTTTAAAAACGCAATTCATTCTCGCTCACGCTTTGAAAATTCCATCCTTCTTATTAAAGAAGTCCCCATAAAAAGCCCATTATGAAACTTTGTCGCGCGTATCTCTCCCGCCGACCGGGCTTTTCGCTGAAAAACAAAAACTCCGCGAGGGCAAAAAGTATCCATTTCAGGCGCATAATAACGAAGCAGCGTGCGCGTCCGTCGAACAAAGAGAAGATAGAAAGGACAAAGAAGAAAAAAAGGGAGAAGCGAATAGACGAGGCGCGGAGAGGCGAGCTGTGCAGGCGTGAAACACGCGTACAGCGGTAACCGGACGATGTCCGGGAAAGACCGGGCTAATTCTGCTGTACTAGCCGACTCCTCTCGCTCTCTTTCTCCCGGCACTCTCCATACGAATAAATAGCCCCAGCCGCTGCATCGGTGACGCGAGCTTTTCGCCTACCTACGTGCGCCAGCAGCCTGTTCGCGCTGACACCGGCCTACTACCTATGTCCACAGCCCATGCACGGCTAAAGAGGAACTGCTGATGCGCGTGTCGCTGCTTTGCCTCTCGATCTCTGTTTTGCGCGAATACGCGTGACACGCTTTGCTTTTTTGTAAATGAAGTCCTTTAAGCTGTGTTCAAGAAAAATAGAAGAGACAATCGGAATATTCAAACTATAAGGGAGACGGCTTTAAATGCGCGATTTAGCTGTCTCTCTCGTAACACGCCTAAAAATACGACAAAAGTCATAAAAGTTCTGCATCCTCAAAAAAGTTGCTCTCATCGCGAGCTATATACTCGGCGATTACGTCGAAACACGATAATCATCAACTCTCTCCCTTCTCCGGGAACATCGATATTCTCGAGAGCAGCAGCAGCTGCCGCTGCGGTGCAGTGAAGGAGGGAAAAGCCGCTCGCACGCAATCATCTTTTGCGCTCGACGCTTTTCACGCGCGCGAGCTGTGCACGTGATGCGCATTACACGCGCCGACGATCATCGCGGGAACACGAGCTGCACGCGCGCCACAGCGTATGCACGAGCCATACCGCGGAAGAGTATGTTTATGCTGCTGGTTTGATGAAATAATTAGATGTATTGATTTGTGGAAGCTGACGGCTACGGATGATGATTGGATTGGATGCTGCCGGCGGCGGCGTAAGTTTTGAGAAAGGAGCTTTCGAAGTTTCGACGACTGCATTTGTTCTTTAGAGCTGATATTGTGTGACTCAAGGTCAAAGAAAACGGCCGAAACTTTTTCGAAGATACACCTCCCATAAGAACTACGGCTTGAAGCTGTACGCATACCTGAAAGAGCTTTTCAAAAAAAAGCACCGAGCCGCGCGGCCGCCGTCATCGCGAAGCGCTAGCATCCGGCGAATCCTACTCCTCCTCCGCGCATACGCTCGCGACGTGGGTGTTTCGTGTGTGCGCGTAGCCTGCAGCGCCGATGTGGAGACCCTAAATAACGCTGTTTTGTAAACAACACTACGGCGCGCCACGCCGGCCGCTCTCAGCTGCGGTTTTACGAACTCGAGCGCGCCGATCTTAATGGAAGTAGCTGCTGTAACGATGTTGCAATATCGCGGTCGCGGGTTCGATGACTGCGGCAGTCACGAAACGTGAGTGCTTAAGGTTTTTACGAACGGGAGAGTGCGGAGATATTGTTAGACGTTTGATTGATACGGCGAAGACGAGTCGGCGGTGAAACCCGAGATAGTCCGGTGGATGTCTAGCCCTTTCGTTGGGCTTTCGGATTTTAACAATAGACCGACAGAGTTGAAAATCGATTCCTTAAAAGTATCCTATTTTTGCTCATTCCAGAGATCGAAGCTTGCAATATGGAAGCTTCGAAAATAGATCGATCGATCGAGCTATACACGGAACATATCAGGCTTGCAGCAGCAGCCGTACACCTCATGACCCTCTTCCAAAGGCACAGCACTGTTTTCCTCGATCGATTAACACACAGCAAGCAGACAAAGCACAGTATAGTTGCTCCGCGCGATAACTCCTCGTTGAATTAAAAATCGCTCGAATAACGGCCAATTAGAGCAATCAGTCCACGGTCGGTCGGTCGGTCGATCGATCAATCAACGGGCCAACAATGGACCATACGAAGTACGCATAGAGAAAACTTACGTAATTCCTGTAGGACGACATGTTGCCAACAACTTGCTCCAGACTCAGCTTTCGATCAACACCTCAGCCGCAGCGGCAGCGATTCGCGCAAGCTCTACCACCAAGAGCCGCAGCAGCAGCAGAAGCACTCCGCAGAGCTCTTCCCGAGAGGAAGAGGGAGAGAGAAAATTACCGATCGACGAAGGACTATAAAGCCGAAGAAAATTGCGAGTCGCGCGCGTTTCCTCCTCCCCGGGAGGAGAGTCGAGAAAGTCGCGCGCCACGATAATATCGCGCACACTTTCTGCTTCGCGCGCGAGGAGCCGTTTCGGACGAGGCTCAGACCCTGAAGAGCCGGCGACCCCGGAGAACGCACGTCGCGCGTTTCCGAACTCTCTCTCTCTCTCTCTCTCTCTCTCTCTCTCTCTCTCTCTCTCTTGGCTGTATTGCTGAGTCTGTGTGTGTGTGTGTGCGTCGGTTTGTGCGCGAACGCTTTCGTCGCTCAGCGTCGTTCATTCGCTCTCCGCTCGGCCGGCGAATACCCGCACACGGACACATGTCCGCTCGCGAGCGTAGGCCCTATTTTAAGAATAGCCTTAATCTTCGCCTCTCTTTCTCTCCCGCCGATCTCCGGCTCTCGCTCTCTTTCTTTCTTTCGTCCGCGCGATGCTCTTTGCTTGGCGTCTGTCTTATATTTGAATGCTGGCGCGCGAAGATCGGGTTGGTGGTGGTGCGCCGCCGCCGTCGGCGTATGTGTCTGTGTGTGCGGTATAGGGCCGAGCGTCGCGCCGCCGCTGCCGACACGTTGCCGGGAGAAAGGAGGACCGAAGGAGAATCTGCGTGAAAGAGAGAGAGAGAGAGAGAGAGAGAGAGAGAGAGAGAGAGAGAGAGGGAAGGGAACGTGTAGAGAGGCGCCGATAGAGCTTTGGAGCGTGGCTGTGAGGGTATGTGTAATGTGTGACTGCGTCGATGTGGACGTATGAATCTTTGAATCCCAATCCCTGGACGCACGTGTTGGTTCCCTTGTATGTGTCTGTGTGTGCGGTATAGGGCCGAGCGTCGCGCCGCCGCTGCCGACACGTTGCCGGGAGAAAGGAGGACCGAAGGAGAATCTGCGTGAAAGAAGAG
>QLSS01000079.1:428234-449094 GCA_024372645.1 Trichomalopsis sarcophagae
AACAACAAGCAGAAAAATGGTAATAATAGCCCGGACAACGCAACAGAACACGGCAAAAATTTAAACTAGATAGACGCTCGCCACGTTCCCCAGGCGACGAGTGTCAAAAAGAAAAAGCTGTGAACGAAGCGGCAACTAATAATCAGCCCACAAAAAATCCAATGGTAGTGGAAACCCAACAGAATGTAAAATCAAAATCTGAAGAAAAATCCGAAGTCGCGTTAAACGAGAAGTTCGAGACTGCTAAGGTTAGATTTTTACTAGCTGGAAGACAACCTCCAATCGTTAAACTAAATAGCCCTCAGCTAAAAGAGGGACAAGGTACATTCTACGCGGACTCAGGGGCGGACATCTCCGTCTTAAAAAGAGGAAAATTAGCGGCGTGCTATCCTATAGACACGAGCAAAATTATCAAGATCCAAGGCGTAACGCCAGGAGCATCGCAGCAGTTATCGACAAAAACAAACTCGGCCCCGGAAAAGAGAAGAATCTGATCCCTACAAAGCAGCTCGAATACCAAGCCATCGGTACCGCGAATTCCAGCACACTCTCAGATTACGAGGGTGTCGGCCCAGCTGAAAGCTTCGAAGGGATACCTAGGAATTATGAAAGGAAGCCGGAACCATCAGACGAGAACTCCTCCGCCAGCTCGGGGAACGTTTTAATACAAACATATATACGTAAAAACCGTTGTGCAGAACCACTGGTCGAGTTGGTGCGCTCGGACGACATTCCAAACTCTCCCACCGGTAATTGCCTGTTCTTCTCCTTAAGAGCCAGCGCAACTAAAGCGCCTAGTCCCTGCTCTTGAGCAATTTATGCCTTGAGCCGGTAAACAACTTTTTTATTTGCAATGAATCCTCACTACCTGGTATCCCGGACCTGAACTACTATTATTAAAAATCATTGTAAAAAGTTATAAATTAAACTCATTTTGAATCTGTTGTCAAAGCTTGTTTTGACAACAGATGAGCTTGTTGTCTGCTTTTCGATAATAAGATTAATATATCTTACACTCCAGGACCAAGAAAAGTCGTGACCGTTTCATTGGCGATCTTGCCAGGATACCAGGTGTATAAAGTGAAATTTTTTGCAATAAAAATCAAATCAACCTATTAAACACATTGCAATTTACGCAATAAATCAAATGCAATTTATGCATAATAAACAACTTTGATTTGCATAATTAAGCAATCTCATCAGTCGTGCAATTATTGTATGCAGTCACTGAACTAAAATTTAAGCCTATTTAAAAAAAAAAAAAAAAAAAACATCCTTAAGACTAATGCCACATATTCCTACCGATTAATGGATTATAAAATCCATCAAGGAAAGCCGGGAGAATGAAATAAATTTTAAGGAAAGTACAATTAATAAAAATCTCTCGCGCTTTAGATGTTCCCTTTTTTCGTTCACGATCTCAAGATTAACGAATAAGAGATTTTGAATTCCAAATTGCAATTTTGAATAAAAAATTAAATGATTTAACCAATGAAAACATTGAAATCAAAAGAAGGCATAATAAAATCTTTAATAAATTAACATACGAAGGAGATATTATAGCACAACTTTTATGTATAATTGTTGATGATTTAGAAACCGTAAAGAAAGTTAACAAAAACGTAAATACTCATCACGAAATTATATCAAATCTTACTCAAGATTTCCTTTGTATCCAAGAAAAACTATGATCATCTAAATTCTATATAACAACCGAAGCAAACTATAGACTTACAGACATAATTGAACACAAAATGGCGGACGCGAGCAAAAATATATTCTCAAGCACGCTTAGAAAGAGCGGTGCAGTCACTCGAAGCGCTGCCGCAGAATTATTAAAAGCACAATTAAATGATACGCTCAACGCAGTTCTTACTACGAATGATGCAAATCAATCTATAATCGACGATCCCTCATCAAACGCCAACTGGGCACGAAAAATACACGAAGTTCTAAACTATCTTTTAGAAAAAGCGGATGAAACGTCGGAAATCGTCAATGATTTAGACAAAAAACATAAAAAGATTAACCAACGGGTCGAAAAAATTGATTCAAAATACATGATATTAAACATAAACCATGACACTCTTAAAACAAGAGTTGACGAAATAGACACAAACATGTTAAATAAACTAGAGGACGATGATCTAGACAAATTTAAAGAAGTTGTTGAAAAGTCGATAGATACTAAGATGGCTCTGAAGTTTTCCGAACTTCGCCTCGAGGCTCAACCAGAAACTAGCCTCTCGGAAAACGTAGAAACACTAATAGATATAAAAATAAGAAAACACGAAGAGGACGCGGAGGTCGTATTAATGAGTTTAAAACAAGACATAACATCAAAAATAACTGCTTTGACAAATACGAGCCAGAACTTATTCAAAATAACCAAATCAAATGAAAAACGAATTAAATCACTTGAGGTTGAACACACAACATACAACAATACACTTATTAAATTCGATGAAACGTTACAGAACATAAAAACCTGTATCGAAAGTTCTAACAGAACTTGTACGGAAGAATTTCAAAACTTAACGGATAAACTTAACAAAATTCGATTTTCGAGCCGTGAAATTACTTTAGACGGAAACAACACAACTCTGAGCCTCACGTCAAAATCTCCTAAACTAAAACCGCCAACGTTCAAAGCCGACGGCAAAGAAAAACCTATGCGGTATTTGCGCGATCGTAAAAGATACATAGATGTTTTAAATGTAAATGGTGACGAAATGAATATAATAATCAGCCAAACATTAGAAAACACAGCTTCTTCGTGGTTCGACATATCACAGCAAACAATAAACACTATGTCTGATTTCGAAAGAAAATTTAAAGCTCGATTTTGGAAGGAAGATATTCAAGATGAGTGGTCTCGCAAAGTAGAATATAACCGATACAACAGTGGTTCTAAATACTCTCATCTCGAATATGCTACATACGTGTAGGGATTCGCACAAGATCTAAAACGAAATTTCTCAGAAGCTGAGCTTGTACGAAAAATTTCAAACCATTTTGACTGGAATATCCGATTCACAGTAAAATCACAAAATATACAAAGTCAAGATGCATTCTTCGAACTTTTGGCATTTAAAGATAATGGTTACGGTCACAGAAAATCACTTTTTCAAAATTCAAACCTTGATAATACAAACATAAAAACCGCAGAGAACAATTATAATCTGTCTAACCAACAGTTAAACTTCCAAAATAAAACCACATTTCAAAAGAAAGCACCACAAAAGCAAAATCTAAATGTGATCGAAGCAAAAGATACTCAAACGAAAAATATTTCTATTAAAGAAACGGGTACAAAACGAAAACCAATCACTTCTATATCTAGTTCAAGTGACTTTTGCTTTGACGAAACATTAAATACCTGCCTAGAAGGCACTTGGGGTTTGCCAAAAAACCAATAAAAGTTGCCTCTTGTGTCTCGGATAAACCAATTGATTCATTTCTTTATAAGCAAGATGCAACTTTAAAACCGAATCCTATTACAATTAATCCGGGTTTTCTTATGGATACGAAATATAATAAAATTAAAACTGATATGAATGATAAAATTGAAAAATTACCTAACAAAAGCAAAAGTTTATTAGAATCAAATCTCGATCAACGCTGTAAAGAGACAATCGAGGAGGATACAACCAATAGTATTCATCTTCACTCACCAAACCGGCCAGTGCTAAATAAAGCCCGATGCCAGAAATCTTTAAATGAATTAATGTGTTCATATAGTATCATAATTCATCTATCGATCCTTACCATATTATTGATAAGGAAATCGACGACAAACTAAAGACCTTTATAGTAAAACATCCAGAAAGGATCAATAAACTTACAAAATTAGTACAAAGTTATCAAAAAGTATTCTGTAAGAAACCAGGAAGATTTTTAGCATTTAAATACAAAACAAAATTATTTCTAAATTTAATTCCATGGATTTCGTTTTTCAAATTATTACGAAAAGAAAAACAAAATGTCTGGGGGTGGGGGGACAGAAAACCTCCAGAATAAGCAGTGCCAATGGAATCGACTATTCCAGAGGCTCCTCACGGTTTATAATCGTGAGGAGCCTCAAAAATGGAACACGTACTATCAACACTATTATTATACTGCGTTAACACTTCTAAATTAATTTTAAGCATAGTTTATTGTTGTTCTACTTCTATATCACGTAAAAACATGTAAAGAAAAAATGATTTCTTAGTTCAAATAACGCTATAAGCAAATCGGGTCAATTTTCAAATATTATAACACTCAGAGCTGTGTCGTTACTTGCACCAGCTCTAACATTGAAATAATCACACATGTGCCACAGGCTTCTACACCTACACTCCCGCAGAGCCTTAGATCTCCTTCAATACTAAAAACAAGTAACAACTTCAGAACCATCATTGTAGGCATCGATCCATCCAGGCTCAACCTGATGTGAATCCGATTACGTCAGGCAAAGTTCAAGCGCTTTTTATGCACCAGTCACCGATTTCTCTATGAATATCACCAATGATGCAGTGAGATCACCCACGGTTAACCGGATACTCAAAGAGCTCCTGCGTCGGCCAATTCAAAAGCAGTAACTTTACGCCATGTACGGATATCTGGGTAACGGATTTACTTATTTGATTTATGTAATATATAGGATATATGCAATATTTATGCAATATTCTATAATATATTTATTTGAATATACTTACTTTTGGTTATAAAGAACAAAAATCTTTTTATTTGCAATGAATCCTCACTACCTGGTATCCCGGACCTGAACTACTATTATTAAATACACAGATTAAGTAAATGTTCACTGCTTTTCGATAATAAGATTAATATATCTTACACTCCAGGACCGAGAAAAGTCGTAACCGTTTCACACTAAATCAAAAAATTATAAACATTTATCAAAAAAGTCACAATTAAATGTATCCTTGTAGAATAGTACTTTGTACTCAATGAAGACGCATTTGAATTTGCGTCGAAGACTAATTCATTTCAGTTTTGCCGCGAAGACTATACTATATTTTGAACTCATGTGTCGAAGACTATAAAGTACATTTGCAGTCCTGGTACGAAGACTAGTACATTCTCACTTCGTATACGTTTGATTTTCTAAATTTGATAACCTACAATGCAATATTGTCCTGGTTCCCTTTTCACCAAATCCTTAAGAGAAACAAGCTGAAAATGTTAAAAAGTCTTGTTTGTGGAAAAACAATCAACTTTAAATGATTGCAAACCGGATTCTGTAGCACCCAGAAAATTCTTAATACTGGCAAAATTAAAAGTTTTTTTCTCTACTTCAATAATCTGGTATACATTTTTGGCCTCGTATCCTCTGTACTTATGTTTGAGGAGAAATATTCATAAAATGTCAATAAAAAACATGGTTCAAGCGGGATTTTCAAAGGCATATAGGATATCATATTATATAATAGACAATATCCATATAGGAAACAGGTTTTCCTCATTTTTCCATAATAGTACATCATCAGACCTTCAAAAATCACTTCGATTATTTTTGGTAGCCCTATTCTACTAAGCGCTATTGCTTTTTGTCCAAAATAAGTCGATTCAGACTACAGTCCGTCGTGGTGCTTCGCTAGGCGGCGCGTCGGACCGCTTGTGGTGGTAGGAGAGGACCGCCACATACATAATTATAAAGAGAGCTACGTGCCAAATCATTGGCAGCGGTTTTTTCAATAAGATTATAAAAAAGCTATATATACCCGTCAAATTTATTAATATAAAAAGGAAGGAAAAAAATGTAAAAATCAACTTTCTAAATTAAGTTGTTTAAAAGTTTTTTAATTCTTTTTGCGTCCGTTATAGAAATGCCGAACCTGGTCACTACAATATTTACTGTAAGTTTTGCAATTTTTTTTTTTTTTAATACACTTAGTAAGGATTTTGATGATCTTTGACTGTTGATCTTTTCTTTCACAATGGATCCAAGTTCAAATTTGTTTACAGATTCACCTTTGTTCAAGAGCGTTACCAGATATGATACAATTTTTTGCTTTAGCTCTAAAAAATAGGTTTTATCTTTCCCTTTATCTTCATCATTATCTTTTAGCTGCATCAAAGATGCCTCTTATAATTTTGCTTATAATTTTCGTCACATTTCTTGTCGTTGTCGTCAGAATCCGATGATAGAATATGATGAAACCTTGACTAGCTTGGTAAAGTAAGTCCCACAGCGTTCGATGAAGTCGACGACGGCAATGCCGATGTTAGACGTAGTTTCTTAGCTATTGTCGTCAAAAAAATCAAGTATTATAGATAGAAAAAATTGTCTACGTAAGTTATATTAGAGATAGTAGTACACTGACCTGTATCCTGAACAATCATATCAGGATTAGAAATCTCATCAAATGATTTTGCCAATTTGTCTTTTTCCATCTGATCTAATTTTGCTTAGAGCCTCTTTCTATAGACCTCCTCTAGCCTCGCTTTTTCCTTGGCAATTTCTTTTTCCATCCTCATCGACATGTCTTTGCGCATTATATCTTGCTTCGCTGCTACGAAAGTTTCCGGATTAAATTTTCTGATGTTGTTAGTTTTTTCGAGAGCTGTTGCCTTTATCACTCCTACGAGTCCTAACAAACGTAAATCGCCTTCACGTACTTTTCTCCTTTGTTGTCAATCAATCGGAAAAAGTGTGCCCTTCTCTCGAAGAGGGTAGCAGGAATGTTCAAATGAAGCGGGCACGTTAAAGAAGTTAGTCCCATGTTCATGCAGAAAATGGATCCAACCCCCGTTCGTAAAGATAGCATCAATTTCCTTCAAAAGTGCATTAACTGCGGAAAATCATAAAAAACAAATTAGATTAATAAAAAAGATTAAAATGTGATTAAAATCCATTAAATTTACAACAACAAGGGGTGAATGTAGGAAGCATCGCTTACCTTGCTGTGGGCGATGTAGCATGCTGTTAGAAATTGGCGACAAACGAGGTTTTTCGTATGATTAAATCCTTCTCTAAGGATTTTCATTTCGTGGCCGATCTGTGTTACGTCATAGTCTAAAAAAAAAAAAAAAAAAAAAAAAAAAAAAAAAAAAAAAAAAATTATTAAATAAAATAAAGTGTGCGCAGCTGCGCGCATTTCAAAAAAAAATATGTTTGTCTTTACCGTAGATTAGCGAGCGTCCGGACAGCAATTAGACAGTCCGAGGCCATTAAGAGCGAGCGTGGGCATAGCGATTGGGATCGGTGCGGCGGGCAGCGGCCCTACCATAAAATTTGTGCGCAGCTGGGAAAAACCAGGGACTGTCTGGAGAAATTTTGAGCGATAACTTGGCGCCTCGAACTTTGTTTATGTTACGTTGCAAACACGAAGCTGTGCATAGCAAATTTACAGTTTAAAATAGAATATTTTTATTAAATGATGTAGAAAATTTAAATTCACATAAAGTATGGACAGCTGGAAGTATTAAGCTACAGCTATGCATATTTTATTTAGTTCAAAAGTTATTAGTTTAACAGAAAGAGCACGTGTTCACGGAATAAAATATAGAAAAATACTCGCACAAATTTTATGATTGGTTTTTAGTTTAATTAAATAGATATATAGATTTTTATGTTAAAGATAATGATGAGAGATGAAAAGTTGGCCACCACGGCGTGAAAAGAATAATGCACTCGTACAGATCTTACGATTTGTTTTTAGTTTAAATATGAATTTTATATAAAGATAGTTAAAAATAGTAGGTAGATTATTGTAATAGTAATATTAATTTTGAATGTTTAAAATATTAATTTATGACAGGTTTAAATTGAATGCAAAAATAAGATAGAATCACAAATGTTAACTATTATATTATTTACACAAAATACGAAATTTACAAATTATTATAAAACAACGCATAGATAGGTTGAAAATGGTACAGGGAGGGACAAAGGGTGCGGAAGAGGACCGGAAGCCAAGCGGAAGAAAGCGACGCTATAGGTCGATGACCGATATAGAGGGCGCCGACACAGACCCAAAGGGATGGGCCTGTTGGAAAAATCGGGGAGGAAAGGGAAATCGACGCGAGGCGAGGGTGAAGCGAGGAAAAGCGGGCGGAGGAAAGCAGTCTGTGTGAGGAATTCAGTCGAGGTGGCTGCTCCTGAATTCATTATTAAGTTTTATTTTTTTTGTACTTTTGATGCCGTGGTGGCTGACGCGTATTTTGTAAAGTAACTCTGTGTTTTCAAAATATAATTTTTTTATATAAAAATTCGAAGTGAAGTTCAAAATTTATTTATTTCAAAAATTTGAATTGTTATATTTATAATATATCTCAACAAAAAAAAAAAAAAAAAAAAGGGGACGGAAGAAGTTTACATTCTAGTAAACTTTGAATACATCAACAAAAAAGTAAGTAGTAATTTTTATAAAATAAAAGGGTATTAACAGGTTGGGATTTGAATTAATGAGTAGGCTTCGAACGCTGCCGCTCATTCTTTCAAATATTTTAGGGAGTAAGAACTAGTGGTTTGGAGGGTTGATCGGACTTCGCTTGGCGGAGGCCCTTTGACCTACAAATTTACTTTTCTTATTCATTAGAGTGGGGAGGGGAATTAAATAAACAATCGCGTTTAGGTCAAAGTAAAAGAGAACGTCTCCATCCCGAGTTCAGCGGAAGCTGACTCAAAACGGAGGAATTTTTATAGTGCGCCGAGCATCGGTTTCGGACGTAACATCTGCTGCTGCACACAATTGGCTACTGATTGGAAACAGTTCTCCATCTGCATGCGATGAAGAAATTGTGGCAAGATAGATACGCTTTTCGAAGAATAAATTTATCTATAATGCATTCTTATTTTAGAAAACTTTCAATAAAAAGAGTTTTCTATTGCATGGCTAGTCAACTCTTCATTGTAATCACATCAACATATGAGAGTCAATGCTCCATCAATCAGACATCCAATTTATTTCTTACCAAATTTAATACTTAATTCATTGAATTTAATTTTACCTATTGCTACTGCAAAATATAGAATTATTTAAAAAAAGTAATCAATTAATGGAACAATTTCTAACAATTATTGTTTCTAAGGTCATAGATTCTTTGCTATTTCAAAACCATAAAGTAATCATCAGGTTGTGTAAAAACTGTTCATAATATAAATAATTCTAGCTTATCACAGTGATAATATTATCTGATTTCAGCAGTTCCGCGTAACATTTTCATTAGCGATACTTAGTTTAGAATCGCTAAATATTTGACCAGATCATTGTATTGTATTTATTATTTACTAAAGTATCTATAATAAAAGACTACGAAAAAATTATTATTCGTAGACTTTTATTGTATTGACTGGAAGTATTTTTATATTGATAAAAAATTATGACTTTCATATAAACCCCATATAATATGTAGGTTGTTATTTACTTTGCCAACAACCTTAAATGATCTAGCGTCAACATTTTTATCTTCAATAATACTTAAACATTTTTAATAACCCTAGAATTTTCTTTTTCATTTCATTTTATCTTTGATTACCATCAGTACTTTCACATGATTGCATCATCAGACAGCTGTTGATGAGCTTATCACATTTATCAAATACTGATAAAGTCGCCAAATCGTTGGCCCGGATAGCTCAGTCGGTAGAGCATCAGACTTTTAATCTGAGGGTCCAGGGTTCAAGTCCCTGTTCGGGCGTCATTCTTTTGTCTCATATTTTCACAAAAATACATGAAATTAATGTCAAATATTTAACTTTAATATGATGCAAAATCGTTTTGCAAATAATTTTTTATGTCAAAGAAATTAATACATTATAGTTTATATCGTATTCGGGTTTTATCGGCGAAGAAATATTGTTAAGAACTTTTAAAATTGAAAGTTTAAAGAGATATTTTGAACAACCGATGAATAATTATCAATCACTATTCAAAAATATTTATCATTTTTGTATTAAACACCTAAAATACAAATAATATTTCAATAGTATATTTTGGGCGGTTTTTAAATAGTTAATGCTGTTTTGTCAAGTATACGTGTAATCACCAATTTTATAATAGCGATTAGCGATATTATATATTAGTTTTTATGAATACGTTATTCACGTTTTAACTATAATAGCCACTTTTTAGGCACGACCGCGACATGGAAGTGCCTTATAGTTTCGTGTCCGAAAAATGTGTGAGATGCGATATCTCACGCAATTTTCTACAGATCGGACTGAAATTTTAGGAGGTCTCCTTTTGCAAAAGCTAAAAAACAATTTTTTTCATCCCGATTCTCTATGTCGTTTTGAAATGTGGGCACAATTTGTTCAATTTTTAAGCGTTTTTTTCATAAAAATTTTCCTGTGATCTGATTATTTTGGAAAGACTTTAATCAATCAGGCTAAAAATTTGTGTGCGGATTCCCCTCGTGTGATACTAAGCTGACAGATTTATTTTGGGCTTTATCTAAAAACGGTTTTTTACAACTTTTTCCCTTTAACATCAAATCCTGAAAATGCTTATAACTCGAGGTTACAGCCAAAAATCAATTTTTTACAGCTAAAAATCAATTATTTGCTATAAAACATTACGGATTTACGTTTTACATGAAAATGTTAAATGTAAAAGTTGTAAACATTTTCAAAATACAAGTTATTACCGTGGCAAACATTTTTTAAAATACTTTTTGACACACACAACCCTAAAAGCGATTTTTTGATACATAAATTCATTAATAACTTCGGTGCAACATGCCCCATCCAACCCAATTATTTTCAGCACTTTTCCGATATTATTAAATACTGAAAGTTATATTTTGGCCTTTATCTCATACATATATACAAAATTAAATCACTTTTTTAATTAAATTATAAAAAATGCATAATTTAGGAAATATGTAATAGCCGAATACAATACGTGTAACTTGGTATCATATAACGACGTACGCTATATTAATTAAATCTTTTAAGCTGAATCAGTACAATTCACTTTCAAAATTCAAGTGTATATACTGAACTAGAAAAACCTAAACTCAATAAAGAAAATTGCTTAGATTGAAGAAAAGCTCTAAGTAGCTTACTACATCCCTCTAAACTATGCTAAATACCTAAACAATCAATTTTCTAATATTCTAATTGAAATCCTACAAACGAAATATCATCCTTTTGTTTACTTCCTCTTGAAAACTGCAATACAAAAGTATTGTATTATTTATTTGAAATTACAATAGAATAAAATTAAAATAAGATATATTTTAAGAATATCTACAAACAAAAATAAATAATTGATACAAATACAAATAAGTTACTAATTTTCCAGTAGTTTTGATGATAGTGTTGATAACCGCCAGAAGAATACCAATTAAAACTTTGACAATAATATTGAAGTAAAAAACAGGATAATACTGTATAAGCACCGACAGGCATTACGAACGCGAAGTGCGAGCAAGGCCGCGCGTAGCGCGCTAGTTTACCCTAAAAAGCGGAACTAAAGTAGCATATTATTTTGGACATGAACGTTTTATTTTGTTTATTGGTAAATAACTAAAATTTTCTTTCTATGTAGATATTAGAACATCGTAAAAACACCATAAGTACCATGAATGGGCATGGCAAGTTACGTAGTAAGTATCTTAAGAGTTGTTCCTAATTGATCATTATATAACTTAACTTTAAGTTAAGTAAGATCTTTATTGACCAACAAAATTTGTTGCTTCATTATGATTCAATATAATAAACCTGACTTTATTTGATTGATCTCATTTCTTTTTTATCGGTTATTTTGTTGCAGAATATATTAAACTCGCCTAACCTTTTACTTTATTAAAAGTTAATTTCTTTAGAGTTTTATTCGATCTGTTGTTGATGTTTACGTATGACTATACAATTTCAAAGATTTTCATAATATCTTTCTAATTACCATATTATTTTGTTAAGAAAATTGCTCGTTTATAAAATAATTAAGTTTGAAAATTAATTTTGCGAGATAAATTAATTTTTCGCCTCTCTGATTCTTTTTTTCTCTTTCAGTCAGTCATATGTGTACATAGATTATTTTAATTATTACAACAATAACAACAACAAAGTAGTATATACTTGATTATATTTGATTAATTATTATAGACGTAAAGAAGCTTGATCGCTGTCAAGTTCATCTGTTAGGTTAATTGATCAGATGATGCGAGTAAATACCATGCGGCGTGCGCGGAGCAAGAGTGCTCGAGTTTTTCTTTCTTTTTTTTACTTATTTCGCGGTTTGCAGCCGTAAGTACATGTGGAGCAACCAAAGCTGGCAAGACAGCAGACCACTTCTAAGAGGACAGTCTGCAACACCTGTAGCTGTTCACCAAGTACGGAAGGCTCGCGCTCGAGAAGTCGGGCAACACGCCCTTCCAGAAGTTGCAGTTCCTCTACAGACTAGTGCTATCCCTACGAGGTGGCCTACGATGCCGAAGGTGGCCACGAGATCTTGAAGAGGATCTTGGATAGAGATCTCGGACATGCAGTATCCGGAACTGCAGAGTCTCAGAAAACACATAGCCTCGTGCTTCTCGAACATCTCCTGCTTCCTCGTGCCCCATCCGGGCTTGAGAATAGCCACCAATCCCAACTTTGATGGAAGGCTTTCGAATATCGAGAACGAGTTCAAGTCTGTCATGGGCATTATTTATATACGGTTGGTAGCATTTGGAATACACATGAGACATTCAAAGATTTTTGATCTGAAAAACCGAGTATGAGAATCAGTTTACATATGTGTTTGCAGATACCAGTGTGAACCTAATTATTTTTTACTAAACTACTTATTATTATTTCTAGGTGGAGCTGAGTTCAAAACTCGTAAAGAAGCTGCCTGGGCTATAACCAATGCCACAAGAGGAGAAAAAGCAGATTAGATTCGATACTTTGCAGATCTAAATTATTCCTCCATTATGCGAATTGTTAACAGTAATGGACACAACGATTATTCAAATGGCATTGAATGGTTTAGAAAATATTTCACGCCTTCGAGAACGAGATGCAGTCTGTGGCAGCCGCGCCACACACTTTTGCCAGCACACTCGACACGCACACGCAGACCCAAGCAACCGTGCCGCGAACAGCGCGACCCGGATTAGCACTCATTTAATTCGGATTCGTCTTCCGCGTCGGGGAGACAATAAAGCGTTTGAGCTGTTTATTGTAGCCGCCCGTATCTCGATATATAAACTGCTAGAGTCGCGGATGCCCGCAGACGCTGAGGGATTACCCGCGTAATAAAACAGCAAACAGCTGGCCGCTTGGGCCAGCCGACCCCGCCGCTGACGTACTGCCCGGGCTTCGCACGCTCTGTCCGTGCCGATCCGATCGGTTGATCGGTACAGGAGGCGGAGCTCACGAAACCTTCGATGGCCGATGTCGGAGGACAGAACGCCAGTTACGCTAGAGACACGATACAAGTCGCACGCACTCTAAGCTATCGACACTCGACGAAACTAAAGTTTGAATAAATCTAAGTTCAGTTCACACACTCTGAGTTCGTCATTTCCTGTCACCTTTCCTCACTCCCAAAAGTCCATCACAATGGAGTTAAGATCCATACATAAATTTTTCAAATGTATCTGACACTAACTGTCTCCCATTATCAGAAACGATTTTCTTTGGCAACCCATATCTTGCACAATAGTCTCTTAGCTTACTTACAGTATTTTCCGAATCTATTTTATTCATATAATACACCTCGGGCCATTTAGAATAAGCATCTACAATAATTAAATAAGTTTTTCCTTTTATTGGACCCAAGAAATCAATATGAATTCGCTCTAACACCTCGTTACATTGATCGTACTTCATAAGCTCTGATTTGTTTGGATTACTTTGAAGTTTATTACAAGCGTCGCAATTCTTTGCTTATAACTCAAAATCTTTGTCCAAATTTGGCCACCAGAAATACTGCCTAGCCAACGCTTTCATTTTACTAGATCCCATGTGCGTTGAGTGAACCTCTTTTATGATATCCAATTTAAATTTCTCTGGTATTATAACCCGATATTCCCATAATAATATATCCTGTTCTATACTCAGCTCAGGTGATCTAGTTACGTATGGTCTCAATATTTCGTCAACTTTATCTGGCCATCCATCCCTGACATACGCAAAAACTTTACATAGGATAGGATCTTTTCTTGTTTCTATTCGAATTTGTTTTACATCAATAGGCAATTTATCCTTAATCATAAAATGTAAATAATCAATTTCAATAGTCTCTTCACTGCTTAGCTGCCGCCGCTACCCCTCCACATTTCCTGGAACTGGCCTGTGCCCGCTGTCTGGATACTGCTAGCGCCGCTTCTCTTTTCAGAGCTATTTCGTAAATGTCCCGTAGTCGTGTTTGCACGTTTTCTTCAAAAATTTATCAAGAAGTCTTTTCCTTCTTTCATGCCGGTTATAAATTTATCTTTTAATCATCCTTCCAGCTCCGTGCCGAAAAGACAATGTACAGCTTCTTTTTTAACTCTCACGTACCATTGACTGACTGTCTCATCTTGTCTCATTTGAAGATTGTAAAAATTTCTTCTCTCCTTGTACACTAATATGTGCGGAGAATAATGCTTTTGCAATATCGTACACAATTCTTCGTACGACTTAGCTTGAGGCAGAATTGGATCACATAGATCTCTCAATGTTCTGTAAACGTCCGCGCCTATTGCTGTAAGCCAAATAAACTCTTCTGTCCAGCTCTACGTAATTTGCAGTGAAATACTGCTCTAATCTAAGTAGTCATGGCTTTTGTCCCTTTTACGCACGCCACCTATCGGTTTCTAATCTAACTATATTCCAGCGTTCTTATTGAACAATGTTTTTTCGGTAATCATTTCTCTTTTATTCTATTACTTTTTTGTTTACAATTGTTTACCTACAGAATATTAACAATTAAGATTATTATTGATGATGCTGAAATCTTTAATATTTGTTGTAGGCCTAGATAAAATAGAATTTAACAATCTCGTCAAAATTTGGAAATTTACTAAAAAGCCTTCGACATCATTGAGCGTTACTTTGGCTCGGAAGAGAAGGATTCAAAAATAACTCCATCAGTTGATTCGCAGGGACAACAGTTTCAATTTCCCACTGTAGGTATCGTGAGTGGGCTGTACAGCAAATAAAGTTTTGGACATTCTGTATATACTGCATATTTTGTTTCCTACATGTAAGATCATGAATAAAGATATGCTACAATAAAGTCACACGTTGTATATTACCTAGTTAAAATTTTTTCTTTTTCTAGCATTATAAGTCAACGAGTTTTCATTATCACATTAAAATGACTTTCTGCTTACGCTTTTATCATACAGTCATTAAATGTGCATTAAATATAATATAAATTAATATATTCAAAGCGATTTTCGGCACTTAATGTTTGCAGTCTTTCATATCTAATATTTTGCACCCTTACGATTCACGAGCCATTCAATGATTTTTAAAAATTGACTTATCGAGATAAACTTAATAATATGTAAATAAATTAAATAGACATTATGTTAACATAAATTAATAAGTAATAACCGCAAATTTTAATTGCACAAATAAAGAGATCAGGAATTTGTACGGTACAGCATTAGACGTTTCTATCTTTAACTTTGAATAAAGTATGTTCATTGACCTTGGTATATTGATATATTGCTTATATAAACATTTGAAATATTTCCTTAATGCATATATGCCAAATTGTTTTTTTTTTTTTTTTTATCAAAAGTTGCAAAACTAGAGGATAAAAAGAAATTAATATGAATATGTATTATGTAGAGATAAATTCCTTATTTTTGCATGGGTCATTATTAAATAAATTTAAAATTTATTTATTCCATATTTTTTTTTAATTACTTTATATTTTTATTAAGATGGGGTTCTGGTGAATTTTCTAACTTTTTTATATTATAGTCTCATTTTCTAAAACTTTGTAATTATTCGGTACAAAAAAAGAGGAAGATTTGTAAATTTTGAGTCATATATATAGTATATTTTTCAATTTATTGCAAATAAATAGTTTAAAATTAAGCTTACTTGCAAAGGCCTCTCGCGCACTCCTTTTTAGCTAACACTCAAATTCTGAAGGATAATGTTTGCATTTATTCAAAATTAAAATTTCATAGTGACCAGTTTTTTAAAAAAGCCAATTAATAAAATTTGGTATGTCAAAAATCAGTTTTTGGACAAAAAGTTCTACTAATTTTTAATCTAATAATCATAGGGTTATTATTGTTTATTGAGAAGAATATTACTGTCTTTTATGAATACTTAAAATATCATTATTAAAAGTCAATAGCTATCATCATTATTCATTAAATGAAGGCTTTATTTTTATTGGACAAGAAGTTCTACTAATTTTTAATCTGAAAACTATTTTTTAACGTACTAAGTTTTATTAATTTGAAACAAAAAGAGAGATGGAGCTAAATATTAGTGCAAGAGACAGCACCAGGACGCACACAGAGTCTGAATTGTATCCGGGAATTGAAAAAAAACCGCTGCCAATTCATTGGCGCGTAGCTTCCTCCAACTAAATTTATAGTTCCAATCGATAAAATATTATTTAAATATACAATGTTAATGCTTTTTTAGATATTTTCAATCTCGATTATTTTGTTGAAGGAGCAATTAAAATATACATGAATGTCAAATTTTATTGATATTGACCGAGTAGTTCCAGAAATATTACGGTATACATACACACACACATATCCACAGAAACACATACACACACACACACACATACACACACATACAGACACAGACACACACACATCCATAGGAAATTTTCTAAAAACACGTGATTTGAACTTCTAACACACCAAAAAGTATTTTCTAGAAGTTTTGACGAAACTCAAAATTTTACTATTACAAAGCTTCCTCTAGGAGGAAGCAAAAGAGAGAGACGGAGCTCAATTGAATGTAGTAAAACGCAAAAAATACAACCTGCTAAATTCGCCATTTCCCTCTCTATTTCTTCGTCTCCTATCATGCCAGCTTGATCATCGACTTGATTTTTAGCAGTTCCAGCCTTAGGTCCAGCCAGATGTCCATTTTCCGGAAATCTGGACGTGATAAGGAAGATGTTGGATGATATGCTCAATTACTTGACGGTAAACTCAATAGGGGAAGCGCAAAAATGCAAGTTCACGGAAAATAGATTTCCTACCTGCATTTTGGAATGCATAAACTTTTGCTCAAAATTGGTGTGCAACAACGAGCTGTGTTTGTTCGAGAATTTCTGACCAATTTACATTTTGCAGTTTGTTTGATTGATTTTCTAGTAAACTTAATTCATTTACATTTGAAAATTCGTTTAGAAAGGGTAGGTCTTCGACTTCCGTTAATAAAGAAAATCGTTTAAAATCCATTCAAATAATTTGACTACGAAATTAAAAGCGTAAAGCGAAAGGATCCGAAGGAATCAAAAAAGCATGAAATTTGGAGATTATGCAAACCTTTGGCCGATTTAACAATACTAAATTTACGTATACACATCCAGGATGTATAGGGTAGTAATATAAATGTGGCAATGAATATACAGGTATCGATGCACGTGATAGCGACTGATGGCAAGTTCGCAATCTCATTATAAATATACAATAATCCAATGATTAAAACTTAGAAAATATTCAAGGTTATTATAGCGAAAATATTCCTACAAAAACTGAAAGTTTTGTAGGAAAAAATAGGTAGGGAAAAATAATACTTACCTTTTGTCCATGGTTCCTTTTCCCAAGCAGGGTTATATTTATGATTCCTTTGTTTGTTATCAGAACTTTAGTCTTATTTCTTTGGTTTGGATGACATTTTTAATTGCACACCCTTGTATGTGAAGACGTAGCTGTGCTATTGCTTAGTATGGCAACTAGAATGTACAATAATCTA
Source organism: Trichomalopsis sarcophagae (assembly GCA_024372645.1). NCBI lineage: Eukaryota > Metazoa > Arthropoda > Insecta > Hymenoptera > Pteromalidae > Trichomalopsis > Trichomalopsis sarcophagae. The sequence continues at coordinate 446,068 of QLSS01000079.1, forward strand.
GGTCAACTTTTTTATGTTTGTATGGTTTTCATCTTTTCTTCTTAAACCAGCTTTCATTAAACTATTTATGCCCCCTGCTTCAAACGTTTTTATACTTGTATCACCGCATGTACATTTACATCGCAGGAGATTAGACTATTAATAAGCAGGGTCTATTACATGATAAAAAAAGAAAAATCGGAGAAAAACACGACGAAAAAATTATTATAATTTTTGACGTTTCAATAATTAAATTTCCTACATTCAATAGCGAGAAACTTATTATCTACTCGCGCTACCCTGAATTTATAAAAAGAGCAAGATACGTGCATTTTTAGCCAAGTTACGGCGTTTTTTTCGAATTTTTTTGCTCTATTAAGCGCGCCTATTAAGGCCTCACTCGTTGCTTGAGAACATTATCATGATATTAAATAAAATTATTCCGATATGAATTGATCGGGAAAGGGAACGGGCGCACGTGTTTATAAACACCGCTCGGGCGGCCAAGAGTCAAGATCTTTCGAGCTCGCCGGGTTGGCGCACACGATGCGAGTCCAGTCTAAGCCTTCAGAGAAAGAGAGGGAGTATTATATATTTAGAAAATTGGGCCAACGTGCTTGCTTGCGCCTACCGGAGAAAAGTTACCTACACGACGTGTAGATATACTCACCAATGTCAGTGGTAAAAGTGCAAATGAGTGGCTTATACAGAGATATCGATATCAGCTTGTGGCGTGCGCGGATAGAAGCGATCCTCCTCTCTTAAAAAAGAGGTGACCGGATGTTGTAAATCCGTTAATAAAGCGATTTGATTGGTTGAAAAACAAATATCCGGTCTGAATGTAGAAGCGCGCATTGGATTTAGTTAGTTAATTACATCTACGAGCTTGCATCTGACGTTATTCGTCAAAAGGTATAGAACATATGGATTGGCTATAATAAATAAATTAGTATACTCAATCTGTATCCCTGGTAGAAAATTGACCCTATTTTTGGGCAGAATTTCTGGCCAACGCATATTAAAATGAGGTTTATCTGAAATTACTGGAAATACTCTAAAACAAATTTCTGATCAATTAGCAGCAGCGCCACGAAAGCGAGTTCGAGAAGTAGACGAAGCCGCGACACAGTTAAGATATGTGGAGTGGTTATACCACCAAAAACCCAGCGCGCCACATTTGGGCGCGTCTGCCTCGTGCACGATGATCGATCGAGGCCGCAAATCCTCTCCCCCGATTCTAAAATCGATAATTGGAGAGGCGCGGGCATATAGCGTAGAGGTTATATGTGACCGTTCGGCAACGGGTGTATGCATTTGTGTATGCATGTGTGTTTATATATGTATGTGTGTATAAGTATGTATAATGAACATATGTACATGTGAAAGGCGTTGCGTATTTTTTAAAAAACAAAAGCGCATTAAAAAAGAAAGCAAGATCGGAGACGAACAGGACGTTTGAACGACCATTTTTTCCTGTTCATTCGCATTCAAGCTCTGACCGAGAACGTTTCTCATAATAAAACCTTCAAAAAGTATCTGTTTTGAGTTTCCATGGTGCAGCTACTCGTGTAGCATCTACAGTCGCCGCACAAACTTTCTGAGTGTTCGGGGTTACTGATTACGGGGCCCAGGAAGTGGATTTGCTGACTTTCCGCGCATGCATGCAAATATCGTTTCGTTTTGGTACATACTTGTTCACAGAGTGGTCTTATTGTAAGTGTACCTTTCTGCATATTTTATTAGTGTATACTGCGCGTGAATTGATCCACGGTACTGTTACCAAATCTGACAGTCACAAGAAAACCACATAGCCATAGTCAGCAAAGGGGAAGTTTTTATGTAGCTGTCATATAGACAGTCAAATTTTGGTAATGTTACCGTGGATCAATTCACGCGCAGTGTACATAAACATCTAAAATTCTTATTTCAATAAAAGGTAATATTTTATGTGTAAAAGTATGTATTATGAACAAAATGTGAGGGGCATGGCAAGTTACGTAGTAAATATCTTTTGCGTTATTTGTAATTGATCAATATATTACTTAAGTTTAAATTACTAATCATTCGACTCAGACCTCAATTAAACATAATGATTTTTTGTTTTCCGTATTATAAATAAAATAATATGATTGTAAACTTGACTTTTTATAATTGATCTCAGTTGTTTTTTAATCTGTAATTTCACTGTAAACAAAATTATTGACATGCATGATGATACGCAAAAAATCAAACGTGCCTAACCTTTTTACTTTGGTTAGACATAATATTTCGCATAGACATAAATTACATAGACAATTAAGTCACTGAGGCCGAGATAACGCTAAATAAAGCTTTAATCTTCTCTTAATAAAAGCATAGCGTTTTTCGATGGTTATTTTAGTCAGAGATTCAGTGCCAAAGACATCGCACCACAAAATGCGTTCGATTATAACGCTACTCCTTTTGACGGCAACAATAGCAGCCGCAGAAAAAGTCAGCTATAAAAACTATAAAGTTTTTCGAATGGTCATAAAGAAAGATGAAGAAGTAAAGTTTTGAAAAGACCTTGTGGAATCTCGGGATGGCGTAAGTATACACCAGTGCAAAATTTTCTGATATCCAATATTAAAAAACAATTATTGATCTCGCAGCTAAGCCTTTGGTCAGGTCCAAGCATTTCCATTCCAACCGACATTATGAAAGCTGCAAAAGCCCTAGATTATTTCACTGAGCACATAAACGATTCGAGCATAAGATTGGGTAAAGGCAGTATTCAAATTGCCATTAGCTTTTGCTTATGAACTTCGCGATCGAGGTGATTTCGGAATGTTACTTCTGCCAGAGCAAATTATTCCGACTGGTCTAGAGGTGGTTGATTCTTTGATCGTTCTTTTTGCAGAAGGTAAAAAATTGGGATACTCTTAGTCGCAATACGTTTTTTGCATTTATTTTTTCGATCAATAAAAATTATGACGGAATGTTTTTTATTGATTTTTTAAATCAAGGGGCGCGATGGAAAGAAAAAGAACGAAGTTCGGTTCGAGACAGAGCCACCCTATTATACTTTGA
>QLSS01000079.1:449124-475298 GCA_024372645.1 Trichomalopsis sarcophagae
GTCTTTTTCTTGCCAAGGTTATTACTTTTGAAAAAAGTTTTTTTAGGAAGATATAGATTACCATACTTTCCTTATTCGTTTACGTATGAACATTAAACGCTAATTTAGCAGCCATTACATTATTATGTCGTTCGTCATAAGACCATTGTGTAACGAAAATTAAGACGCTGTAATTGCTCCATCAAATATAAACTCGTTGTATATTAATAAGGCGATTTCGAGCAACATTGCGATCTGTAATGTAGCAAAAACACGCAGTGACACAGTGTTTCAGCTAAAATAATACGCTTGTCATTTCACGTAGGTAATGCGTATGAAAAATCTTCAACCTCAACGATAGTAATATCATTATAATATTATATATAAATTCAAGAATCTAATAAAAAGTTATGTTTCACTTATTGTATAAGCAAGATACACCACGTATTACATTATTGATGAGGAAAATTCAATAATTTTATCGACAGCATAAAAAAATTAGATCCTAACAATAATAAGCAAGTTCATTATAGCTATATAGTATCATTTCAGTTTTTTATGTGAATCACGCAATTTCATTGAGTTGGGCATAACGTTTTACCGATAAATCCACGACTTGAATTACAATAGCATTCGTCCTCGTTGTAAAGTTTCGATTGCCAAGAAGCCAACTCTACGAATCGGCCTTCTCTAGTTTAAAAATTAAACACGCAATGCGTCAATGTACTTGAGATTCACGAGGCTTAAAAGCAAAATTCTACGGTAAAATTCATCAGTCTGTTGTTGCAGTTGTTACAAGCTTGATTGTTTCTCCGAGACTTGGAAAAAGTAAGCAGCTCAGAATATATCATTCCTGAAGATATTTATATAATCTTACCGATATTTCCTTTAAACAATCATATAATAAAAAGCAAAATAAGTTGATTGCAATTACGAAAAAATTGCAATTTTCGCACACAGAGGATTATTGCGTTTACGATCATCGAGTTTGATCGTCTTCTTTGCTCTGCCCCACGATGAATCGGTTACTCGTGCAGTTAGTAAGTGTTATCGTGACTATGAGTGCATCGGTCTTTGCAAGAGCTAATTTGCCGTATCGCGATCTCTATGGGTTCTCTGAAAATAACGCACCGTTTTCAGACGCTTTGTTTCAACTGTCCATCGGTGCGATGAATTTCCTGTACGAAAGTGACCAAAATTTGAACAGTGAACTGGCAGACACTACCCCTAGAAACGACGAGGAGTACGATTTCATCGTCATCGGCGCCGGCAGTGCGGGGGCTACCATAGCCGCGAGACTAAGCGAAATAGAAGACGTCACGGTCCTTCTGATCGAGGCTGGTCGTCAGGAAAATCTGCTGATGGATATACCGATCCTCGTGAACTATCTCCAGCTCAGTAACGATCTGAATTGGAAGTATCAAACCGAACCGTCCGATGACTATTGCCGAGGTATGTCGGGTCGTAAGTGCAACTGGCCGAGAGGAAAAGTCATGGGAGGAAGCAGTGTTTTGAATTACCTTATCGCAACCAGAGGACATCCGTTGGATTACGACAACTGGGCTGCGATGGGCAACGAGGGATGGTCTTACAAGGACGTGTTACCGTATTTCAAAAAACTCGAAAATATAGCGATAGAAAGACTGAGGATCGACGAAGAGATGCACAGCACCGATGGACCCGTTCACATTTCTCATCCACCTTATCACACGCCACTGGCAGAGGGCTTTCTCAAAGCAGGTATAGAACTGGGATACCCTGTGGTCGATTACAACGCTTACAATCAGAGCGTCGGATTTTCTTACATACAGAGCACCATGAAAAACGGCATGAGGATGAGCACGAACAGAGCTTATCTGTATCCCGCGAACAACAGGAAGAACCTGTTCGTAACGAAGCTGAGTCACGTCGACAGGATACTCATAAATCCCGAGACCAAAAGGGCCTACGGTGTGGAGTTCACGAAATTGGGTAAGAAGATTCGCGCGATAGCCAGAAAAGAGATCATCTTATCCGCCGGTGCTGTCGGTTCGGCGCAACTCTTGATGCTCTCTGGCATCGGTCCATCCAAACACTTGAAAGAAATGAAGATCGATGTCGTTCAAGATGCTCCGGTTGGAGAAAATCTCATGGATCATATCGCCTACGGTGGTCTGGTATTTTTAGTCGATCAACCTGTCGGTATTGTTACGGAGGACATGGTCAACTTCGCCAAGCCCTATCTAACCGATTATCTGATCAGGAAAACTGGCCCCTTCACTATTCCAGGTGGCTGCGAAGCCTTGGCTTTTATCGACGTGGATAAGCCAACAAAACTGGACGTATTTCCGAACATTGAATTGCTGTTCATCGGAGCCTCGATCGTCTCGGACTCTGTGATCCACGAAAACATGGGCATCTCCAATGAGTACTGGAATAAAATGTACTCGAACATCTCGGGACACTACTCGTGGACTATTTTCCCGATGCTCATGCGGCCGAAAAGTCGAGGAAAAATTTTACTACGAAGCAACGATTCCAACGAAAAACCCAAAATTTTCGCTAGCTATTTGCAAGATCCAGAAGACGTCAGGATAATGGTGAAAGGAATCAGATCAGCGATAGAAGTCAGCCGAACGAGGGCTATGCGAAGATTTAAGTCGCAACTTCACAAAGTTCCTGTGCCCGGATGCGAAGATCGGCAGTACGATTCAGACGAATATTGGGAGTGCGCTTTGAGAACTTTTACTGTCACGATATACCATCATTCTGGGACTTGTAAAATGGCCCCGGATAACGATCCGACGGGTGTCGTCAATCCAAGATTACAGGTGCGTTTTGGAAATCGCGTTTATTCATGAAAGCTTGTGATCTATCATGAAATCGATGGCGATATTACTGTGGAATTAATACACATCATAAAATTAATGGCTTTACTCGTGTATTTCTAGGTCAAAGGTATTCAAGGATTACGAGTAGCAGATGCTTCAATAATGCCTATGATCATTACTGGTCATACGAACATTCCAGTAATTATGATTGGGGAAAAACTTGCCGATATCATTAAAGAAGACTGGGGTTATAAGGTGGAGGTCTAACGTCAGTCAGTAGTATTGTATATATAAATAAAAAAATTAAAAAATGTTTTATATATGTTTTTGTAAGAAAAGATAAATGTACATAATATAAATATAAATAATCATATACGTCTTTTATCCATTGAAAGAAAAATTTTCTAACGTGAGACGAAGTATAGATATCAATGCATTGAACAATTAGTCACTTTAGCCAGCCCTTCTAGCCATTTAGAAATAGAAGACGATTATATCTCTAAAAAAACTTAACCAAAGTAAAAAGGTTAGGCACGTTTGATGGTTTGCATATCATCATGTATGTCAATAATTTTGTTTACAGTGAAATTACAGATTAAAAAACAACAGATCAATTTTACAATCATATTATTTTATTTATAATAGGGAAAACAAAAAATCATTATGTTTAATTGAGGTCTGAGTCGAATGATTGAGAATTTAAACTTAAGTAATATATTGATCAATTACAAATAACTCAAAAGATATTTACTACGTAACTTGTCATGCCTCTCACATTTTGTTCATAATACATACTTTTACACATAAAATATTACATTTTATTGAAATAAAAATTTTATATGTTTATGTGCACAAATAAACTATGCAGAAAGGTACACTTACAATAAGACCACTCCGTGAACAAGTATGTACCATGAACAAAATGTGAGGGGCCTTGCAAGTTACGTAGTAAATATCTTTTGAGTTATTTTGTAATTGATAAATATATAACTTAAATTTAAATTATCAATCATTCCACTCGAACATAATGGTTTTTCGTTTTCCGTATTATAAATAAAATAATATGATTGTAAACTTGACTTTTTATAATTGATCTCAGTTGTTTTCCAATCTGTAATTTTACTGTAATTTACTGGAACAAAATTATTGACTTGCATGATGGTACGCAAAACATCAGACGCGCCTAACCTTTTTCCCTTTCGTTAAGTTTTTTTTAGAGATAGTACTTTATTTTAAAAAAATTTGATTAGAAATTCTGCCCAGAAATAGGATCAGAATTTTCTACCAGAGTAATAATAATAACAAGCAATAATAAGTATGAAAAACCGTAATCACCAGAACCTACAACAAATTTTCCTGAATGTTTTCTGTTGTTATTGCTTCCTCCTAGAGGAAGCTTTGGAATAGTAAAATTTTGAGTTTCGTCAAAACTTCTAGAAAATACTTTTTGGTGTGTTAGAAGTTTAAATCACGTGGTTGTTAGAAAATGTCCGTATGGATGTGTGGATGTGTGTGTGTGTATGTATACCGTAATATTTCTGGAATTACTCGGTGAATATCAATAAAATTTGACATGCATGTATATTTTCGGATTCTGCATTTGGGAAAAACATTATTTTTTTTTATTTTTCTAACTATTTTTTATTTTATGGTCAATTTTTTATTTTTGGAAAACACTATTTTGCGTTTTTTTCAATCATCCCATCGTTACAAATAATTCAGCTAACATACATTTGAAAGAGAATAAAATTACCTACTTTTTTCCGTTTGGTCCTCGGGATCGACCGATTTTTTTTTTTTAAATTCATATCTAAAACTAAAAATCATAATCTCACGAAAAAAATCATGTCGATGGGTAACGTGTCAAACTATATCCCATTAAAATTTCAAGTGATTTGACTACTTATTTTATCAGTGAAAAATCGAAAACTGGAAAAAGTGAGTTTTTTTTGTGCCTCGATTACGGATGTAAAAAGGCTTTATTGCACTTGAGATTTTGGGAAAAAGTAGATATTTTATGTGTCTTGGCTAAGTTCAATGCTCAGCTTTTAAACCTCTATGGTTCTTAAGATATCAAGGTTTCAATTTTTTTTCAAAATTTTTTGATTCCTCATATCTCTAAAACGATGCAGTCAAATGCTTCAAAATCTTATTTGGTGATTAACCATAAAAAAGCTATTTGCTGCTAAAATTTTAAACGATTTCATCGAGTGGTTCTTAAGTAAAGAGCTAAAATGTAAAAACTGATTTGTTTTTAAACCTTTCCTTCCTCTTATAGGGGTGTCGTTGCACGTCGTTAAAGTCCCTCCCTATTGATTTGTCAAAATGATATATATATACACATCAGTATGACATATAGTACATGAGCACTGCCAATCCTTGCGCAGATGGCTTGCTTAAACGCATTCCGACTTATTCAGATCCACAATATTTTGTATTATTTTTTAATTGCTCCTTCAGCAAAATTATCGAAATTTAAAATATTTAAAAAAGCATTAACAATGTATATCTAAATAATATTTAAATATACATTGTTAATTATTTAAATAATATTTTATCTATTGGAACTATAAATTTAGTTGGAGGAAGCTACGTGCCAATGAATTGGCAGCGGTTTTTTTTTATGAAGACAAGTCTTTTAGCGATTTCAACGATGCACTGTATCGTATGGCTGACCACATAGCCTACAGTTTCTACTTGACTCAAGAAGTGACTTATCGCGCACGTCAACTTCTTTTCCATCGTCGAAGAAAACGCCTTTTCCTTGTGTTGAAATCCATATTCAGTGCAAAATCAAATGCAACTTCAATTGCCTGAATATTTTGAATTAAAAATCAAGAAATAGCATAGGTGTATACACACGAGAAAGTTTAGCGAGGGGCAATGCAGAACGCAACATAACCAGCCGATAGCGCAGTTATTCTAGTCGTCCCTCTACACATCTCTTCTCTCTCGTTTTCATTCTGTCTCTTTCTAGTAATCTTCCGAATTCCCCAGCAGGTCGAGCCACCGGGTGCTGCACATGCTTGCCAGCCGTGAAATGGCAAACGAACGAAAATACGTCTACGAAGAGATGCAGGAGGACAGACGCAGAAATAGAGAGGTACCGACTCGCGGCCGTGGAAGAGCAGTGCTCGACGATGGATAAAAGCAATGAGATAAGAAAAAGATAAGATCAGAAATGAATGAGTGGGATGAATGAAATATGCCGCGTATCTTTAGTAGTAGTAGTAGTAGTAGTAGCAGTAGTTGTGGCATAGTAGTATAGTGGTTACGAGCAGAAAACATTGATAACCGATGTGATTCTATGTTATCTAACTTAGGACACAAAAACGTTTTTCTGCGCTAAAATTACCCCCTTTCAAAATCTGTATGCAACAAATAGACAGATCGCAACAAAAGGCTCGAAGCAGCGCAGTCTCTTTCGCAATAACGACAAAGCATTGCCCGCGCCTAAATTCGAACCGCGATGGTGAACAGAGAAAACTATCTCTTCGCGCGCATCTTTCCGAAAAAAAGCTCAGCTTGCGGAGCGGCGACATCGTGCGAAGAACACAGACACCAGAAGAATGAGAGTTCGAGACCGCAAAGGAGAGTCGGAGGAACAAGCGAAGTCGAAGAAACAGAAGAATCGGGGAGAGTAGAGGGCGAGGAAGCAGCGGCCGCTCTCGTCTTGGGCCAATCTCAAATTACTCGTGCGCGGCGTGCTGCTCAGAAGTGTGTGCGAGTGCGAGAGAGACGGCGAGATACTTTGCCCACTAGTCAGCGGCGACCTTTTATAGGCAGCGGACGGTAGTGGGGCGAGAAGCAGAGAGTGGAGAAGCAAGCTCGTCTGAGTACCTCGGGAAATTCAGCGCAAACTGCTGATTTACCGTTCGACAGAGACTTCGCACTAAACTGGTTAACACGCTCTCTCCCCTCTCTGTTTTCCTGATGCAAGCTCGCTTTGGTCCGCGCTCTCTGCAGCGAGATGATTAGCTATTATTTTTCATTTATACATATGCTACGGATGCACTGCGTACTCAACTTCTCGTTCTGCATGTTAAAAATGTTAATGTAACTGAACAAAATTTCGGAAGATCAAATGACAAACTTTATCGTGCTCTTAACACAAGTTGATTGATAATAAAGAGAAAGTTCAACAAACTTCAATAGGATCACATTGTCTGCATTAAAATAAGAAAGAAAATCGGTAGCTCGGTTTTCCTGGTACCACTATACCAAAGATACAAATCAGCCACACAGACGACGTCGAAGCGATAAAGAACAACATGTACAGAATTCACGTCAGTCAATGCACATTGTTCACACTCTTTGTGTCCCGTCCATTGACGACATGTGACCAACATCCCATGCGTTCCAGTAATTTTTCACGTAGACTCGACATCATTTTATTACGAAGATTATATTTTTTTAAATAATGTGAACTTTTGAATTTGTTCAATAAGCTGTAAAAATAGTCGCTTAAGAAAATCATCCAAATAGTCAAAATACTGTAAATACCAATTAGTTAAATTACTTTGTTGATCTGCGCTGTTTTTAATTATGCTTATTGTGATGGATTGTCAAAATGACATTGTTTGTATTGTTACTTTGCAAGGATAGTCTGCGGCGGAATTAAATAATAAACGACTAAATTATTTATATCTTCGAATAGTTTACCGACTTTTCATAACGGCAAATTCAATTTGTTTATAAAAATAGTTTCTATCAATCAGCTAAATATATGGCAATTACTTATAGCTCGTATTTTGTAAGAAAGACAGAATTAACCGTATAACAAGTAGAAAAAAGCGTTTGAACCGTTGCAACAGATCCACTTATAAAAATAGTTGTGTCAGTCATACACAGCTCTCTTGCCAGTTAGGTGAGTCAACTCTCCCCATCGAGCTTCCTAGTGATTTTCTCGTCGGCGCTTCAATGTGCTTGAAGATATTGTTTTTTCCGAGCAATTTTGGCAAAAGCTCAGAATGACTGTATCGAGAAATTTGTTTACACATTTTTGTCGACTTGATCACTCTCACTGAAGATTCGCTGAGCTGAGAGAAGATGACACTATGAGTGCTTATTATATATCTATGATTCACGAGTGAAATGTTTGCACTGCTTCGCTGATAAAAATAATTTGGCTTTAGATACTAGATAGTTTATGTCGCACAGGCTTTGATTTAAATAACACGTTGCATCGAAAAAATTATCGCAGTGAGTTGAGTCAAGTCGTTAACTTTCCTGAGGAGGCTATAAACAACGAATGTGAGCCATTGAAATCTCCATCGTCAACAATGAAGGATCCTCTTGAAACTTTGTTGGACACCCTTGAAGCACCTTGTTATGCGTGTCCTTCGCAGTCAATAAATTAAGAAGTCGTTAAACCGTAAAATATAATCCCCCGTCGACGATTGAAACCATAAAATGCGGCGGTACGGGTATCTGAAAATCATCGTTACCGACATAAGTACTAGCCATATAATCCCCAGCTGGCCAGAGTCTGTCTCGTCAATCACACAGCAGCGCACATCTCACATCCGAATTCCTCGCTCTCTCTCTCTCTCTCTCTCTCTCTCTCTCTCTCTCTCTCTCTCTCTCTCTCTCTCTCTCGCTCCCACGCATACGAGCATAATCGCGCGTGTCAGGCACTCCGATGGCACTTGGTGCCTATTCTATTGCTCTCCTATCCTCTTACTCGCTCTCTCGCTCTTTCTCCCTCTTTCTCCCTCAAGTGCCATCACAGAGATATCCCGGCACGCGAGCCGAGTAGGAAAATCGAGCAAGAGGAAGGAGAGGAGAGAAAGAGAGAGAGAGAGAGAGAGAGAGAGAGAGAGAGAGAGAGAGAAGGAGGCTGAACCGCCCACGCAGGACGGCAGCGTTCGCCCTTGCAGGAGCAGTGCGGGGCGGTGGTGGTAGTGCCAAGCGGTGGGGGCAGTTGCAGAGATCTACGGCGCATGCGCCGCTGCGTGAATTTGACGGAGCCATGGAGCGGCCGGCGCGCCATACGAACGACGACGGGTCGCGCACTACGAGTAGGGCGCTGGTCGGCTCCGAAACCCCTCGAACCAACGAGAACCAACGAAGTCGCACGCACGCACCGAAGGAGAGAGGAGAGGAGAAGAGAGAGACAGAAAGAGAGAGAGAGAGAGAGAGAGAGAGAGTGCGCCAGAGAAAGAGAAGAGGAAGAGACCGCCGCCGACAGATAGAGCGCGAAGCTGCCCCTCGCGCGAACGCACGCAGTTTCTCTTGGTCGAGGAAGGCCGATCGACGCCCGCTTGGAGTTTGAGCTCAGACAAGCTTGACAGGGTTTTTTACGACGGAGAGCCGAGGTCTCCGATAAACAGTATCACAAGAATATTTTAAGCAACAGAGACATAACACCGACAGAATGTCGTCTTCTGCGGTAGCTAAATCTTCGAAGTACTCGTACCGCTCGAGCGGAGCTGGTGGATCGGCTGACGTCAGCATAGAGTACAGCGCCGACCTGAGCGCTCTCTCCAGGCTCGAGGTAAGTCCTTCGCACCTCTTTTCCACCCTATATGTACTCATGAAGTCATAACCGGATTCAGTCGAGAAAAGCTGTCACACACACTCACACACACACACACACACACACACTTTTGCATGCCTCGATCGATCACAGATATTCCAACTATTCGCCGACGCGATAACGAACTCTCGAATGGTACACGCAACCGAAATTCCGTCCGCATCATTTTCTAACATCGCTCGCAACGCGCAGCACACGAAAGCGCGATTCTTCACCCAACGCACTCGCGAATATCCACGACATCCCGAGTATCTAGATTCGCTGAAAAAAGTGACTCCTTGAGTGAGAAAAATGGAAAATCCGGGGGACTCTCTCGATGACGTAAGAAGAGGCTCTGCAGCGATTGTATGTGCTACGACGAGGCTGAGGCCAAGTAGTAACAGAAGAGAACGGCTCGGCCGAGCGGACTCGGCAAGTGAAAATAAATCCAGTGCTTGAAGAATCAGTGCGCATGAACTCTGAAAACTGCATACTGTGAAGCGATAGCCGCGATACGACGCCGAGGAAAAAAGAAACGTGTCTGCAAAAGTTCAGTGACCATAAGGGACTTTAGTGCCAATCTCGTGCTCGCAATATACGTGTTGCTCGACCGCGGGCCAAAGTGTTGCCGCTTCTTCTACTACCTCTGCTGCTGTTGCTGCTGCTGCTCCACGTACGAAAATAGTCGGGGGAGCTCGGGGAACGAGAGAGACGAAGACGAGACTCTCAACCATGGCTCTCCTCGCTCTATAGGAGCGATCTCGTCTAAGATAATTTTCTGGCGCCTATTTACCGTTGCGAAATCGCGCGCGGCTCCGATAAATGAGTCGTCGGCTACATTTATAGATCGCGGCTTTTTTCTCCTCGGTAGATGTGGAAAGCCTGGCTTTCGAGGCGATGGAGAAATGGGGCAAAACAATCGGGTCGAAAGATCAGTGCCGAGTCGATCCAAAAATAGTAGGAGTCCGCGGAAGCGCTCGGAACGCTCGTAACCTAGTTTTTAAACAAAGGGTTAGGGTCTCCCGCAGGTTTCTCTTCTTCCGAGGGCAGATAATCGTCGGGGGAGAATATCGAGAAAGCCGGACGAAAGAAAGCAAAGCGAATTCCTCGGCAAGCCGCTCTCGTCGTTGTCATCGTCGGGTCAGTTCCTCCTTTTCTCCACCGAGCGCAGCAGACCGGCGGCGGCGGATATTTCTGTACTCTCTCTTGGCCATTACGTAAAGCCCGTGTAAGAGCCACCCGAGACGATGTCGTGGGGACGAGCGACCTCGCGAAACATTGCCGAGCGAGGAAAGTCCGTCCTTCTATTTTTTCCTTCTCTCGCTCTGCTTTTTCTCGGCTTCTTCCAGGAGATGAAAAAATGACGTGAGACGGAACTCGTATGCTTTATGATTTCAGGACAAAATCCGCCTGCTACAGGATGACCTCGAGTCCGAGAGGGAGCTGCGTCAGAGGGTAAGTTTCCGTGCTTTTCATATTCCAAGAAAAACATTCATACGAGCACTCAAAGCGACGCAACTTGCGAGAACAAAGTATGTATTGGATGACGGAAAATAAAATTAGGCCTCTTTCACAACAACACAGGGTACGAGCGAACGATTAAAATACACGTTCCGCCTACGCGTAATAAATCTCTCCGGAGAAAGAATACAGCTCGAAAAATGCAAGACATCAGCGGGGCCGCGCTCCAGGCGCGAAAAATTATTTTCGTCGAAAATGTATGGAATCGTGCGAGCTTTCGTACGTATCGCGTGTTGCTCTGGTCGCCGAAGATGGCGCCCTCTCGCTTCGCTGGGGATTTACCGGGTTGAGATGTCCAGCTCTGGGCGTAGCGTGGCTATTTTTGGGAAAGCGAACTAGCGCGCTGCGCTTACCGAGCTCTGCGCCTCGTTCCTGCATTCCACCGATGTGCTTCTCGTTCCCGTTGCGAGATGCGACCGGCGCTATACACGATCCGTCTTCGCAGTGCGACTGAAAAAAACGCAGGCGAAAATTATACCCGCTGTACTTTTCTCTCGTCCTTCGGGTTGAAGATTGGAAAATCGTCAAAAAGAGACAGCCGGAAATTGGCAAGACGTACGAGGCGCCGATCAGTCGAAACGCATGACTTCTAAAATTGTTGTAGGGAATTTTGCGGCCAACAAGCCTTCTTTCCCCGTTCTCTGCTCGAGCCGCACCGCGCGCGGGTATCATAAGGTCTTCTGAAAATAAATTTGTATTTTCCGAGCCCGGATGCGGAGGGACGCGACTTTAAACCGGCATTTCGAGGCGTAGACAAGACTGTAATTTTGCTGAATATTGGCGTCGTTGCGAGACAGAAGAGCATCCTTGGATTGTAATTACATGATTTAACTCGAATTCGGAATTCTTGTACTCGATTCATGGAGCTCGATGAATTTTCGGAGAGACGAAAAATTGTGCAAAGCGAAAGCTTTTTTTAGCGTACACGTTTTGCCATCACTTATTTCGCTGCTCACACACATACACACACACGTTCGCTAGGAGAAACATAGTTGCTGGCTATTTTTAATTTCGTCGAAAATATGCGGTTAGCAGTTAGCTTGACACTGAGTAATGGGGTCTATTTCCGTTATTTTTGTATCCATTCATAATAAAAACATTGTAAGGCGCTGGCATAATACTGAGTCCACGCCGATTCGGTTCTCGAGTTTAATCACATCGTCTGCTCCTCGAATTTATCGAATCCAATAACCTTATTTTAAATGCCCTCAAGAAAACGATTCATTACTCGGTCTACCCCTCGACGGGCGAAGAGCGCTGCCAAAAATGTGATATAATTTTCGAATTTTCAACCTTTAGGGATGCGGCTCGCGACGCGCCGTTAAACGTTAATTAAACTGCTTACATAAAGTGAGCTCAGTAAGAGTAATGTGTATCAAACAGCTATTTATTTCGAGGAACCTCGGTGTTTACACCGATTCTCTGAAACAAGAGCCAAACATCCGATGCATCGGCGCCGTTTTCTGCAATCAAGAAAAACAATCTCCTCCAGCAACGTCTGACAAAAAAGAGCCATCCGGTCGATTTCTCGGCGTACAACGCACGCGAAATCCGCGTCCGTTGTATATAAATCTCGGCGTTTAATTGGCCAGCGAAATCGTCTCGCCTCTCGCGCTGAACGTCTGCCAGAGATTACGGCCGCGCTCGGCAAAGTACGGAGATAGGAGTACATCAAAGTCGCCCCCCGCGCGTATTACATACACAAACAAGGATGAATCCGCTGATGCCGAGATAGCGAGGAATGCGCCGCGGCCCCGGGAGGTCTGCGCTGGTGCCGGTTTTTCGCAACGAGGGACGCGTACACCCGCGGCCGGTTATATAGAGGCGCGCGCCTCGTTTGTAATATGAATAAAGCTCCGGATTTAGAAGCGGCGACCGCACGAAATTAGATCGCGTCTATTCGCGCTCGCGCGCGATGGGACTGACGTCACGACGCGCATGCACGAGGGGCTATAGCTTCGAGCGGAGAGACAAAGGGGCGCTCTTCCTCTCTATCTCTCCTCTTGGCGATCGGTCATCTGTCCTTAGCCCCTGCGCCTCCAAAACAATGACCGTCTCTGCGGTGCTCGTGCTCGCGCGTGACTTGATGCGTGATAGGGTCAGCGCGCGTTATTTCGACGCTCGCGCGAGAGCGCAGAGGGAGAGTGCAAGGTGCATTCTTTTCCGCGAGCTTGACCGTTGCGCTCTTCCTTTTGCGCCTCACTGTCAGGCTTGTTTTGGATTCGCTATTTTAACGAATCCGGGCCAGTTGAGCGAGGGTTCGAAATGATGCGTCCCCTGCCAGTGGAACGGATAGGTTGTGCGCGGCAGCGGCGCATGACTATGACGAGGAGGGCTCATCAGTGGAAAGCGACCGGCTCCGGCCAGACAGGTGCAGCCTACATTTAAATAACCGCACGCTTGTTTCTCACTTCTCGAAATAAGTCGGGATTGAATTCTCGGCTCGAATAAGCTGGAGGTGCAAAGAGATGAATGTTTTTCTTACCCACGATCCGTAGCTAAACCGTACAAACGCAACCTTGTCTTGCAGATTGAACGCGAGCGCGCCGACTTGAGCGTGCAAGTCATCCAGCTGTCCGAACGCCTCGAAGAGGCCGAGGGTGGCGCCGAATCTCAGGTAAATAAGCGATACACATGGGCGTTATTCGGGATTGCCGACAAAAATTCTGTATTCACACGCCGATAATTCGATTGCAGTTCGAAATTAACAAGAAGCGAGACACAGAGTTGATGAAGCTGAGGAAACTCCTCGAGGACGTGCACCTGGAGAGCGAAGAGACGGCTCACCTTCTGCGCAAGAAGCACCAGGAGGTCGTCGTCGATTTCCAGGACCAGATCGACCAGCTCTCCAAGGCACGCGCCAGGTTTGTCCAATTTTCTTTCTTACCTTTTTTATCGCGCAACATAAATCAGACGACCGAAGAAAGCTCGGGGGCAAATCATCAAGCTCAGTGTGTATATATCGCCGATTCGATGAATCATCACGCGATACGCGCAACAATTATAGAACGTGACGACGCGAGGCGCGGGCGGAAGGTAATAAACGGGCGAATTTTCAGCGGCGTTATGTGTCGCGCGCACTGGCCGCAATCCAAGTGGCCCGCGCGCACTGCACCTGACAATACGCCGTTTTCCTCTCGCGCCGCTTCGCAAATCGTCCGTTATGACTCTTATTATGCGATTTCTCGGGCTTCTATTATAAACCGCGGTTTGTTTTCCGCGCGCGAGAACTGAAAGCGAGGCTTATTGCGAGTCAAATGAAATTTCGAATAATTGCTGGATCGCCGCTAGGCATTGCGATAAACCGGCTATTTCTGCTTGGAATTTGACGCGCGACGAAATACAGCTCCCTCGCTAATTGGAAAGTTTAACTCGACGATGCCGTTCAGCTAAATCAAGAGCCTCGTTATATAGACGATAATAATAAAGAGTCCGAGCGCACACTTCCGCGGTTCTCCTCTCTCGACGGCTAGCGCGAAAGCTTCAAGAGTATTATAACCGGACTGGTCTCTCCCTCTCTCTCCCTCTCTCTCTCTCTCTCTCTCTCTCTCTCTCTCTCTTCGCTCGTTAATTAGTAACCAATTTAAGCGCGCCCGCAGTTAGCCTTCGTCGCGCGGCTATAGTACCTCGCACAACTTGATAAAAAGGGATAATCCGAGACATCGAAATAAGCTCTCTCGCACACTCGCGCGCTAATTCTGGCCCGGCCGTTTCACCCACATTTCCAAACAGCCGCGAGAGATTCATCGCGACAATAAGAAAAGTTGCTCGCGAGTACGTAACCCCGCTGTCGAGCGAGAAAAAATAGAGCCGGCTGATTTATTAACGTCGCGCCGAGCCTGGAATCCGAGATTCTCATGCATGACTTTTTGTGAGACGGAGAGGAAGCCACGCAATAGCCGCGGGCCGATGATACTAAAATTACGTTTAAGGGGAGATTCCGCTGGCTTTTAAAAATAAAGTGAAAAATTTCGACACGCCGCACAGATGAGGAGCGATGTAAATAAATAATAAGCTGCGATCTCTTAACGGTGATGAATTTGGATAATCGTTGACTTTCGCTGCGAACATCGACATTTCCTCTTTTAAACTCAATACTTTAAAACGATGCAAAATTAGTCAGGTCTTGTGGAAAATCTCCTCTCTTCACGAACACGCAAGCAACTGGTGCGCTGTACCAAAGCACAAACTCACGTACACCCAGAGGTAGAATCAAGCTCAGAGCTTTCTCGGCAGCAGCAGCAGCAGTGGCAGAGCGCGCTTATGACTATTTTTAACGTCCGAGCGCAAAGAAAGCTTCTCGTTCTCTCTCTCTCTCTCTCTCTCTCTCTCTCTCTCTCTCTCTATCTCTCTCGCAACCCTACGGTCGGCAACTCGGGCGCGCGCCATATTAGTACACGCGGCGCGGCTCCGCAGCACCCGAATCCCCACTTATCCCCGGAATCGAGACACGCCAGCGGCACGCGCGACACCTTACACCGGCATTTCGCGTGGGTGCAGCCGAGCTAACGCACCGATTCGATGGAGAAAAATGAATGCACTGATATTTTTTGCTTTCTCCAAGCGACGTTCCTTGATGCTATTCTAGGTTGACGCGACGAAATGCGAATTTTAACGATGGTCTGAGAAATCGGGTGAAACTCGAGCCGGTTGGGCGTGCGTTTGTAAATAACGCGGGGAAAGGCTTGTTTTGAAATTTGCAATTTTTATTGCACCTCGTTGCGCGTGTCGCTGGCTCGTTCGAACTACAATGATGGATTGTACCGCTGTAAAAATATCCTGAAGCTAGCGGAAAAGTCATTTGTACGGCTTACTTCTTCGCTTTCGCATCCGTTCCGTGCCAACCTAAATCGAAGACAATCTTACTTATAAATAGATACATTATTTTCGTGGATTCTTAAATTATTTCGAGCGCCTTCAAAGATCTTCCGCTTGTAAAGTTTCAGTAAAATTCAAAATTCACTCAAAATATTAGAAAAGTTGTTGAATTTTTGGAATAATACTCGACGTTAGAAGACTCTGGAAGCGATGGAAAAGTATTTCTACAAGTGTTTACAGCTGACTTAGCTCGAATCAACAGGTGAAAGCAGAGCGTAAGCTCATGGCGGACCATATGCTACTCTTCCACTTGTTTCCCTGCTTCCCTTTGTCGATGCAGAGATCTATTTTACCCGCAAATGATATCACTCGTATGTTAAAACTGAATATCTGAATTTGACTTGGGCTACCACGTTAATTTGTTTTATCTATATCTTATATTAATAATTTATAAGCAGATTATTTTTCAAAACGTTTCTAATGTCGCTGATTCGGCAAAATCAATTTTAAAATAACTTTAAGCGTTAATCAAATCGGTGTATAGAAAAAGTCAACATTCGGTATTTAATTAGACTCCACTTACTTTAACAATATAAGAAGAGAATCTTTATTCGGAAAAAATTTCGCACTCTTTATACGTAAAAGAATATCTTACGCAAAAATAATAAGGAGAACAAGAACTGAGAAAGTGCAGGGCCGCTCTATAATAACACGTTACTGAAATCGCTGGTCTATATTTGACGCTTGAACGAAAATAACGAATCAGCTATTGATACTGGATGTAAGATCGTAAAAATTTGTGTATTATCGAACTGTTTGAAGACAAAAACGAAATAGCTAAAAATAACCGAAATGGGAGAAACTTTGTATACGCAATAAAATTATTTCGAATTTTTATCCCTCCAATAAGATGCTATGTTTATTTAGATACTTAAGCAATAAATAATAGTGAATAATTTTATGTAATCGTGGGATTTCAGGGCCGACAAGGAAAAATCGAAATTCCAACAGGAAGTTTACGAGCTTCTCTCTCAGCTGGACAGTGTCACCAAGGAGAAAGTGTTATCAATCAAGACCGTTGAAAAGTTGGAGATTCATGTTTCTGAACTTAATGTCAAAATTGAGGAACTTAACCGCACCATCGTCGATATTACCAGCCACAAAACTCGTCTGTCCCAAGAGAACATCGAATTGACCAAGGAAGTCCAAGACTTAAAGGTGATGATTATAATCAATTGATTCATTGAACAAACTGTGATCGAATCATGCCAAGATATTAAAGTTTACCATTTAAAAATTGTCAGGTCAACATCGAAAACATCAGCTACTTGAGACAGCAAGTTGTTAGCCAACTTGAGGATGCTCGTCGTCGTCTGGAAGATGAGGAACGTCGCCGATCCCTCGTCGAGGCTTCCCTCCACCAGGTAAGAACGTGATACACGAACTCTTGTGGCAACAGCAGGAATATACAAATTTTGTTAAAAACAAACGATAAAACGCGACTTTTTCATTCGTTAGGTTGAGACCGAGATTGAATCCGTTCGCGTCCAACTAGAGGAAGAATCCGAGGCTCGCCTGGAACTGGAGCGTCAATTGGTCAAGGCCAACGGCGAAGTATCCATCTGGAGATCCAAGTACGAGACCGAGGCTAACGCACGCGCCGAAGAGGTGACCATCTTGTCTACACCATCCTAATTAAGAATACCATTGATCAGACTGTCACGTAACGTCGTCATTCATTTCGTAGGTCGAGGAAATCCGCAGAAAATACACCGTCCGCATCCAGGAACTGGAAGAGCACATCGAAACTCTGCTGGTCAAGATCAACAACCTCGAGAAGCAGAAGTCTCGCCTCCAATCTGAAGTCGAAGTCCTGATCATCGACTTGGAGAAGGTGAATATCAACTGAACCGATGAATCGATTTTCAACTCAGCGTGCAACATGTAATAATGCATCATTCATTTCCCTCCAGGCCAATGGAACCGCTCGGGAGCTGCAGAAGCGCGTCGAACAATTGGAGAAGGCCAACATCGAACTGAAGTCTCGCCTCGAGGAGACCATCAACCTCTACGAAACCAGCCAACGCGATCTCCGCAACAAGCAACAGGAGCTCCAGCGTACCAACGCCGAGCTCGACAAGACTCGTGAACTCAAGGATCAGCTGGTCCGTGAGAATAAGAAACTTGGAGGTGCGTAACAATCGTCGTCTCTTCTCTTCAACTGTACATTCGTGCCGAGGCATACGTTTAACGTTTGTATCAAAATTCTAATCGATCCTCACGTGATTACAGATGATCTTGGCGATGCTAAGAACCAGCTTGCTGACATGAACCGCAGACTTCACGAGCTCGAGCTGGAACTCCGTCGCCTGGAGAACGAGCGCGAGGAGCTTGCCGCTGCCTACAAGGAAGCCGAAGCCGTAAGTTATTGAATTGGAATAAAATCGATCAATTTCAAATCTCGATATAGTACTGACGGTCGGATTAATAATTCTTTGTCTTAAACTAACAGGGCCGCAAGATCGAAGAGCAGCGTTCGCAGCGCCTGTCCGCTGAGTTGAGTCAACTCCGTCACGAGACCGAGCGTCGCATCGCCGAGAAGGATGAGGAAATCGAAGCCATCCGGTAAGTACAGGCTTCTTGTATTATATAAACTTATATAAACTTCTTTCAGTATCCACTCCTTCTTATCATCTCCTGATCACTTGTTGTTTTGTTCATTGGTGGCGTTCCATATATTCTTGTGATGATTCGTGTCGATTGTTATTAGGCCAGTCTTAGGAATTCATATATAGGTATTATAAATATTAGTCTTATTCGTCACCATCGCAGCTCTGAAGAGAAGACTCAAGAAGAAACCTTTCAAGTCTGTATAAGTAGTATACAATAGCAAAAGTTATGCAACTATCAGTTGAATAAGGTGTATACTCCATTCGGCTAAAATATGCAAAGATTCATAACAACCATGTTAAAATACGATCAAACGTTTTAATCCACAAATCAGTTGATACAAAGATCAAAAAAATCTTTTGAAGCTTAGCGTACACGTGAGCTTGCGTTTATTTACGTATACCTAACATGAAAAAAAAAATAATGTTGCGCTTGGATCTGATGATTCATACAACATATAAGACACAAATCGTGTTTTATAACGCAGCCAATATCGTAATTTATAATGAAACACCTTCGAGAATTCAAATGGGCCTCTTATCGGCAAGTTACAAAAGGAAATCGTTCCCAATTAACAATTATGTAACATAACGAGCAGATTTTTATAATAGAATGTACAGCACCCTTGCTCTGCTTAGAACAATATCGAAAGAAGTATCGCGCGTCGAAGGTTCCAAGCAAACGACAAGACTGAATTATAAATCGCAGGCTGCCACGCGCGCTCGATCACCTCTCTATTAATAATTCTCGTCAATCGCGATTCATCTTCACGGTATACATACCGCGAGCAAGCAAGCAGCGCAAGCGCGTCGAACTTGACGGGTGTTGCAAGCTGCGCGGCTAAAAAGTCTACAAATAATGGCCCACCCGTCTGCCTATCGACAGATTCTTTTCAACGACGGCACTGCTCGCGCATCGAACGTCGATCTTCACTGCCTCGAGTAAGTCGCGAATGGGCTGCTGCAATTCCGGAGCTTTTTCTCGCAGTAGCAGTAGCGAAACGCTGGAAGAACCATCCTCCTGTTGGCAGGAGATGAGTTGTTGATTTTTTTACTGAGAAATTTGAAAAGTGAGAGACAACCACGAGTGACGAGATAACAAGCTAACAACGACCAAGAGATACGAACCGAACGAAGATTATACATTCCAAAAGTGATCAACCAGAGATATGGATACCACACCGTTGTCGCAAATGCCGGTGGCGCCTACCAAATGGCGTCACCTGCCCACGACCGTCTACGAGCGTAATTACGGTTTCGGGATCAATTATTACCAGCCGATGATCGATTACCTCGATCGTAAGGAAAGTGGCGAGGTCTCGAAGAAGACTGCACTGAAGGCCGCGCTTCCGTGGACAGATGCGCGAGGCACATGGGAACACAATTACGTCGTCCCCTACAGCAGGGATGAGCTTGCGAAGCATGTCGTTGGGGCAGAAATGCGAGCCAAGGAGCATCTTGACAATTTCAAGGTAGAGAATCAAAGCAATTAGCAAACGTTAGGCAGAAATGCGTACGTCTAATTACAAGTAGGTCAGGGAGTTGGATTTAAATCTTGAGTTATAGTTCAACATACCTCAGGCGTTGTTAAAGGCGCTTTACTGAGAAATACATTTCACTATCATTTAATTATTTTATCTACAATTATGAATGTTTAACAGTTAAAATTAAAATTACACAAATTAATAACAATTTCTATCTCGGACAGGTTTAACAATTAGCATTGATCACTCAAATCGTAACGTTCTGCCAATTTGTGACAGAGCCAACAATCTTTCGGCATTCTATTAATCAAAGAAATTTTGATTATTCATCAATACTTTTGACAAATAGAGAACAAGCATCATACTAAACAAGCTTTGACAAATTATAAAGTGAAATCGAATATACGAAACGACAATTATAAAATATATCTTTATCAAAAATATATCATTTGATGAAAAATAAAACAACGCGTGTATCTGCACATTTTTAATCGGGATTTATTACTGTTAAGACACTGACACAGTTAAGATTGATATATTGTGATAAATAAAGAAGTTAATAATACACGTGCCATGAACTTTCTACATCAGAGATAAAATTTAAAAATATTCATGTGCTTAATGAATCCTTTAAATGATACATAAGAGTAATCGACATAATTTGCCCGATATTGTTTTTTTTTTCTTACATCATTATTTTCATATCAAATAACTTGTTCAATCGATTGTTTCTACATATACCGATATTATCAAAAACAACAAAATCTATTGATTTATTTTTCGAAGATTTCACGGAACACCAGTTACTCAACCGAGGCCGCGTCAAAAGCTCAAATAAAGGTTCGCCGAGCTTTCCGTGCGTAGCTTCTCTGGCTTTTAACGGAGCTTCTTCCTCTCGCGAGCATCGAACTATTATTGGAGCTCGGCACTCTGTCGTTGTTTTTCTTGTATTATCGAAACTATAGCCGATCGACCGGGACATGCTCTGCACGCGCCGTCGACGCCGTCTGCTGAATGGAGAGCGACCGTTTGGCGCTTCCCAGCAGCAGCCTCTTGGCGACTGCTGACCTTTCCGTAGTCGGATGAGAGAGCCGTGCTTTTCTAATTCGGTACCGCGGAAGAGAGAGGATGAGACGCCGAAGCGAGAGAAAAGCCGCGCCTCGCCCGGGCTTGCAGAGTCGTTTTGAGGTTCAAGCACGCACGATCGCAGTGCGAATCGTGTCAGAGATCTTTCGCCGAAGAAAGCCGTTGATTTTTGACGGATCGTAAGTAGCTTCTCTTTGCACACCTCCGGCATTTTTGCACACAAAGACGACAATCGATTTTTTTCTCGCTTGGCTTTGGAACACAATGACAATGCAGACTATGGATGCGCGTTTTTGTTACGCAATGGGGCTCAAAAAGAGAAATTGCGGGAAAAATCCTAAGACGCTCGAGTGCAAGTCTTGTGCATTCGCTTAAATTAAACGCTCAAAAACCGGGATGCGTATCGGATTTCTGGTGCCCGAAATCTCCGTCGAATTATAGAGGGCTATGCCAAGTCGGCGCGATCAAACTCGGCTGCCCGGGCATCGACGGAGAGTGAGCTTTTGGCTCGGCTTCTCGACGATCGAGCAGAGAAGCGCTTTCCACGCCACGTCTGTCAATGTTTTCGTATGCGCACTGTGTGGAAGGGTTTGTGACAGGGACGAAGCGTCTAACCGTTCATTATAGAATACCTAGACTACACACGATAGAAACTCACAAAGAAATGGCAAAGCTCCTAAAACTCAGTTTTCGCACACCCCAAAAAGGCAGCGAAGCGCTCGGACTTCAGTCGTCAAAAGTGCGTCCAGGCGTCCCGAGTCTCGAAGGAGGTGTTCTCGAGCCGCTTCGACGCGGAGGCGACGACTTTCCTCATCAGACGCGCCGTCAGCGAGCCCCGAGAGCTCGAGCCCGAGCTCGAGGAGATGGCCGGCCTGCGGAACCAAGCTCTCAAGGACATACAGTCGGATGCCGAGGTGCGCGAAGCTTACGAGCACGGCAGGAGCTTGCGCGGCAAGTCCGCCAAGGCCATCGAGTACCAGCTGAAAACTAACGCCCTGATGAACCTGTCGAGGAGCGAGGAACTCGCCGACATCAGGAAGTACCAGAGGGAGGCCGTGCACGTGACGCACGACGAGGCCGAGCACCACAGGCTCATGGACGAGAGAATGAAAAATCTCACCGACATGGAGAAGATCACCGAGCCGCTCGTGGTGCTCAGCCGGGAGATGAAGAGCTTCGAGAAGAAGAGTAGCAATTACTTTACGGAAAAGAGGTTAGGCGTTGTGAGGAGTCGTCTTCGTTGTGTCGTCTCTCTGTTGGAATGTTGGCACGTTGTCCTTTTGTTGTAGAAAGATCCTCTCCACCTCCTTGCATACTGTATCCTCCATGCTACTTTAAGAGAATAATTTACCAGTACTAGCTGACTGTGCGTCTTAGAAATGCAAGCTTCCCTTGTAACGCTCGTAATTTCGTTTTCCGCAGCAAGCAGACCAGCATCGAGATCGAGCAGCTGAACGCCCGCGTCGTCGAAGCTGAGATCAAGCTGAAGACCGAAGTCCAGCGCGTCAAGAAGAAGCTCCAGATCCAGATCACCGAGCTCGAGCTGTCCCTCGACGTCGCCAACAAGACCAACCTCGATCTTCAGAAGACCATCAAGAAGCAGTCGCTCACCTTGACCGTAAGTTCATTTCATGCGCGCGTGGATTTATCGAATCTTATTTCCACCCGTCCCGACTCCACGCGAAAATAGCACCAGCCACAGATCAACGATTCACAATAGACAACATTTTCAAAACAAAGCTAATTATAAGGGCCGCCGCGAATTTATTTAGGGCACGTCGAAACGAGTCTAATTGATCGCCAACGCAATATCTCGCTCTGTCCTGCAGGAATTGCAAGCCCACTACGACGAGGTTCAGCGTCAGCTGCAAGTGACGCTCGACCAGTTGGGCATCAGCCAGCGCCGCCTACAGTCCTTGACTTCCGAGCTTGAAGAAGTCCGCGGCAACTATGAATCCGTGAGTACAATTATAATCCAAGAGGCGCATCGACGCGAAATCGAAGCCGTTATACTAACGGCCCGTTGCTCTGGTCGCAGGCTCTTCGCGCCAAGAGGACGGTCGAGCAGCAGTACGAGGAGGCCCACAGCCGCATCAACGAGCTGACGACAATCAACGTCAACATCGCGTCCTCGAAGGCCAAGCTCGAGCAGGAACTGTCGACCCTCGCCGGCGACTACGAGGAGGTGACGAAGGAGCTGCGCGTCAGCGACGAGCGCTACCAGCGCGTGCAGAACGAGCTCAAGCACACCGTCGAGATCCTGCACGAGGAGCAGGAGCGCATCGTTAAGATCGAGGCGATCAAGAAGAGCCTGGAGATCGAGGTGAAGAACCTCTCGGTGCGCCTCGAGGAGGTCGAGGCCAACGCCATCGTCGGCGGCAAGCGCATCATCAGCAAGCTCGAGGCCAGGG
This sequence comes from Trichomalopsis sarcophagae, assembly GCA_024372645.1. NCBI lineage: Eukaryota > Metazoa > Arthropoda > Insecta > Hymenoptera > Pteromalidae > Trichomalopsis > Trichomalopsis sarcophagae. The sequence goes on from QLSS01000079.1 coordinate 472,420, forward strand.
TAAGTTACAGTAAAAATGTGAAAAATCGAGTCAACAGTCACTCGGAAGACGATCGAAACTAACGATGTCGCCGTTCGCGCGCAGATCCGCGATCTGGAGCTGGAGTTGGACGAGGAGAAGCGCCGCCACGCCGAGACGGTGAAGATCCTGCGCAAGAAGGAGCGCAACATCAAGGAGGTGATGATCCAGGTGGAGGAGGACTCGAAGAACATCGCCCTGCTCCAGGAGTCCCTGGACAAGGCCTGCCAGAAGGTCAACATCTACAAGCGCCAGCTGCAGGAGCAGGAGGGCATGTCCCAACAGAGCGTGACGAGGGTGCGCCGCTTCCAGCGCGAGCTCGAGGCCGCGGAGGACCGCGCCGACACCGCCGAGTCCAACCTGACCCTCATCCGCGCCAAACACCGCAGCTTCGTCACCACGTCCACGGTCCCCGGCTCCCAGGTCTACCTCGTTCAGGAGTCGAGGCAGGAGCTGTAAATCCTCAACGCCACCGTCGCCGCACCTATGCATCCTCACTAAGAGTCGGTATCCACTGCTTCTGAACCATGATATACGTTTCATTTCCCCGCATAGTTCTCCATTCCACCGCAGCGCCATCACTCAGTACATGTCTTTATTCTTCTCTTTCTTTCTCCATCCACAGACAAAACTTTTTCCGGGCGAGCAAGAGACCACAGCGAGGCTGAGCAAGCATCTGGCGAGTGACAATGTTATCCGATACATATGACTATGTACTTCCGCATATTAATACATATGAGACATTTTATTAATAAAAATCGATGGAAAAAAAAGAAATAAACGAAAGAGTCACACACGAGGCCTCTCACATCACTATATATATAGCATATATGCACGCACGAGTTTCTCTCCTCCACGAGCTTTCTTTCTCTCTCACTCGCTCGCAGCACATCATACATTATTATACTAAGCATAAACGCACACATACAAGCGACACACACACACACACATACACATGAGAAGGAGAACCACGCGGCACGAATTGAGCAGCGTCGCGTGGTCTGCATATTAAGAAAATGTATTTAAGTAATTATAAAGAAATGATTTCAAACTACTCGATTACTACTAGATAAACACATATATTACCAGCTATCTAATGGTAGTAGAGTAGTTCGTAAGTGTTTTGAACACCACCTAATGGTGTTTTTATGTATACTAAATCTGTTGTACGGCTATAACCAGCCTTATAATTTAATAAATAAACTGAAACGCGTACGTACGAATCCTTGACTACTTCGTCATTATATACACACATCCTCAATTATCATCGCTATATCTACACACGCAATCGCTATATCTTTTTTTCTTCTGTTTTCTTGATGCTTCCATGTCCAGCGATTGCGCACGCCGACACGATATTTTTGTAAAAGATTTTTTGAAAAATTGAATGTGTAAATAAAATAAAAGATAGGTTTTGGCAGGACAAAATAATTGCATAAATATAATCTTTTCTATACTTTCTGTCAAAATTTTTCTCTTTCAGCAGTAGCACATTTTCACAATTCAATTTTCGCATTTTTATTGATACGTAAAAACGCCTGAAAGTTTATTTATCAATAAAAGTCACGTGTTTATTTTCAAATTTTTATTTTCGAGTAAAAATATGAAAGTTTTGTGATAAATGTAGTCAACATTTTGTAAATAATGAAACCCAACTCAATTTTTTAACGATTTTTTACAAAAGTATTTTTTACGTACATAAATAATTTTATTATTAGAAACCATGACACTTTATCTGCTTCGTTCTAAATAAAACCAATTAAAAATTAACTTTTCAAATTCTACCCTGATTTTGATTTTTTTTTTAATTTTAAGCTTATTCAGCTTAAAATTTCAAAATATAAGTAAAGGTGTTGCGAATAAATAAACGTAATTATTGTAAATATTTTTATTCGAGTATATTACTTTTCAAACCACTATGGTCTGTATTAGTGGGGAGTTCAAATTAATCATTTAAGAGATTTGATAATTCTATTTATAATGATCGCAAAACACTTTTACAATATTGAAAACGAATGACAGTAATATAACAAATAATTTAAACATGAATTTCATTTATTATGACTGCGATCACCAAAACCATAAATTTTCAAATCTCATTGATGTAAAAGTTTGATATTTTTGTACAAATCAATGAATTATGCAATAACGCCGCTTATTCATAACTATTAACAGTGTTTAAGGCTTATCCGAGACACATACTTTGTACGTTTTTTTCGTGCTGTGAAAAATTTAATTTTTCAAAGACTCGTCTGAATACATCAATAAAAATATAGTTACAAAAAAACGAGCATTCTTCGTTTGGAGAAATAAATTGCAACGCTAGTTACGCAACCATTTACACATGAAAATATAAAACATCATCCATTCACCTATTTCATTTGTTAAAATGGGACAAAGTCACGAATACAAAGTTTTACTTTCAGTCATCAGTGATTGAACATTTACACCATTATTTACACACTTTGATGACCAAATAAACGGAAGCTAGTAGTGACCGGTATTATGTTTCTTCTTGTATAAAATTATAAGATACAGTTTTAAAATAATTAAATTTAGACATTACTTAAATGATGCTTAGTCGTATTACTATAACTTTACTATAGTATTAATTATATGTTGTACATAAGGATGATGGGCATCTTAAAAAAGACTGAGATGATTAATCATTTTTATACAAGTTGGCATTGATAGTGCGTCAAACTCTTCAAACAAAAAAATAATTAGTATGACTAAACAAAAAAAGGATGATTGATACAGGTTACTGAAACAGTTGTATGTTATTCAAAAGATTGTGTGGATGAGCCTAATTATCACACACACACACACACACACACACACACACACACACACACACACAC
>QLSS01000079.1:511594-534942 GCA_024372645.1 Trichomalopsis sarcophagae
ATATATATATATATATATATATATATATATATATATATATATATATTGTAACACACATAACTTCACACGAACATCACTGTACAGAATTGTAAATATTAGGTTAAATTCTACTGTATCGTGATTTCATCACTGGCAAGGGGGTACTGTGGTGGCCACACAGCACCCACTCGCACACACGCACACGCACTCACGCACACACGTACACACCTCACACGCACGCGCACGCAAAGACTCCAGCGTTCGTGCCTCGAACGACGCGGCCCGGATTAGGAAGCGGTTTTTCCGGTCCGGCCGAGCGCATCTGGACAATTAAGTCCTCCGCATCGAGGAGGCCGTAAAACGCTCGGGCCCGCGCTCGAACCCTTTTTTTGCGGTCCTCCGCATCTCGGTGCGGGCGGCGAAAGCTCGCCGGCACGGAAATTCTCGACGCGATAAACGCCGGCCGCTTGGGCCAGCTGCCCTCGCCACCGACGCGTTGTCCGGACCGAGCGCGCTCCGTCCCTACCAATCCGATCCGTGATCGGTACAGGAGGCGGAACGGTCGAGACCCTCGACGATCGACGCTGGAGGCGACCAACGACAGTCCACCTAGAGACACGACACGAGTCGCATCACTCTAGAACATTCTGTCACGCGACTACAACAACGAATAAACGCAATCTCACACATCAAGTTCCGCGTTAGTTTCAACTTATTTCTTTTCACGTTTTCCTTCATTCTCCCGCGATTTCATCACTCCCAAAAAATATTACCTTCGACTCTTTTATGCATCACGAAAGCTTATACGTAACCTAAAAAAATACCCGCGCAACACGCGAACAACTGCTTCATAATTTTGGGTTTATTATTTCCATTCGGACTTTCTACCACGAACCTTTAACACCGCATCAACGTTTTCTACTTTCGCATTTGAGGTAGCAAGGCAGAGCTCGGTGTTAATAAAAAAAAATAAAATCATGAACGAAGAAAAATGGATGAGAAAGAACGGAATATACACAGCGTGTTTTGATTTTACAACAAACCAATGAAGCGTTTACAATAAAAAAGTTCGTTTGCCGCACGGAGTTCGTAATGAGATACGCGAGGAACGAAGCTGACAGATAACGATTTTCTTATAGTGAGGTATTCATATCCACTGTTATGTTTGACGTGAGATTTCTGCGCGCCGTAAATTGCTCTCACAAGTATAATACATTAGCTGCATCTGAAGTTTACTTAGTATATATCGAATCAGATAATGAGAGACTTGGATTTGCGATAAGTCCGATTGGTCCGTGTGTGGTGCTGCCTTATCGATATGTATTCGATTTGCACCAAGTAGTGCGGGATTCATCGTCATTATTATTATGAGGTAAAAACTTGGCGAAGGTTTGCGTGCACCTGAATTTACTGCTCGAGAGATAATCTCTGCCAATTATTTTTATATCCGCATCGACAAATTAAATTATTGTAAACGCACTCGGCTCTCTCGGCCAAGTTCTAACGATAAACCTTGCAGTAGCTGAGCGCAAACACTGCACAGCCAATTACATCCTGAAATTATACGGTATTAAAGCAAAGTAACTACGAGCGTTGAAGGCACGGCTCCGTAAACTTGTAAAATACTGTATAGAACAAGAAAAAAGCAGTGGATAGTATAGTTCCTGTATATAGGTGTGGTAAACGTGTATACCGCTGTAAAGGTTTCGAGGATGCACAGCGGTATAGCGTTACATTAACGCTGTAATGCTCTATTGATAACGCAGTCTTCATAAGCGAGCGCGCAAGTCGAGCTTTTCAGAGGCAGCTGCGCAGCGCGAGCAAATAGATGCGCTTATTTTTGCAGTTTGCAAGTTCATTAGGAAGCATTGTATACGAGAATTTTCATCGTATACGAATGAGATTTCCAGTGTACATTATACGCAAGCGATTACTATTTCATTAGCGCCTGCAATTTTAGCACAATGTCCGGTCAACGCAATCAATACAACGGACAGAGTGATACAAACTGCGTTATATCCGCTTCCTTAATACGCAATTCCCGGCCAATCTCGATCGAACATGCCCTCTTCCTCTCGACCTGGCGCCGCTTTTTCCCTCATTTCGCAGGTACGCCTACATACACACATCGGCCTTCTGCAGCTCACCGACACTATATATACATGTATAACCTGCACCTCCCCCGCCGCGCACGGCCGACATTCCGGAGGCCAATTCGCTGCCGGTGGGACGACTGCAGCCGCCTCAATTCCGAGAAATAAAAGGCGCGAAACTCTTTATAAGGTCGCTTTCTCACGGCGTCGGCGGCGATAATTCACTGGATGCTTCTGCAGCGCACCGCAAGAGGGATATATATCTACACACACACACACACACACACACACACACACACACACGCACGCAGGCATGCACGCACGCACACACACACATATACATATATATAGATATGTGAGACGACTGATTAAGGTGCTCAGCTCTTCCTCTGCACAGAGTTGAGATTGAGAAAAGTGCCAAGAGTGCCGGAGATTAGAAGGCGGCGATAGCGTGTACGTTCTGAGAAGTATGAAAATTCTTCTCTTCTCGAGCTTCGGTATAATAAATACACGGCTTTCCCTAGGATTAATATTGGGCTGAGAAAAAGCGAGAGAGAGAGAGGGAGAGAGGGCTGAGAATGAAACGAGAGTAGAAGGAGCACCTTGACAAAAGACTGAATTATGAAAGAGACTCCGAAAAGCGGAGAGATAATGAAACGGAAGTCACAAAAGAAAATGGGAACAAAGGATCCATAAATAAATATATTTTCAGAGAGAGATTTTATTGTAAAATGCATACAAACGCTTTTTGAGATAATACGCTCCATTCTCTCGCATCGGAAGACAACGCGTTTGTGTGTAGGTACAGTATAAAAAAATGTCCTTGTATGAATTTATCGTTTGTTGGTTGCAGATCATTACAAGGAGGGAGAATAAAGAAAAACGAGCGACACGCAGAAGGCTTCCATCGTCGTCAGGTGTCCCGTAAATCTATCCGTCTCTCTGATCCACCTTGCGCTGCTGGCTGGCGCGTTGTATATTTCGAGAATCAGGCACGACCGTGACAGAACCCGGCAAATTTGCATAATACCAAATCCACCGGTCGATACTACAAGTCGTAAACGGCGACTTTTTATATACACATATATAGTTACCGGGGGTCTTAATTAAGCGAAATGCGTGACGGCCCTTGCGGATCCCCTATACCTGTGCGCTGTCTCCCCCCCCCCCCCTAGCGCGTTCCTGGAATTTGCAAATTCTGAATTCCTTTCCTCTGCGCTGCGGTTTATTTTGACTGGTTGTGTAATAATCGAGAGACTCTCCGATCGTTAATTCTTCAGAGCCGCGCGGGATCCAGCCGATTTGGGCTTCGGATAAGCGGTAGTTTTTTAAATTCCTTCGTGTTATACCTTGGATAGCTTCGCCGCGGTACCGTGTGATGGAACTTATCTCGACTCTCCGTGTATGCAAGCCGAGTCCAAAAGTGCTTTATCTTGTTTGCCGATTTTCATCGCTAGCCGCATCGCCGGTAGTTTGAGAATCGCGGGACACGGTGCTTTTTGTCATTCTCTGCAGGAATGCGAAAAGATCGGTTGGAGGAGAGAAATAACGGAGAAACTCGGAGCGGAGCAAAAAGTTCGAACATATATCCCGGATATATCGGCTGTATGCGAGCGAAATTCATGCGCGGCGGATCTGCTGCTCCGATAAGCTGTAACTTAAAAATCAACGGGTTAGCGGAGAATTGCTGTTGCTTCGCCGCGGAAGAGCTCGGCACAAGACGGTAAGTGTAAAGCGGCAGCGAGCGGCTCTGATGGCCGGATGTAGTATCTTAATTAAATAGTCTCACGCGAGTTTAGCGCACACATGTGCTGGTCGTGCTACGTTAAAGCTGGGAAAAAAACGTATCGATTTCATTGGTTTATTATAAGCCGAACGCACGCGCGATACGAGTTTGATGTATAAGTGAGCTCCGTGACACTATCCTTGAGTGTATTAGCATATTTCCGATTGTTGTTGAGTGCATTATGCACTCAAAAAATCTGCGTAATTTACGGAAGACAAAACGGATCGGAAGAGGAAAAAGTTCTTTTCCGCCGTCACAAATTTATTTCCACGTATTCCCAATATAATATTGACGCGCGCTGAAAAATTGTAAATCGAAGATTGCTTATACCTGCAGCGGCGAGCGAATACACGCAGTGTAGGCTGCACACGAAATATCGCATTTCGCAAATCAAATGAATATCGGCTCTGTAACGGCACTGCGGACTCTGTCTCTCTCAATCGAATTCATGCATACATTTTCCGCATACTGCACAATGCCTTGTTTTTCCGATACGCGTGCGCGCGCGGCCTTTTTCTTGCTTTTTGCAGCGCTCTCGCGCATACACGCCTATACCGCGAGCGCAAGGCTCTTCGTTCATTCTCTCTTCTATTTTATACATCTTTTTTAGTCGCGATCCACGCGCGACGATATGGCGACAAAAGAGTAAACAAACTCGTATTCCGTCGATGATGAGATGCTCGATCTTTTCCGCGAATACGTGATCGACTTTGGCGAGGAGTTTTGAGAATAGTTCTAACTTTTCAACACTTTTGTTTATGCCAATCAAAACACAATATATTAATGTGGAAAATATAATAGCTCGAACGCGTTGAACTGAATTGAACTTAACCGATCAAGTCGAATATGTTAAGTTTACAAATCATATGTCAAAGTTAAATGCGTTATAATGTAAGAGCGTGCGAAGGCTTATCTGTGTGATCTCTCAAGCATTTGAACTTGTTTAACGTGTTTTGCACTCAATCGCAAGCTATATAGCATTGCAATGATTCGCTCTATTTTTAAACGTGACCCTTTAATCGCTATACTGTTTCTCATTCTCAGCATTTCTATTCTCTTACTGCGCACGTGACGATAGTTTTCGAAAATATTTTCGTATTACTGTTCTGTTTAAATATTACGACATACGAATAATATGGTTTGAAATAAACAGCAAAAATAAAAAGAACACTGATCACTAGCGTTTTGTCATAAATAAATTGTGCTGAATTCCTGTAGATCATCATCGGCGCAGGCGTGAAACCCTGTCACGAAATTTTGTTTATGTCGACGTCGTAGCACAGCATATCGCTGTAAATAGCCGAAAATCCATACTCCAGTTATTCATTGCCAATAGCTAAAAGGGAGGGAGTTATTCGCTCAGCGCCATATATCACCCAAAACTTTCGTCCCCTGACGGAAAACACGAACAATAAAGCTAAGATACATACTGAGCTATACTACATATAGGTACACACAGTAAAATAAGAGAGAAGAGAGATCGAATCGAAAGAGTCTCTCTCTCTTTCTCTCTCACTACCGAAAAGTGAAAGAGAGACGGACGAGGAGCAAATACCAAGAGTCCGAGTGGTTCGCACGCGACGAAACCGTTATATAGCCAGTGGGCAAAGCGCCATTTTCCCGTTGGCTCTCTCGGCAATGCTGTGCTATAGCCGATCGCTCGTCAATGAAAATCGACGCCGGCGCTTGGTATAATAATGCATGCTATGATCGCCGGGAAGAAGAAGCAGTATATAGAGGTACATTTCAATCCGCAAAAGTTGTCTGTCACTATACATCGTAAAAAAAATCTACGTAATAAAGCCACTGGCTCCGAGACACAAGAGCGGGTGTGCGCTTGATTGACGCCACCGCGCGAGTCGTAAAGTCGAAGTAAAGCAGCGTCACGATTCGAGAGAGTAGCCATAAAGAGCGTTTAGTACGTTATCAATTACATTATTCATGCGTTACAACGCGACGATGCTCGGGCAAAAAAGAAAAATTACGAGAGTGCATAAATCGCACGAGAGAAGAAACTCTTTCCTCGCGGTGCAGAGAGTGTGTAATGTATAGAACACTCGGCGCATATTAGCAATCCTAATCGAAACTCCACAGCGGGTAAAAAGTTAATTTTAATGCGCGAGTGCAATGAGGTAAGCTGTTGTGAATTTTACACCCAGAATTAGAAGAAAATGGTTATTCAAAGATAATTATCGATCTCGTTTTCCTCTATTCCCGCTGACGTGGATTGAATATTCGAAATCGGATTCGTCAGCTCTCGATATCAATTCTTCTTCTATACACTGCACTCGACTTTATTACAGAATTCGTTGAGCCGCGCAGTTCGTTAATTTTTCCCGGCTCGAAACTTGGCAGATCAATATCTCGAACAACAATTTCCAGTCATCCCTAGAGTCGTTATGTAAACATCAGACGCTGCGCGCTATATTACCGCTGCCGCGTCGTCGTTCTCTCTCTCTCTCTCTCTCTCTCTCTCTCTCTCTCTCTCTCTCTCTCTCTCTCTCTCGTTATACAAACCGATATTGCAAAACTTCAGTCATCTCTCGCTCATTATTATCATCTCGACGGCGCATATCCCACACACAGAGATAGAAGGCGGTGGCGGCGGTACACTCAGCGCGCGCGCGTGTGTATAAACGGTACGTCGCGCTTTTTTTTCGCGCAATATCGATCTCCTCCGGCGGCCCGGCGCACTCTCGTTCTCTCGCTCTCGCTGATGCTTGCGTCTCGTCTCACTTCATCCCTCGAGCTCTAGTACTTCCCTCTCTTTTATGCGCTCGTCTAGCCGCTGCTGCTCTGAAATTTTGAAGAGCGTCGTGGCCGTTCACTTCGCCACGAGGAGTGGCAGGTTTGCAGACTTTGGTGTCTGCGATGACGGTTACTTAAACGACGTTATTTCGACTGTATTGATTTTTTTTCTTTGCATTCTGCTTTGCTCGGATATGAGTATCGGGTAGAGTAGACCGAGACTGGATCGATTCGTTTCGTATTTTAATGAGCGCGAGCGTGCTAGACAAAGAAATATTTGTCGCGCGATGAAAAGGGCCGATCTAATTAGCGTGAAATCGTTATGCGGCTTCGTTTTCGAGGAAGCAGTCGTCGTTGGGAAGTGTCACCCTCTCTGGACTCGGTTTGCGCCTCATTATACTTCTTCTACTCCGCTCGACTTTGGTGTCCCCCACACTGTAGTCATTATACAACTTCATCTTTATGCTAATAACCCCTTCGCCCTTATTGCTGTGTGTGAGTATGCGTGTACACCCTTTACCGGCAGACTCGGAAACGTATTTTTCGTCATCTGCCATTGTGCTGTGTTACCATGCGGGCACGTGCAGCATCATTTGAAAGGAACGTCGCTAACGATTTTCGCGCACTCAATAGCGATATTCCATAAGCTTCAATAATGCGCTGGAAAAGCATTTGGGGCTCACAGTGAACTTTTTCGACCAGCGGTTCGGATTAATTTCTCCGACGAGTACGACGTTTACGTAACGAGAGCGCGTATATCGAATGTGTTTTGCACACACGTCGATACGCTGTTTTCACGATAAGTATATATAAGTACAATGCGCCGCCGTCGGTTTACGTTGTTTGACGCGTAACCAGCTACTGACGGTTACGACCGAAGAGTTTGCTTTGTTTGACAACGTAGACAGCGCATGAGGTTGTTATTCAAAACGAGGCTCGTGTCATTATTACCGATACGCAGCAAAAACAATCGGCTAATCCTTCGAGATAAAAAAGCAAGTGATCGGCGTTATTAAATTACGATAACATCGACGCTCCGGAGGGAGATAAAAAAGAAACTCCGCGATTCCATGCACATTACCGGCTACAAATTTAAAGAAAATAATCAGTAAACACAGCCCAGAAAAACTCACCTTGAACAAGTAGCGGTGCGTAGAGTAAACAGAGGAGGGCCAGGCAGCCGTAGCCGCTGACCAGCAGCGCGAAACCCTTCTTCATAATCTCTTCTCTTTCGCTCTCTTACACGTGTGTGTGTGTGTGTTGTATAGGTACCGTATGTGTGCAGGCTTCCTCCTCTTGATTTGCTGCTCCCTCGGCGCAATTATTCACGCGGCTGCAGCAACATCTTCATCGGCTTCGAAACGTTCGCCTTGTTTATTTGCCCCCGCCGAAGAGCGTTGTTATCGACTCGCTTTATGTATCTCGGGCTGCGTTACGCAAATTTGATTCGATTTAAAATACTACGGCCGAGCCCTGCGTGTGCACGCGTTACACACACGCGTATATACGAGCCGAACACGTGTTTGTGTGCGTAGCCGCGCGCTCGTCAATATTATGCTCCGGTTTTTTTCTTCTCTCACTCACCGCGTTATTTCGTTACGTAGATTCTTTGCGAGCACAGCCGGCAAAGAACGCAGCGAGGAAGAACGTGCGCGGCGGGAAGCGAAGCACTGGAGGCAGTGGCTCGGAGCAGCTGTTCACCGGAGGCTGCTGGCAGCAGCCGAACGTCTTCTTCTACGCGAGCAGCAGCGGCAACAGCACGCGGCCATTTTCGAGGCTATATATTTTCGCTCTCCTTCTCACTCGCTCACTTGTGGACGAAGTGTATTCTCGTGTGTGTGTGTGTGTGTGTGTGTGTGTATAGCTACATACGCGGCCGCGCTTGCACCTATAGGTTAGAGCTGCTGCGCTCTCCGTGCAGCGATCAGAGAACAACACGCGCACACGCGCACGCACTGCTGCCGGACAATACACACGAGAACACGACAACAAAGGAGGTGTGTCGGCGAATCGGAGCACACTGGCAGCGGCTGTACTACTCAGCTTGTTGCTGTCATCGCCGGGCGCGACGATTTCGGAGCACTGCTCTCAAAACTATACGTGGGAAGCTCGTCGATGTACTTGAAGGTGTACGGAATCGCGAGGATGTTTGCGCTGCTGTGTGTTGACTGTTGATGTCCGGTGTTTCGGTGCTATACGCTCTGCTGCAATGTACACACGCACCACCGACGGACTCGCTCCGCGACTCTCAACTGCTGCTCCGCTCCGCGAGCTGATGAACGCTCTGTTACACACGGTTATAAGAGCGATAGAGTAGGGGGGCGCCGAGACTGCGGGTTTGATTCCGGGCCGCTGTTGTTTTGCGCGGCGCTCAGCTCGCTGAAACGTTTTTTACCTTTTTTAGGATAGGCGCATGCGCGGCTGTTCCGTGGCGGCAGATTTAAATGGAAGTAAAGAGGTTTTCGGAGGAATGATGACAGACGAGTTTTCTGAACTTATCGATATTATTGATCTATATTGATACAACGATTTTTTATATAAAAATTACAAACATAGCTTTATTGCTGACGGGATATTTTTGAAATATTTCGAACGCATCTTTAACATAATATTGCAGTAATGATATTATTTCGTTACGTTATTTTTGTATCCCTTTACAAATTATTCTTCATTCAAATAATACACGTAGTTTAGCTTAAACCCTATCACAATATATGTAAAAATTATAAAAGTTTTTATGTAATATTTATTATGTAATGTACAATACTTAATTATGTTACATGATGGAGCGATAGTAATAGACTCCACGAATCGTGTAAGCTTACGTCGACTTAGTTAACTAGCACCGTTTAATGCACGTCTCTCGAAATGTCCAAGATTCGTCTTCGTCAAGAGCATCCTCGTATCCAAAACATTTTCGTGATGTCACATTAATACACGTAAATGCTTTAAAAAGTTTAATTTTCTACAATTTCAGCTTTAAGTATAGCTTTTGCGGTGCATTTGATATACTTTTCGCAATATCTAACGACTAACATATTTGTTCGTATGCGTATACGTGTGTTAATAAACACAATCCTTAAACTACAGAATCAAAGAAGGAAATACTATATAAGATAGAACAATTCTGTTCTCACCGGCCAAAATGTTAACGTCTTTATAATTGACTTCTGCTACAAGTATATGGTAGACGAATTTGAAACTCTCATGCCTTATCAAATACACCTAAAGTAAAAATATATATTATGATAAAATATACAATTTTCTTTGACAGTCCTTACAAAAAATTAATAAAGCGGACAATGGCAGTTTCAATTACTATGTAAATCGCGCAGAAAATACAGTTGTTACGCGTCCAAACGTTCTCTAACGGTTATACATTTTTCGATTATATTTTTACATTTGAGTTTGGCTTCCCCAGACTCTGGAGATAGAAGACCTAATTAACTTTTTTCCGATGGTTTGTACGATGAATCCAATTTTCTGCAGCTTGTCGTGGTCCAGGATCTTTCTGCCGTCGAAGATGTAAGCAGGCTTCATCATATCCGCGTAGATCCTTTTGAAGTCCAATTCCTGAAAAAAAAAATAATAATAATAATATTCCATGATATTATCCTGCAAAGTCCCATCTGCATAATCGCATTGATCCTGATGATCCTAAAACGAGGGTTTACCATAAATTCGTCCCACTCCGTGCAGATGACGATCGCGTGTGTATTCTTGGTAGCGCTGTACGCGTCCTTGTAAATACTGATTCTTTCTCTCACATGTTCCGGTTCTGCTGTCACACTCGGATGAGTTAGGTCCAGAAGAATCTGCGATTCTTCGACCTGAAACATTTGCAACGTTATTAGAGGGGAAGAATTGCCGTAACGTTTCTTATCGCGCGATTATCATCCTCGTATTATGCACTGGCGCCGCGATCTATACAAAAATTAAACAAGTAAACAGCAAGCAATCTGCTAATATGATACAGAGTCACGCCTCCATATCGAATTTAAAAAATCTCGAATGCACACGTTGTGCTTAATTATCAAAATTCTTCAACCATGAATCATAGCGCTCGTCGCACCGGCATCAGTCTGGCGTGATGCGGCCACGATTGAATTCGCGTACAAGCGACGTGACTCACGCTGGTGTATAACGAGAGAGGATAAAATGCCCATATAGCGTTGTCGATACCTTGGGGTCGTAAATGTGCAGTTTGGCTCCCTCGTCCAGCAGTGTTTTGGCAACGTGGATGGCTGGTGACTCGCGTGTGTCGCCCGTGTTCTTCTTGAAGGCGAAGCCCAGCAGCGAGATCTTCTTGTCCGTCACCGTGTTGAAAAGCGACTCGATCACCTGAAGGCGTAGGTGAAAGGTGCGATGTGTTAGCGACTTCGGGTGTACAAAGTGTGCGCTTATGCGTTTCGAGCATTTGAATAATTCACGAGGAGGATGAGAATCGCTCTCCGTGACGTGTACCCTTGCATAGAATAACGCACTTGTTGAATAACAAGTTCCACTTTCTAATTAGCGTCATTATCTCAGCCAGATATATTTTTACTAGTCACACTTTTTGCGACGCCGTTTCCTCGAATCTACTCGAGGTCACAGATTGTATTGTAATCGAGCAATTTGTAACGCCCATCAGAGAATGACTCTAACCCGATAATCTTCGAAAAACATCATTCCTTTTTTCTTTCAATTAGATCACGCGCATGAGAATTCTTCCTCGAACTGACCTTGGCTGAGAATCTCGACTTCTGATACTCGTTCATGTCGATGACCTGCTGCCAGTAGGCTGCGACCTCGGGCAGGTTCAGGCACTCGCAGATGTAAACGAGATTGAGTATGTCCTTCTGAAAGCAAGATCCGCCGAAACCAACGGAGGCCTGCATGAACTTCGGGCCGATCCTCGAGTCGAGGCCAACGGCCCGAGCGACTTCCGAGACATCGGCTCCCGTCGCTTCGCAGACGGCCGACAGCGAGTTTATGCTGGATATCCTCTGAGCGAGAATGGCGTTGGCTGCCTGTCAAACGAATTTCGAATGTAAGTCTCGACTCGCGTATATAATAAAGCGGTTCGAACTAGGGAAAGATCAGAATAGTACGAACCAATTTTGACAATTCCGAGCTCCAAGTATTGGTGGTGATGATGTTTTTTCGTGGTATCCAGTGCTCGTAGACTTGGCAGAGCTGCTCAATTGCCGCTTGACCCTCCGGCGATTCCTCGCCACCAATCAATACCCGATCGGCGTTGAGCAGATCTTCGATCGCCGTTCCCTCGGCCAGAAACTCGGGATTGGATAAGATCTGAAACAACGCGCGAGTATCGTTTTCGATTATCTATCGTTGCGGATTCGCACAGTATACATACGTTCCGTTGCACAATCGTGTACGCGCAGAAGATTCGCCGAGTCGAAAGGAATGAAAATGACGTCTACCAGTTGCCGAGCCGTTTAACGAATCTCTTGCGCAAATTGGCAGTGTGCATAGGTAATCTTTTAACGAGCAGACTTTCGCGAGTCTTATAAAGGCCGCGGGATTTATCGGCCGCTGTAAATCGCAAGCAGTCTGCACTCCGAGATTTTAAGTGCCCGTAAAAAATATTGCACAATGAAATTTAACAACTATTAAGTAAGCATCGCGCTATAGCTCAGAGCTACGCGATACGAGATACATCCTGCTCTGGTTGCGCATATAGGTTTCTCGTAGGGCGCAGGCGACGCATTTTATATACGGAGTACACAACACAGAAAGCGCATCGCTGGCCTCTTAGCTCTCGTCCATAATAGCCACTCGCGCGTCCGAGAGACGGGTCAGCGAGCAGGAAAAACGAGTTCCCGTTAAAGGCATGTGGAGCAGCGGCAATCTACGCGACGATAAGCGACGTACGTATATATACATATACCTATATACCTGATAGGAAACGCCGGGCTTGTGATTGGCTCGCAGGATGTTCATGATGCTCTCGGCTGCGCGGACCGGCACTGTGCTCTTCTCCACGACGATTTTGTCGCCGGTCGCTATGTCGGCGATCATCCGGGCCGCGCTTTCCACGTACTTCAGATCGGCGGCGCGGCCTTTGCCGTTGCCGAAGGTCTTCGTCGGCGTGTTCACCGAGATGAAGATCAGCTCGGCTTCTTCGATCGCCTGTTTGTGAACGAATGTTTTTCTCGTGAGTAATGCTCGTCCACAGACTTTAACATCTGGGATATACGGCCTCACCTGGGCGATATCGGTGGAGAAGAAGAGGTTCTTGTTACGGCGCTGCTGGACGACGTCATCGAGGCCCGGCTCGTAGATCGGCAGCTTCGACGAGTTCCACTGGGCGATGCGTTCGTAGCTCTTGTCGACCACCGTCACGCGAATGTGGGGACATTTCAGGGCGATAACGCTGCAGGTTGGGCCGCCCACGTAGCCCGCGCCGATGCAGCAGATCTTCGTTATCGGCATCGTTGGGAAACGATCCCGACGAGATGGACGCCTGCGGTGATGGTGATGGTGCTCACGGCTGCGCTTCGACGTTGAAGCCGTGGTGGGGCCGATGCTGGGTAACCCTCGAGTTCTCACAAGCTCTCACGCTGTGAATAGGACGTTATTTTTAATTTTGCATTATTATTTTCAAGAAACAGCAAATATTGATGAAACGGTAGTAGTAGAGAACAGAATCTTTAGAATAAATCGTTGTGTTGAAAGCCAAGACGCGAGTCGTATAAATAATTACCTGAAATTCTTGATTGAATATTTTTAAAACGCTACGAAAGTGGTTGTTATTTACCAACAGAATAGCCCATAAGGGTTTTTGTTGTTTTTTCAGTAAAACAAAAACAGCTACACGGATAACGATAGTAGATAATATTCGTTTAGTGTGATATACTGTAAATTGTGCTATAGATTTAAAATTTAATTAATTATAATGATGGACCTTAAGAGTTAAAATTATACCTGTAAGATCTAGCTCAAGGCACGTACAAGCTAAGACTGATTTAGTGTCTTCTTCGACACGGGTTTAAATAGATAAATCTCACTTCCTGAAGAAGAAATCCCATGAGAGTGGGGAGAAATCGAAAGGTGCATCAGCTTCAATGGAATTAGATGATTCCAAGCTAAGAATCAACTGAAGGAAGTGCCAAGTTCGCTATCCATCGATTACATTTTTTCTAAAAACAATCCGAAATAGGTGAAGTAAAGTTCGATAATGATAAATTTATATTTTAACGGTAATATGATTTTCTAGTATCTATGCACAATCGCAATATAATTAAACTTTTATATATATATATATATATATATATATATATATATATATATATATATATAATTCAAGTGGAATAGTACGCCGTGGATAAACAATACTAATTCTTGGCGATACGTAATCAGTCAGTCTTCGTCTCAACGAATTAAAGGATTAGATATTTTTTTATCAATTCACGTAACGTCAGGTCATTGGTATGCGCGACGTTTCCAGGTGTGCGATTTCTACTTGAAATCACGGTAACTATTTTATTGCAGTGTATATGGCCACGATACTTCTTATTCTTCCAATTTTTACCTTACGCAACCAGCTATAAAGCTAGAGCATAAAATCTCATGAGAATTGTGCGGAATATCGAAATTCTACTTAACGCTTGAGAATGATTGCATGATTTCTGTAATAGGTGAAGACAGAACTTAATCGTGCATACAACACTATATTCGCAAAAGTACACTAGTGAACATGTAGCTATAGATTAACAAGGCTACTACTATCATGCTGTTCGCGTTCGGTACACAGTCAATTGAGATAAAGATAAAAGTAATACACATGAATTGCTAACCGCAATAAAAGTCAGTCAATAACAAGAAGCCTGCGTGCGCGTAGGAATCAATCGCACTTAGATTGATTATTTATAAAAGTCAATAATACACGGGAAGTGTGCGAAACGGCAGCGTGATTTCATTCGTTGAAAATGTTTTTTATCGCTTTCTGAAGAAACAATCGATCGGCCAGAAAATACACTCGACTGTTCGTTTGCAACACAGATCAAAAAGCACGAGATGGAAATTTTGGATCCTGGTTTACGCTTCGAGTTAGATTAATGCGCTAAAAATAGAAGTGCTTGTTTTTCGTTTGAGGATACACGTATGGTACAGCGGGGTTGCCGCTGCTTACTTTTTGCGGAAACATCTGTTTTACTTTTTTTTTCGACGTACTTAGAAGCGCAAAAAGTCGAGATGCGTCTCTATTGTTAAGTGCAATTCCGTTCCATCAAGCACTTCGAATTCCATTATCTGAATTTTTATTCTAGTAAATATAATAAGAGGTTCGCATTGTGAACATAACGAGCGAGTAATAAATTTCTATTGCTTTCAAAGCGTGAGTTCCTAGCGCACTATGGTATATATCGTTTTTGGTCATCATATAAGTATATTTCACGGTTTTCATCCAACTATTTTTGCTGTTTTATAATGAGTTAAATTCAAACTTTTATAATTAATATTCGAAACCTTCAGTAATCTACTGGGTGGAATGTGATTTTATTTCAAAATTCAGTTCACCTTATCATTATCATTACAGTCTAAAAATGAGAAGCTTCCTTTTACGCGAGACCCGGATGTCACGAATGATTTGTCGTAACGTTTCGATAACAAATACCCATCGCAGTCAGGAAAACCGCAAAAAGAATACAACTTTCTCTCGCAGTATAATTGGACCAGTACCCGCTTATACCAGCAGAAAGATGCGACAACTGCAGTAATAGATAGAGTAAATAATCTATTAGTCGATAGTACCAATCATACTGAAATCCTCCAGAATGAACGAAAACAATAAAACGCCACACGAACGTCGTCGTAAAATACCAATTATACCTTCCCATCTCCGGCGCGCGGTACAAGTCATCTCGCGCTCTCTCCAAACAAACCAAAACGTCAGCTGAGCGCGTGAGGATATGCACGTCGGCTGCACACATGTGTATAAGACACGGCATTGCCGTTGTAATAATCGATACGCGACCGCATCGCACAGGTTATACCTGTATTATAATAGTCGCGCGCGACCCTCTCGAGAAAATGCAAAGGACGTCTGGGAAAAATTCATCCCACCCACCCACACTCTATACAGCAGACATACACACACGAATACGCATGCTATATACTCACGTATACTGTACGCTCGTGCAGCAGCGAGCAAAGCCGTCAGCTCGTCTCGAGCAGCCCTCGTCGGTGCGATCCGCAGCGAGGGTCACGAATCAGATTGACTCGCATCTATGCGCACTTTTTGCTCCGAAATGAATTTCGGCTGAATAGTCGAAATAGCAGAACTGCAGTGTACGATCGGGAAGCAGGAGGTATCTCCGCCGCAGTGGGAGCTTCTGTATACTCGGTACTCGATATAAGCGTGGAAAGAGCTGCTCCGGCGGAGGAGCGCGCGCGCACACTGCGTGTGTCACGTTCGGAGGCACTACCCGAGAGCTGCGGGCGGGGAGTATAGAACTCTCGCGCGGCAGAGAGAGAGAGAGAGAGAGAGAGAGATTCGCTGCGTGACCGCGATCGTGACTGATGCCGTGACGCGCTTAGATAAGTCGGACGAATCGCTTAATTATTTGCGCGACGCGTGTTGAAATTGCATTCCTCGATCTAGAGCGATGTTTGTACTCCCGATAATCAATGTTGAGATACACCGCTACTTATTGCGACGAGCAGATCATCTCTAGGCACGAAATGAGATTCATGAGATACCTTTTATTGCGAGCTGGATTTTAAGATTTTTAAATGGATACATTTAGACACGTAGAAATTTAAAATGCAAAGTATAAAAACGGTTTTATAAAATGCATACAAAATCAATTTTAATCGACGCAGACGGTTCTTCTCAAAAAAAAAAAAAAAAAAAATGAATTAAACAACGCAAATACAAAAATATTTTTAAATGAAAAAATTACGGTAATCTGACGACCCCCTGACCGTCACTTTGCTCACTTGCCATCTCCGTAAAACCCATATGGCAACGCTGCTCGAAGCGCGCATCGCTGCCTGCGGCAAGTGTGTTTTCTGGCCTCTGGCGGGAAGTCTGGCAACTGCGCATGGAATTCCAGGAATCCGCGCACAATCAACCCTTCGAGCGCCAGCCTCTTCTCGGGATAAGAAGTAAAAAAGGAAAAAATCGGCGCAAGAAGTCGAAAGACACGGTGTAAGAGCTGCGGCCAAGGACAGGCTCAAAAAAGGGATTCGAATGGGCTGCGAAGGATATAGAGATCCTCAAAGAGCGCCGATTCTCGGATGCGGGACAATATAAGAGGCTCGTGCGAGCGCGTTTAGTCGACCCTGAAGAATCGCGTGTTTTTTGCACGCGAACTCATGGTAATAGAGATCTTTAAAAATTGACGTTTTTATTCAACGATGTTATAGTATAAGATATTGCACATGATACACTTTCATAGGGATAATTGTGGATTTTCTAATCTGCGATCATTTTTCAAAGTCAGTTTCGCAAGCGTCAGTTTGTTCGGTAACGAGAGCATTACAACAATAGCGAAGACCTTCACGGTTTACTTTAAACACTCGTTGGCACATTATCATAATAGAGAATTATAAATATACACGCACCTGCATTTTGAGCGCGTTTTATACGAGAAGCCAGGAATTCGCATAAATTTCTGCGCGTGAATTTATACTGTTAATCGAGCATTAACGAGTTCGCTTTTATACTGTCTTCATAACGGCATTGTTGGATTCAAAAAATGAAAAATTGGTCTGCAAAAACTGCGTTAATTTTAAACGAAGTGGAGAAATCCAACTAATTTACGTAATTGAGGTTAATAACCGCGTAGATGCATTATGATACATAGTCGTTACATATTTACACTCAGCTTAAACGTATGTTTTCCGCAGGCAAAAAATTAAAACAAACTGACTGCGAAATATTATACTTTGGCATAGTAGGTGCCCAGCGGAGCGATATCGTGCTCAAAGTTTGTGCTGATATTAAAATTATTTTCAAGTATGACAAATCAAAATTTAGACTGAACAATTATCGCCAAGCTTCGTCGTGGCGGCTACGTAATCCGATCAACGTGTATTCCCACGCTCATGTAGCCTTATATCTGCCACGAAAAATCGGCCTTCCCTTTAATTGCTTCGCTTAGTCGATTATACTATGTATGACCAGTCGTGTGAGAAAGCCGAAAAATCTAAAAATAGTCGTCTAGCTACTAGTATTACTGACAAGCACACTTGTCAGCACCCGTTATTGCATAAAATTAGTCTTATTTTTCATATGCGATATTTTTAAACTTGAATTTAAATAAAATATAAGCGATCAGATGCATTTTTAATTGTCACTTTGCGAAGCATTATTATGTGTGTGTATACTGCGCATTCAAGCCGCTGGTTGAGGGCCGGGATGTCTAGCTATATTGTCAAACTACTTATATTACTATTTCTCGCGAATCCCAAAATATAATGCCCCTCTGCAGTGTTAGTATGCTTTATGCACCTGACGTGTATGTACATATTGCGTCTATGGAAGCCTATACTAGTTTAGCGCGTTTCCCCTCCTGTAAATTCGCGTTCACGCAATCAGGCCTTGATGGTCTGCATCGCTGACAATTTCGCAATTCGTCTCTCGCTTATTTTCTATATCCTATATATTCGCCATTCGGCGAAGTCGCATATTTGAATTCACGTCAGGCCTGCAATTTTTTAAAAACGTTATTACTTATAGATTTCAATTCTAGAACCGCGAGGTAAATTAAACTATATATAAAACAACACGTAAAAGTTGTCGAATATGAATTTCTCTTTAAAAAAAAAATGATAAATTCATCGCGTAGTTACTGGATGTCGGTAAGAGAAGTTCTCTACCCTTACCTACAAGCTAGCGAGCCTGTGGCGTGTGCTGATCCGAGCTGCAACGAGCAACAGAGAGGCGCTGCAATATACCTATACACGCGTATTATTTTGGCGCATACGGCATACGCGCACGTTGCCCACACTATATTAGCAGCCGCTTTTCCTGGCAAACTTCTAACCTATTTTCTGCCGTAACAGCCGAGTAGATCAGTTGTTCTTTTCTTCGTATACACACAGCGGGCCAGTGGTATATATTTTTGAAACGAGGATTCATCCTAGAAAAGTCAAAGGTCTCTGCGATGGAGACGCAGAAATCGGCCGGCAAGAATGGCAAAAGTAAAAAGAAAGGCAAAAGCGCGGAGGGATCCAAGGAGGAGGACTACGATTCCGAGAGTTCCAAGGTAGACAACAACAAGAAGCCGACTCTCGAGGACTCGGAGAAGAGCGACAAGGAGCAGGAGAGTACAAATTTGAAAAAAAGTGCTAAGAGAAAAAAGAAATCGAAAAAGCCTGTCGCGGCCAAGGGGCAGGAGGCCAACGCGCGGAAAAGCGACACCGAACCGGAAAGCTCGCAAGCTAACACTAAGACTGAAGTGACAGTGGACACGGAACAAAGTGTCAAGCAGGATGACGAGAAGAAAGCTGAAAACGTCACGGTTAAGGATTCCGTAAGTGATCACCAAGTGCCTGAATCATTGATAAACAATGTACTAAAACACAGTGCTCCACTGCCATCCACAACACCTACGGTCAAAGGTTTGCCATTGCACAGTGCAACAGACAGCTATAATAATTTCTTGCTACCTTTAGTCTTTGATTTTACAAACGAGCTTGTCTTGAACGCTTCACAGGTTACGATTTCAACGATGGCATCAACTACTCGGCTTTGTTTAGGAGTTATAAGCATTCTGGATTCCAGGCTACGAATTTTGGCTTGGCAGTCGAGGAAATTCTCAGAATGCTGGTGGCACGTAGGATACCTCTCGAGGAAGATCAGGAGGACAACTTGGAAGAGGATGAATTTATCAGGAGGAGGCATGGTTGTACAATATTTCTTGGTTACACATCCAATATGGCATCTTGTGGCGTTAGAGAGACTATTAGATTTTTAGCAGAGCATAGAATGGTAGAATACTTTGTTTGAATGATAAAAAGTTTATTGAAAAATAAATACTCAATGTGCATGATATTCACAGATTGACTGTATAGTTACTACGGCTGGTGGGGTTGAGGAAGATTTCATAAAATGTTTGGCGCCAACCTACGTTGGAGATTTTCATTTAGATGGAAAGACTTTGAGGGACAAAGGGATCAATCGAATTGGAAATCTGTTGGTACCAAACGATAACTACTGTCTTTTTGAAGATTGGGTTATGCCTATTCTAGACAAAATGTTAGAAGAACAGAAAAAGGTACAAATCATCTAAAGGGTGTAAATTTATCAAATACAAACATGATTTTGCCTGTAGGGAGTGTTATGGACTCCGTCAAAAGTCATTGCGAGGCTAGGAGAAGAAATAAATAACCGAGACTCCATTTATTACTGGGCAGCCAAGAATAAAATTCCAGTATTCAGCCCAGCACTTACCGATGGGAGCCTTGGAGATATGATGTATTTTCATTCTTTTAAGAATCCTGGATTAGTGGTGGACATCGTCTCTGGTAATCCCGCATTTATCGATACGAGAAGTTTATTTGGTAATGTACAATTCAACTGTATTAATGATAAAATATTTTCGTAACAGATTTGAGACGGTTGAATACGATAGCAATGAAAGCCATCAGGAGTGGAGTAATTATCATTGGTGGTGGAGTTGTTAAACATCATATCTGCAATGCTAATTTAATGGTATGTATCATAAATCTAGAAAACTTTGATAAAATAATACATGTTATCAATATTAAAAGGAAATATTTTCGTAGAGAAACGGTGCAGATTTTGGTGTTTTTTTGAACACAGCGTCCGAATACGATGGCAGCGACAGTGGCGCACGTCCAGACGAAGCCGTTTCCTGGGGTAAAATACGAAAAGACTCCAAAGCTGTTAAGGTAATATATTTTTTACTGATATATTATGAAGCTTTATTCAGTCAGTCAATTTGCGAAGTCAAGTAATAATAAACCAATTGTTGCAGATTTTCGCCGAAGCATCTCTAGTCTTCCCATTATTGGTAGCCGAAACTTTTGTACGTCATTTCATTTCTTACAAAATGCGAGTTGTAACTACTGTTTAATATAATAAATTATAAAACAAGCAACTTCAGTCGTCTTTGTAATTAGAATCGTAGAGTAGAAAAACAGTGTGTGGCTCCCTGAAAGAACGGTAGCGTAGTCTGAAAAGTAATTTGTCTAATGCGAGTTTTGCGTTAATTAAGTGAAAATTGTCGAGTAAAAGGGAGAGAGCGAGAGAGAGAGAGAGAGAATTCAAAAGATTCGGTTCTCGTTGCGTTTCAGCTCTCGAGAGCTAACGCGGTCCCGCTGTTTGTGTGTAAACTCGCGAAAATAAAGCTCTTTGAGCGTAACGACGTTCTTGGGCGCCCTGGAAAATTCGAGCTCGAGTACGTCGCAAATAGCCCGGCGGATGGAATTAAAAAGGATATACGCATGCACAACTGCAGGCGCGCGGTGCATCGAGTGACGAGTCATTTTTGTTCCATCTATTCCGCGCACACGCGCCTTCCGATCTGTCTGAATATCTACGCGCGGCCTGGTTTTCGCTAATACCATGAATTGTACTTCATACCCTTTGTTTTTTACTACTGCAGATTTTAGAAGCTATTACGTCGGATCTATTGTTAGCCTTGAGATCAAGAGAGCTGTTATAATTTTTATTTTTTGAAAGAAATTTTTCATTGGGGGCAAAGAAACGATGCAAGCTAATAATTGTATAATTTTCTTTTGAATATAATGAACTTTTTTTTGTCCCAGGTGCCATGGCTACAATCCGTTAAGGAAGAAGTTAAGAGACCGAACGGAGAGGTTTATTTCGATTGTTGACGAAGACAAAATTTATTTTGCCGAATAAATTTCAAATTTTGATTAACCAGCGTTTATTTTCTTTTCAAACAAAAACCTGAAATTCACACCTCTACTTTGATCTTCGTGGCATCGTATCATACATCATAACGGTATCATCCAAAATCATTAACTTCGGCTCACTCCATCACTTCAATTTTAAATCGTCCACTGTCGGTATCACAATGCAACTTTCACAATGAAATTTTACTTCTTTCAGATCAGAAATCATCTCATCGATTCTTTCAGAAGCAATCTTGAAACGAACCGAAAAAAGCCACAAGTATCGTCAACAATCATCGATTGCAGCAATCACGAACAGAAGCAACTCTCCAGCGTCGAGAGACAGGTGGCGCAAGGGTGTGTATCCCAGTATGTAGCCTTGGCGAGTCGAGGGGGTAGTGCGCGAGCGCGCGCAGCTGGAGGCAGCTTCCACCGGATCGCGGCTGCGCTCTGGCCAGTCGTCTCCGGTGAACCCGCGTTCGCGGTCGGTTCGCCCGCCGCCTGCACGCCTGCGAACAGGCCTCATCTCCTCCGAACCGAGGACTCGCTTTATCCACCCCCGTATAGCGCCACTGTTGCGCCGATCCAAGCAACAGCTCGTCCGCGGGGGTGCAGTGCTGCGGGTCTAGTTGGTGCTCGTTCCGCTGCTCTCTCTCTGTACATACGCATACACACGTCCGTATAGCGTGGGGTGGTGTCGCCGTGCGTTGAGGGTTGGTTGTATATGTATTAGGAGACGGAAGGGGGCTTTGTGGTGTGTGGGGTTGAAATAGCGCACAGCTGAATATCTTGTTCGGCATGAGAGATGATGGACGTGGAGGAAACGAACAGCGCCTCCACGGCGAGCTCGTCGCCCGCGCCCTCCAGTCCAGCTGCCGACTCGACCTTCATCAGGTGACGATAATATGCTTTGTGTTTCGTATGTATGTAGGTTGCGCAAGCTTTCAGACTTGCCGGTATAGTTTCTGTTCTAGTAGACACCGGCTAGTGGTCTTTTTTCTATTTATGAAATACTACGAAATCAGATCGTTTTATAACAGTCAGGAGAATTAATGTACTCAACATTCATTTTCAATTATTTGTAAAAGCTCCCACAATACCGAATTATAAAGTAGATAGAATATAATTTGTTCGGGTAATTTATTCAACGCGTACTCGTTTAACTTACAATTTCAACTAGTATAAAATCGAATAAAACGTTTCGTAGTCTGAAATAACGAATTGGGTCACGCTTCGTTGTCTTTCAATATCTCGTGATTTGTGCGAGCCGAAAGTTCCGAAGTAGGTATTTTTATTAGCTTTAACAAGTTATAAGACACTAATTAATTAAAGAATGCACGAGTAGAAATACAATAATCCAATGTTCAACTCTTTTTCCTCTTGTAGCTAAGGGCCAAAACTCGGTGACCTTAATCCTCTTTAATTGAAAACCTATCGCTCGAATCGCACACTATAATTACAATTTACGGTAAAATTTTCGCGACGAATGATCCGCGATTATTACAACGAAATGAACCCTTACTCAGTTACATTCCAGTTCTGTTCTATATGCTACATAGTATAAATATAATCACTTTGTCGAAAGCCGCCCCCAGTGCTGCTGAACAAAGAGAACGAAATTCGCCGGTGGACGATTAGAAAAGCTCCGCGAGCAAAAATACAAGAAGCTAGCTTGAAGAAAATAAAAAGACGCGCAAGCTCAAATAGCCCCGCTGTGCATAATACAAATTTTAAGTGCGCGCGACCCGCGTCCTCTCATCGCGAAGGCTTATTTTCCATTCTGCCGTTAAAAAATGTAAACCGAGCTCGCAGACAACGACGAGCAACACAAGCTCGCGTCGGGAACGTTTGATTTCTCTGGAGAGAGAGAGAGAGAGAGAGAGAGAGAGAGAGAGAGAGAGAGAGAG
>QLSS01000079.1:534952-544964 GCA_024372645.1 Trichomalopsis sarcophagae
AGAGAGAGAGAGAGAGAGAGAGAGAGAGAGAGAGAGAGAGAGAGAGACGAGAGAAGCGCTACTTTCCGGAGCTTGCAGGCGAACGCACGAGTACGCGTGTGTACCAACTGGCTCGACCTTAGCAAGCTTTATTCCGCAGTCGTGCTCCCTTTCCTCTCGTTAGATTCATGGGCTTTTTTCGCTGTTCCGGGTATGCGCAATTCGCTGCTACACCGCTATCCGCTCGGCAGGTACACACAGCCGTTAATTCAGCTGAGAATTGGGAATTCCTGCTAGGGCTGCCCTACTCTCATGATATTCAAATGAGGCTGAATTATTTATTGTATGGGTTGTATTTGCAAAGTGCACGCTAGCACGGGTGAAATTCAAATTGCTCGGTACGTTATATTATCGAGAAGTCTTTTATCTTTTCATTCGCAAACGCCAAACAAGCCGTGACTCGATAATCGCTAAAATAGCCGACACGAGAATCCTTCATAATTATTACAGGACCCCGTTCGATCGCGCTTATTCGTGCCTTCGGTGACCGAAATGTAGGATAATATTAGCTCCTCCTGACGACGTATTAAGCATAGATGAGCTCGCCCTTAGAAGTATAATGAGAATCGGGATCGAGAGCTTGGATAAGCACATACGCGGCGGAGTAGCGAGCGATAAGAAGCGGCTCCGGAATCCAAAGTTAGATGTGTCTATTCATAGTGGAGGCGGAGCCAATTTCGTTATCGAATGACGGCGGCGCGAGAAAGCGAGGATTTTGTCCCGCGCGCCGACGGCAACACGAGGGAGATGCAATAATCGATGAAAACTTCGCTGCTCCGTGTGCGCGGCGCGCCGGTACAGCAGCCGATGAGCTGAATTTTTGTCTCGATAAGATAGGCCTTCGGGCGTGTATCGATGCGTCGAACTTTGCTCATTATTTAAGTGGCTTTATCGGGATAGCTTTTTTTCGTATACTTTTTTGTCGTCGCTTCTTTCGGTGTTTACGCTCGAGCTGTCGGAATTAGGGTTTGAGTTATTCATTTTGGGGAAATGTCATAATATATATTGTCATACGCATATTGATCGTTGCATGTTGCGAAATATCCCGTGATTGTTTGCCTTTATAGATTTTACACGATTTGGGACAATAAAATATTTAGCAATGATGATAATTAATAACGTTCTATCACTTGTTTTAAACTTACGAGAATATTTATTTTTCATCCATCACACATTCACTACTTATCGCCGAATATTACAAACGCGTTTCAAAATTTCATTGCAAAATTTATTAAATCCAGAAAATGTCGGTAGAGTCATAAAATAAAGCTATATGAAATCATAACAGAGCTAATAATAACTCACGCCAGGTCGATGCACCAAAGAGTCAAATATGCATTTTATTGATTCGGGCCTTCATTTTGGAACCAGATAAACTGATATGGCCGAGACACAAAATACATCCCTGCTGCATTTGCCGTGTATTGCAAAAAAAAAAAAAAAAAAAAAAAAACAATAATTCTGGCCAAAATATGGACACCAAATGAATGAGAAACATTTTTATTTTTCCGTCGGGTATCGCAGGCGAGACATGTACCGAATACAATTAAAACCAGTCGATATGAACAAAGGGGTGCTTCAGTTAAGGTTGAATTTGTATTTCGTATATTCGGACGGCTGCGCGCGTATTTTACCGATTGGATAACGTCGCTCTGTCTGAATTTAAAAACGGAACAGCTGTCGATTTTACACAAAACTCCATCACCTTAATGAACCAAACTGATAAGGTCGAGTTTCCAAGATTCAGAGAACTTGAAGCGGACAAAACGCTTAGTCCTATCTTAATTAAAAGCAATGCATAAAGAGCTCTAATTAAGAAACGGTTAGAAGCTTGGGGCATAAGGGATATTATGAAAATAACGACTACGGATAGAAGCTCGGGAATTTAACGCTCGACTTCCTGCTCTCTCCTCCTCTCAGAGCTGTTTTTGTCTCGATTGACCTTCTCTGTCTCTCTCACTCTTCTTTCCGCCCTCGCCCTCTCGGCGTCTGCGCCGCCGTGCAAATTAGACTCAAAACCAGGTCAACCCCTTGCCAGCGCTGCTGTGCGCCTTCCGCATTAAAATCGGCGCGCGCTCGGAGAGTATATCCGCGGCAATCCCTCGAAATCCTCTCGGAAAAATGACGAGTCACCCAGGACAAATAATAATTCCGTTGCCTTGACAGGCTTTTTCATTACAGAAGGGCGCGACAAGGCTGTGTGCTCGTAAAATCCCCGCACAGCTGCGGACTAAGCTCGTGGAGCTTGATGCGGGACAGTCCGGTAGTTTTACGTCTCTTTGATCCAGTCGTGCGTATTTCGAGTCCCGTATAGAGCGGAGGCATAACCTCTTACCACCTGTATACGGAGTTGACTTGAGATAGCCGGGGCTCCTTGAGTTGCGGGCATTTTTACGCCGAGAAACGCGCGAGACGCTTCAGCGCTTCGAGTTGCTTAAAAATGCAGATTATGTTTGCGCGGCTTTTAAGGTTTGACTTTTTCATAAAACGACCAGCGCATCGTATCGATACATCTTGGCGAAACTGAAAGAAACTGCATTATAGGTCTAGAAAATAG
Organism: Trichomalopsis sarcophagae; assembly: GCA_024372645.1. Lineage (NCBI taxonomy): Eukaryota > Metazoa > Arthropoda > Insecta > Hymenoptera > Pteromalidae > Trichomalopsis > Trichomalopsis sarcophagae. The sequence continues at coordinate 537,549 of QLSS01000079.1, forward strand.
AGAAAGGTGAAATTTCTTATGAATATCGCTAACATCAAAGTGGAAGGAAAGGAAAGAGCTTCAACTCGAACAAAAAGTTTGCATTGTATAATTTATAACTATACTTGACACTTTTCATGTTTAGCGAAGTTTCTCACACCGATAAAATGATGGCAACGTTTTTAACTTCCAAAAGCTCTTAACACTAGAATTTTTTCTGAAAATTCACACTCGCGTCAAAGGTATAAAAGGGCTAAAACAATAAAACTCTAGAGCAGAACTTTACGTAGTGAAGTTCTTATATATAAGAGCGTATAGGGAGCGCGAGTCGGTGTGCCGAATGTATAATGAATTTTTCGATTTTGCAGCGTGAAGCGGGAGCCGAGCAGCGAGGAGCCGAGCAGCCCCCTGGAGGCCGCCAGCCCCGGCTCCATCTTGCGCAACAACGGTAAGACTCCACTATACAGCCTCTCTCTCTCTCTCTCTCTCTCTCTCTCTCTCTCTCTCTCTGCATGAAAATGATTTTACTTATTTAAGTCGGCGAGAAGTGAGTAAGCTCGCAGGAGGAGAATCTCTGCGGCACTTTCGGAAATTCGTTTAGGTGCGCGCGGCGAAAGCTCTTTCCGCGCGGCTATTCAGCGTTCAGCCGGTCGACCCTCGAAATTATTATGCTTTGCGCCGCGCGCGCGGAGAGCCGAATGAGCGTGTAATAGAGAAACACCAATTCCGGGATACGATTTTCTTGGGTTCATTGCGTATGCCGCTGGGATTTCCTACCCGCGCGCGAGGAGCGACGAAACTCGGGAGAGACTGGTGGTCTCGAAGATCTGCAATTGGTATGAATTTAAATTGTATCACACCGGGGGGATTAGCTGTTTTAGCGACTAAATTGATACAGCTTTCGATACTTTTTCCATTTGGCTACGTATACTTTTGAATTGAAATGTTAGTCCTAGCCAACACTAATATACATCTGCTTTGCAGTGATTATATTTCCTTTTATTGAACTCGATAGCAAATAATCCTATAATGATGATGTGGTGATACTAAAAAATTACAATTGTACACTCGATGCATATCTATTTCGAGAACGATAAACAGCTCGACGCCTCAACTCGCTCGATTCTGCTACGCGATTGAAGCCGCAAAGTATTTACGCGATACCCTCGATTTGTATAATTTAACCCGACCAAACGGACACAAAGTAAAAAAGAATATATCTCTCCCGCGACGAAGCAATTCGAGAAATACCTATCTCTATCTCCCAACAAATCCACGAACCTCCTTCCATAGCCCATGAAAAAACATCCTGCTCCGCGCCATAAAGAAAATTCCAGGCAATATTCCCTCCTGCCCAAGAAAAACACGGCGAATCCTCGGCCGAGGCTACATCGCGTCTACGCGGGAAAACCCTCGCCTCCAGCGCCGCAGGAATAAAAGAGCCGGAACCGAGCGGAGGAAGAAGAATATAAGAAGAAGAATCAAGCGTGGAGTCGGAAAAAAGAGTAGAAAAAAGTGTGTGTGTGTGTGTGTGTATATATATATATACACATACTTATACGCGGGAAAGAAACTTAGACGCATAACGAGTTTCAGCGTCGGCCGGCAGCAGCGCAAAAGTGGGTGGCACGAGCGCATATACGTATATACACACGTGTACAGCGTATATACAGTGCCGAAAGCGGCTAAGCTGAGAACCTCTGCCGCTCGCGGATCGATTCAAAAGCGGCGGCGCCCCACCCCATTATGTGTTTTCCTCCACCTGCCAGCCCCCCGGCCGGAAAGGTTTACGAGGAGACCCGAAAGATCCTTTTGCCTCGCTCGCGCGCCGCCGCCCGGAAGTTCAGCCTCGCTTCTGCCGATGCTCTGTAATTGAATTCCGCCTATTTTTCCAGCGCGCTCTTGTCGCCACTCTCGCTTTCTTTTTGAGCGACTTCGCCGCCGCCGGGGAGTTTTGACGTAAGCTATTCTTTTTTCGCTTCCACGACGGAAGATGGCTTATGTCGTCGAGGAGATCGAGCGAGGTGGAGGAAGAATCGAGTGATGCGAGAACGAGACCGAGAAGAATGTGTCGATCGATTTATCTCTCAGACATTGATACGGGATTTCGAATCGCAATCCGCGGGAAAGCTAATTTTGTATTCTTGTAGCTTGTAAGTATGTCGCGTATTAGCGATAACAAAATCAGTTGGTACACTTCGATGCGATTTGCTGCACACGGGCTGTCCTGCGCTGTTTTTCCACCGCACGTGCATGAATATACAAGTACATCTACAAACAAGGGTATATCCTTACCGGGAAAATATCGAACGCACTTCCACTCGACGCTGTCGCCTCTCCGTACAACCTCTTCCGAGCTGATCTCACCAGCCTACGAGTGTATGAAAAAAAAAAAAACCCTGCCATATAGACCCATATATCTGCTTACTTTCTACTCGGCTGCTGCAGTAGCGCATACGCGGAATCGCCTCTAAACATCGACTGGCATGAATACACATAATATATGCGATACAATCGTTAACTTCTCTCTCCCGCTTCGCAGCCTAATCAAATTCTCAATCTCGGCAAAAAAAGGACGCTCCGAGAACACGATACGGATAAGACGTTTAAATATACGCGAGGATTTAGATTCGCGTGTGTGCAGCAGCTTATACTCGCCGATGCATGAAGTGTGTACCTATACTCGTCGCTTTCGAAACTGTAAAGCGCTCTGGACCAACGGAGGCTCTGTGCACAGTCATTAATCAAGTTTAATAAATCGACTCGGCGCGTTAATTAATTTGCCACGTTGCGGGCTTTACGGCGGAGGCGCTAGTTTCCTCAAATTTAGAGATTACGACGGTGGAACGGTGAATATTTGCGATGGTGTGCGGACGATTTATCTCTCGGTGAAATCTGTAAAGGACGAAAATATTACTCTCCGTATAGTAATTACAGTTTCAATTGGCGTGACTCGGTGTATAAGGAGGGGGAGTCCAAATAGAGGAAAGTGGGAATCGGCGCGAAATCTGTCCGACATCTCTCGCGAGTTTCGCCGCCATACATAATGCACCGAAGAACAGTAATGCGGCATCGGAGATCCAGCGCACGCGACTCTCGACTGTTACTCGCCAGCTCGAGATCCGCTCGCGAGTATTTAAAAGCTCCAATATAAGGAGAAAATCGTGAGAGATCGGTATCGCCGATCCCCTACTACCGCCTCCGTTATAGACACCCGATGCTTTCTACCCGCGCAGTATCCACACTGCTGACTCGCATACACCTACATACATAGACACTTGTATATAACGTACGAACCTCGTGTCGCGAAATTCTATATCGTGTGCAGCTAGACTGTGAGCCTTAATGAGACGGAAAGGCTGCTCTCTCGCTCTAGCCCTGCTCGCATGCACATAACGCGCGGCCCCGAGACTGCGCGCGGAAAAGTTAACGAGGGGAGAAAGTTACGTTTTGTCCCGTAACTGTATATGCAGTCGCGGCTATAGATTAACTTTAACCCAGCTCTTGGAGGATTCGTTCGTCGCTCTCGCCTCTCGTCGGCCGTGCGCGTCGAGTCATAGGCCGAACAATGAGAAATAGCGTTATTATATACACAGTTGACGATGCTAGACTGCTATGATGGGGGAAGAGATTGCGGAAGTCTGTGAACCCGAGGATCAAAGTTTTGAGCACCGGTGGAATTTATCTTGAATTTAACTATGCATTTGGGATGAATATACTTTCGTGTTTAAGTATCTCATATAGCCCGAAGGATTAAATAACAGCTGAGCTCAGACTGCGACGTTCTCGAATGCATTATAGGAAGACATTGTTTATAGAGATATTATACATATATAGGTTATTATAAATGCTCATCGATTACAAATTATCTGAGCTTAATTTCAATTTGTACGAATCGCGATGCATCGGAACAAAGCGGATTCGGACTGGCGTTTCTCCCACCGCTTAATTAAGGGGATCTCGTCCCAAAAACACTGTTTTTCTATTACATACAATTTTTGGATAAAGTTTGCAAATGAATGAAAAGTTTAATGAATCGTTAGATACCGAAAGAAAAATTCGATCGGACTTTCTGTTTTTCTACAAGTTTGGAAATACAAAATAGCCCGTAGCGGATTCGCAAAGCTTTTGGAACGACATCCCCTTACGCACTTCGTGTTTCTAACCAGCGAAGATAGATATAGATGACGCATAGGCGCTTTCCTATTTCTCTCATCGTTATCGGCGGGCACTGCACATATATAGCGATTTCTCCTCAATCACAAAGATGCCTATGGTTATAGGCTTCCTGCACGGCTCGCTCATACTGTGATTTTCTTCAAAAAATCGACTAAAAATACAAGTTGCATAATTATACAATCCCTGATTGCACAACTGCTCTTTTGTTGTTTGTCAGGGATGAGATGTTCTCCCAATTTTTGTAAAAAAATTCAACCAAATTAGCGCGCAGCTGCGCCGTTACAAAGTGAACGGATTAAAAATATGTTTTTATTTGTTTGTTAGTTTTTCAAACCTATACTCGTCTACGTGCATATTTTGCAAACACGTACATCGAATTAATCAATGAAGCTACAGAAAACCCCAGTCCCAGCAAATGTCCACTCAGTGGCACAGCGAAGAATATATCAAATCCGTCGAAGCACTATACACACGAGCACTTGAAATTCCTTCTCCACACTTGGAGTCATTCTCAGTTTTCCAGCTAACAATTGCATATTTCACAGCTCGTTAAAGTCCCTTCCTAGTATGTATGAGCTTTGTGTATACAGACGGACATACTTCCTTAAACAGACGAATGGGAAAAGCAGCGTCTCGGGCGCTTTTTGCTCCGAGTGACTATATACCTGCTGCGCGCATTCTCTCACGTAGATATACCTAAAGCGCCCAGGGAAGCAATTGTTACAGCGGGACATTTTTCGCGCGTGCGGGAGTTTTTCTCCCGCACTCGCGAGCGCATCAGTGAGCAGCTCTCGCGCGTTTATGAAAAATTAATTGCTCTTTTAAGCGCGGGAGCTTGGCTGAAAGAGAGCGCGTGCACGACCTGAACCTTTTGAGGCCTGTTAATTGCGTCATTTTCACTACCTAAGTACATACCCCCAACAACAGCGCACGCAAATTGCCTTGACATCAGCTTTTTGGATTCTTCAAAGCTCCCTACAAGATTTAATGCAAGTTTATCGAGGTCGGATCACAAACAAAAGCTTTATATTTAGCTTGGTAAAAAACTAGTTACTACAGCACCACACTGCAGAGCGGGTCTTGAAATATAGACAAAAGTAAATTCCACTTTCATCAAGCGCATAAATGATCGCCCTGCAGCCTGGCGCAAAAAACTTTTCTCCAAATCCCCGCAGAGTCGCGAGTCCGCTTCGACGCGCGGCAAAAAACTCGCGCTCTCACGCATCACCCTACGAAATTGCGTGCGTGATATGCGCGCTTTATATACCCTCCCCCTGGTTTCGCGAGCGAAAAAGTTCGGCCCCTGCAATGACTCGTTTTACGCTTGAGCGGCTGCCGTATAGATATACACACATCAGGTGGTGCACGTATTATATATCCTGCCCGCGGCCGCAGGCGAATTTCGGGCCAACCGCCGAACAAGAAGTTCATAACGCAATGGGTGAAGGTGGGGAGGGGAAGGCAGTTTTATACCCTCTCCCCCTCGCTTATTCATCTTCGATGCATGCGTGCGCGGCTGAAAGGAAGAAAACGAAGCGGACGAGAGAAAGAGAGGTGGCGAGGAGGAAGCAAGTGGATGAAGGAGAGAGCGAATCGCTGGCCACACGCGTAGTCTTCCGCTCGCGGTTTTTCACGCAGCGCATCTCTCTTCTCTCGCTATGGGTGTATTATATAGGTATATATTATGATGTGAGAGGAACGTAATTCTGATGCGCATGTGCTTTAGGTAAGCGGAAAAAGTTTGAGGATTCAATGTTTTTGCTTGAGTTTCGTCAAAATTTCTCGAAAATACTTCAATCACGTGTTTTTAGAAAATTTCCTATGGATGTGTGTGTGTGTGTGTCTGTGGATATGTGTGTGTGTGTGTGTATGTATACTGTAATATTTCTGGAACTACTCGGTCAATATCAATAAAATTTGACATGCATGTATATTTTTTGATTCTGAGAAAAACATTTATTTTTCATTTTTATAACTATTTTTTATTTTATGGACAATTTTTGATTTTTGAAAAACACTATTTTGCGTTTTTTTTTAATCATTTCTGAAAATAAACATCATAACCTCACGAAATTAAAATTTCAAGTGATTTGACTACTTATTTTTTCAGTAAAAAATCGAAAACTGGAAAAAATGAGTTTTTTTGTGCCTCGATTACGGAAGTAAAAAGGCTTTATTGCACTTGAGATTTTGAGAAAAAGTAGATATTTTATGGCTAAGTTCATTGCTCTGCTTTCAAACCCCTATGGTTCTTAAGATATCAAGGTTTCAATTTTTTTTTTTGAAAATTTTTTGACTCCTCATATCTCTAAAACAATGCAGTCAAATGCTTTAAAATTTTAGTTGGTGATTAGCCATACAAAAGCTATTTGCTGCTAAAATTTGAAATGATTTCGTCGAGTGGTTCTCAAGTGAAGAACTAAAATGTAAAAACTGATTTTTCTTAAAACTTTTTCTTCCTCTTATAGGGGTGTCGTTGCACGTCGTTAAAGTCTCTCCCTACCCTGGTAGAAAACTAAGCTTATCGTTAGCTTATAATTAGCTAATATTTGCACAATTAGCTTACTGTAACTTACAATTTTAGCTATTATAAGCTAATAACGTCACCTTTGGAAAGCGAATATTAGCTAATAATAAATTAATTTTGAAGTTAACAGTATGCGTGCGTAATTTCGATTTTATTGAACATAAATGATAAGGTAATCGCTTTTTTTTTTGTTTAAGAATGAAAGATGATAATAGTTGGGTTACCAACGTATCAGTATAGCATCGATCTCTAAGAATTTTTAAAATCCGAGCAACATAACCTACAAAATGCCACTACGTGTATATGGCGAAACCCGCGCGATTGTAAATTTTAATGACTACGTCACGATGGCCGCAACGCTTCACAATGTTCAGCTGCTTGCGCTCTCTCTCTCTCTCTCTCTCACACACTCCCCTTCCTCTACTATTTGCTTATACCTATAGGTATCTGCTCTAGTACTAATATTCATAAAATGTTCTCCTTTACTTTAAAAATAATTATTATTAGGGAAAATTTTATTGATACATATAAGAATGAAGGTTATGATGGCATCTGCCATAAGCTTATATAAGCTAATCGTAAGCTTACAAAAGCTTATACTGATAGCTTAAATTAGCTTCCGGAATTAGTTTAAAATTATTAAGATAGTTTTCTTGTTAGCTTATTTTTCTACCAGGGTATTAATTTGTGTCAAAATGATATATATATATATATATATATATATATATATA
>QLSS01000079.1:564557-574596 GCA_024372645.1 Trichomalopsis sarcophagae
CTTCTTCTTCTTCTTCTTCTTCTTCTTCTTCTTCTTCTTCTTCTTCTTCTTCTCCTTTTCCTCCGCGCGATGGCTCCGTCTCGCTCGCACTGCACAGAAGAGCAATGAACTCTCGCCGTCGGTGGTGTGCAGGCTATATCATCAGCCAACTGATGTTACCAATATACATCCTCGGGCGCGCACGTGTGCACATGCACACACAGGAGCATCTACATAAATACATACGTAAGTAATGCCGCGTAGAGAGACACCAATATACGCGCGCTTTTGTGTGTGTGTGTGTGTGTCTGTTAAGCCCCAGTGTAGTTTTGTGCGAGTGTGTATACCGGGCTCTTTTTCTCCGCGTCTGCAGTGTAACCGACGTTGCATAAGAAGCTAGAAGGCTTATATCTCATTGTGGAATCGCGCGTGACGCGTTCCAGCCTATAGCTCAGCTTTATTGTTTCTCCCGCTGTACTGCCGCGACTTATCATTATTCGTCGATGAGATACAAGCAAGAGGCAGCTTTTTCGTTCAAACCGAATTTAACGGATAAGCTGTAGATAATAGTACAACTTTGGAAAGTTCATCGACAGTGGGACAAAGTACGCGCTGGTATCAGTCGATAAGGCATTAGCGGATCTTCAAAAATTTGTAGAGCTATATTCAGCGTTCGTTTGGCTTTACACCAGCAGTTCGGCGAACTCTATCGGTTATTACCGACGCGGCTATTTTTATTTTCTGTAGCCACTCCGCGCTAAAATTTTTAATTAAATTATTTCTCCAAGCCTCTGCATAAGTAAACTGATTATGATTGATGCATGTGTTGCTGCGATACATATGATACTTATTGAATTCTGTGTAGAACCAAAAATAAAAGCAACCTTATATTGTGTATGTGTCGATATTATGCAGACTTTGCGATTGATTATCTATAACCTGTTTAAAATAAGCACCCATCGGAGCAGCTGATTTATTGGAGATTTGTCAATTAAACATCAAGACTTAGCCCCGACGAATTCAGTGTGTTGTCATCTTGTTACACCGCGATAACAAGTATGCAACAAGAAAACGTATACTCCACGTACGAGATGCTGGTTTGGTACTTCCATTCGTTCGGTACTTCAGTTCGTAATCAACTGCGCGTATTCACATAACTCACTACCAACTCATTCCACATATCATTGCTCGCATCTGAATCCCAAATTGCCAACGAGGGAAAAATTTTAAAATAGCCATGAGCTGGCACCGTGTAGAAAATCGAAATTCCTCCCTTTCACATCACATTTCATTCGGGTCTAATAAACCGCGCGGCGTCGGTATAAACGAGCCTAATCGCGGCCAGCCGTATAGCTTTCCTCGAGGCCGTAAAGCTCCCGCAGCTGAGAGTCGGCCTGCAGTTATTCAAATCTCCTCAATTAATCGCGCATTCTGGCTTCAATGAGCCTTAAAAGTATCCCGGCAGCGTGCGGCCTATCCTGCATAAATCTCGCGACTGGCCGATTCATTAAAGGAGATTTTCTTTTGTTCCGAGACAGGGACTTCCGTCGTGCGCGTCGGAGATAGCCTCCTCTCGCGCGGGAGAAAGAAGAAAGGCCGCGCGGTTCTTTATTGGCCGATGACAGTCGTGCGCGCGCGGATAAATCGCGGAACTACTCCTTTTCTGATCGCTACACTATATATGACTTGGTAACGTATGCATCCCTATGGAAAGCATTACAACTATGGAGGAGAGAGAGAGAGAGAGAGAGAGAGAGAGAGAGAGAGAGAGAGAGAAGCAAAGCCTCATAATTGTTCGCGTAAGCGTCGTGCAACTTGTTCCCACATGCCGTACACACACAGACAGTACAAGCCGAGAGCTGTACAAGAGACTGAATATAGCAGGCAGAAGAGAGACGAGCTGTGATTTCAGTGCCGCTCGCTGCAGCGCTGGAATGCTCGTATAAGAGAGCCGCGCGCACTCGTTCTTTTTCTCCCCGTTCGCGCTTATGCTTATATATTATGCTGACTCTGCGCTTGTTCGGGTTTCAATCGGTACTGTCTGCGGAGCGCGGAACGGTGTATTAGACGTATAGATTAGCGTTTTCTGATGCATAATATGAGGATTCATTATATACGACAAAATGTCATTAATTGTTTATTTATCAACCTATGCTCTTCTTTGTTTCAGGTAAGCTTCCCAGCACGTCTTATGCATTAGTCGAAACAGTGTCATAACGGAAAATTCAAAGTGAGTAGAGTATAAAATTCAGACGTGGCACGCGGCCTTTTTCATTTCGTTTTGTTATGAAAAGCGATTATAGTTGGCTCGGAAAGATAAACGATAACAAACTTAATTCATAACTTTTTTGAAAGGGGCGACACTATGTTGTACATACCTGCCTCTTTTTCCCTCAGTTAGCTGACCTACTTCCAGCTCTTGGAGAAGTTAAAATAACCCCCGGCGGAATCCACTCCCGCAGCTGCGCAGAGAGATTAAATAAGCATTTTACGTTTTAACTCGCAGAAAAACTCTTTCTCATTTTTTCTCCCCGCGTATAGAGGGCGGAAAAGAGAATTCAACAAAGGCTCCTCCCTATAGAAAAAACGTTAGGTACATCGCGTACGTATGTGAGTCGAAACGAGTTTCCCGAACTTTTCCGTGCAGCCGATTAAGATTTCCGTGGATTTCGCCGGAGCGACGTCGAGCGAAAGAATTAAAGAACCTTCCGCAGCAGCTGTAAGCGCAAAACTATTACGACGAATTAGCATACGTAGGTAGCCGTCGCTAGAGACCGACGACTGCTACTCGTCGGTTCAGCTGTTCCCACGTATGCTATATTATACATACGCGTCTTCTTGCGCGCCAGGAACAGCCCGCTAAGTGACATAAAAAGTCCGCGGCAGCAAGCGAGAGTCCGTTTTTGAGAGCCGTGTACATCGCGTTTACGTACACGCATACTCGCGCTCGCGCATGACGGTAGCAGACGCGAGAGAGAGAGAGAGAGAGAGAGAGAGAGAGAGAGAGAGAGAGAAAGGGAGCGAGGATTTATGCGAGGACCAGGCGCTACTACGCTTCAACACACGCTGCTAATAATATTCGCTTCCTGCAAGTCCAACGCATTAAATCACCACGAGCCGCGGCGGCGTCCCCTTCTCTTCTTGCTTTTCCAGCTTATTCCGCGCCTTTTCCCGCAGTCCTCTCGCTCGCTCGCTCTCTCCTTTGCCTCCTCATATCGCGCTCGTCTTTTTCTCTCGCGGGAAAGCGCGCGTGAGGCCAACCACCTTGGCGCGCATCAGAGTCGCTTTTATTGCGTGTCTCCTTCTGCTCTGTCTTGCCTGTTTCTCTCTTCGAGCGTCATAACGCGCGATGTGCTTTAGCATCTTTTCCGGTCTGTAGCTTGTGCACCGAGCACGCGATTCCGCGGCTTTTTATCGCAGAGATGCCTTATCGGCCGCGGATCTCTTTGAATGCTGAATAAGAGTGCCTGCTGTTTACTGTGAAATTCGCCTATGTTTCGAGCTTTAAAAGTCGGCAACTACCTGTGTTGCGCAGAATACATTGTTTTGTTTTCGTATGAAGAGATGACGTTGTTGTATAATGGATGAATATTGCATTGTGTAGTTAATGTAGCCGGTATCTGCTTTCAATAAACATCGTTTTATTCTGCTCCTTTCTCACTTTATTATTTATTAAAAAGCATTTTAGTCCATTCTTGGAAAAATACGACCATTCACAGTAAAAATTTTCCAATGATTATACAATTCAATAAAGCCTGTAACTTGTATAGACTACAAAGAGTCGAAATCAGTATTTATTTCAGCTCGAACCCTTAATAAACTTAATCCTCTTGAATAGAAAATTCAAAACGTCTGCAATGAACGAAAATTACTTCGTCAATATTTTGCTATACACATCCGCTGTATTCTCGTTCAGCCGCTCGGGCGATAACTGACTCTCAAAAAACAAGTCCAAACCGAAATTCAAAAATAAGCAGTCTGTTGCGAAGTCGTGGGCGGACGCGCGATAAGAATTGCAAATCCGTCGTAGAAAAGCGACCGAGACTAGTGTAGCACATTACAGTCGGTCTAAACTTCTTCTTCTTCTTCTTCTTCTTTTTCTCCGCGTATCGCGATGTAGCGAGCGTAACGTTCATGCGTAATGTAAACCATCTCGATGATCCTCCGTATAGTCACGCAATACACCCAACTGCTGTCCCTGTTTGATTCTGGCTCGGGTATTTCGCAGTACTAGATCCGCCTTCGCTTTGTCGGCGATATTGATCGGCGCGTGTGTAAATTCGGTCTGCGGCGAGACAGTCGCGCAGCGGGTGTATTGTGGGAGTACTTGAATTTTTATGAATCGAGCGCGCGCTAGAATATATAGTTTCCTAAAAATAAACGCTATACGCTGCGCTATTTTGAAATAGATGTTCTTAATGTTTTATTCTCCCGTGCAGAGGCTTAGCGTAAACGCATAATATGATGCGATGCTTAAAATACGCAACGTATGGTTATTGCGCGTTTCTGGGAAACTACTCGAATACGCATTCAGATGATAGGTGATTAGAGAGGGTGAATAAAATATCTCATTCGTGTAACAAGACGCGCGTATAGCGGCAGTACGCAAAGCAAGAAACATCGTTGCAAAAATTGCCATCTCGTTATATGCATCGAGCTGTAATTCTAACTGTGCGCGTTACTATATACATTTAATGCACGCGTATAAGCTAAATTACATTCAGCGGGCATCGCCATAAGTGCCGCGTGCATAAACCCTATATACTATGTAACACACAAGCTAATGATTATGGCAACCGCGTTGAGCTTTCGTATGCAGCCGCGGAGTTGTAATAGAAAAGAAGTAAGTTAATTAAACATAGCTACTGCCGTAAAGGCAGCAGAAGCTAATTAGATATGCGAATCGTATGTTATACGATTCTGTTTTGGAAGAGCCAACGCTCATCTGCTGGAAACAGCAAAGTCGAAGAGACGGAGCAGCTCGGAGTAGTTAGGCGGTGGTCGCAGCGCCTCGTGTATAATGTATAGGCCTAGCTGTAAGAAAAGAGAGCTGCTGGTAGCAGCGGGCCTTGACCATGAAAACGCACGCACGAGGTGGCGGATTGCATAACTATGCACAGTCGCGAGTGGCCATCGCCTCTCCCTCTCTCCGTATGATATTCCGATCGCTGACAGGAAGCCCCGCATTAGAAAACTTTTTCCGTCTCTCCGCTTGCATATTCAAGGCTTTTTGTGTTTTACCCATCAACGACGGGCTTCCGCCTTTATTTTCGTCGCCGCATTGTGCGATGCGCCGATGACGCGGAGCCGTGGGACTTTATTGATAAACGTTGGATATTTTCGGTGATATTCGGATTAGTTATTTTCTTAGTATAGATCGCATTTGTGCATCATTGTGATTCGTCAAGGATTCAAATTATAACGAGTTACTCGGCTTGATTGGAGCGCACAATTGACGTAATTAAATCGACGCTTAAAATCATCATCGGCCAAGCTGCACAAAAGCAGCAATCTCCCAGTAACCCTCGGCAGTAGCTGTGCACAAAGAAACCCCCTCCTTGACTCCGGGAACATTCCGTTCTCCGCTTCATTCCTCTTCTGTACACACACACACACACACACACACACACACACACGACGCTATCGTTTCCCGATCGACTGTATCTCCGACTGCAGTACGGCTCTGCTGCATACGGAGCCCGGGCATGTCGGCTCTACTTATCTCGCCCTATCTGCTCGGAGCATGCGACGCGCGACGATGCTCCCTCCGAAGCTGCAACTTGCGCCGAGACTACCCGGCACATGCATGCATACATCGCATGTGCTGCGGCTGCCGGAATGTTTATTTTTTGGGTAGCTTTTGTATAAGCGCAGTCGGGCCGTATAATTTGATGGGAGATGAATGGATAAATCGGCTTCGTCTGAATTCATGAACCGAGTGCTTTAATTTTACAACAGAGTTCGGTCGCCTGCGTATGAACAAAATCCGTATACTGAACGCGGGCACAATAGGCTGCGCAGCTCGCTGGGTACACTGCACTCGCACGATGGGAGGCAAGGATACACTCGCGAGCTCTCTTGGAATATAACGCATCCATCCGCTCGCGCGCGAGTATCGGCAGTATACGAGCCGCGTGTAAATGCACGACCGTACGTGCAAGTTGCACAAGTGCATGTGAACATGTGTGCGCGGTGCGGCTGTACGTACGTAAGCAGCGATGCGAGGCCACGACCTTGCCTTTAAACTTCGCGAACAGCTGTTCGCTCGAGCCCCAGCCTATAGGCTCGGTGTATGCTGCTGTAGCTGTATTTATCGCGCTGCGGCTCTCGGTTGCATGTATAAGCGCATACACACATGCGTCGCGTGCGGCGCAAGTATACTGCACTGTTGCAGTGCATGTATATGTAGAAGGTATTATGGGCGCACGTGTGCGCGACGACTCCGTTGATAACATACTCTATTGCGAGAAGGGCCAGTCATCCATTCGAGCTCGATAATTTTGAGTTTTCCGAAGGGCCCTCTCGAGATTCTATTGCGGATTCAGCCTCCTCGTTGTTGTATACGGGATGAGAATAAATCGAGGCGAAAGCGCAATCAATGCAGCGGAGAAGAGGAAGAAAGTACATTGCAATCGTGCTTTGCGGAAGTCTATACACGTGTACACATTCGCGACATCGATCGATGATGCACCATAGGCGCGGAGACTCGTTTGCGAGTGTGCAGGTGTTGCCTTTTTCTAATTTCGAGACTTTGACTTATACGTGTGTGATGCATTTTCTCACAGACTCTGGCGCTCGCTTTGGGCTCAGCTCTTACGTAAAGTCGATCTATAAGTCATGCTGGAAAGACGTTGTTGTGTAAGTCTAGTCGTTCGCTCCCTTTCAATTTGATTTATTATTTTTGCCGCTGCGATTATTCACCTGCCAGCTATACGGTATTTTTGCTCGACGCTCTGCTGCGAGCGACGACCGAAACGAGAAATTTGATAAGGGCGAAAATCAATATTTTACTCGGCTGAATTCGAAATAGCGTTTCCCCGCCGATGTAAATTTCAGTAGGCAGTGTCTGTTACGTAAATACAAGCGCATGAATTTTCGAATCGCATTACCATCCTAATTAAACATCTACAATTTCTTTTAATTCGGTATTTTTTAACTCCTCTGCCGCGCGCGGGATAAAAAAACCACCTCTCAGCTCTGTCTCTCGCGAAAAACATATAATAAATGCATTAGGAGATGCATTTGTACAATTGGCGTAACGCATTTTTCTGCGCGGCCTTTTTTCATTTTGCGCGCGTACAGCGCAAAAAGCATTGAAAAGACTCGGAATGTTGTTTTTTCCCCACAGCGAGTGTTCCCTGCTGTTCCTGCCTCTCTACCTGGCGAACAAAAAGACCAAGACCTACACGGAGTAATTCGAAAAAAAGCCATTTTCACTACGGGCAAATGGCTTTTTCCCTTAATCAAAGCAGCGAAAGAGAGAGAGAGAGAGAGGGGGGACAGAGAGAGAGAGAGAGAGAGAGAGAGAGAGAGAGAGAACTTTCTGAAAAGCCGGCGCTGCGCGGCGAGAATAATATTAGCCTGGGGAACTCGCGCTGATGCTGCTGCTGCTGTAGTAGTGGCGCTGGAAACTAATACCTGCTGAAAGAGAATCGTATCGACTTTGCATATTTATTATTGAATTTCAAAGGGGTTCGAATTCGCCGCTAAAGAGCCGGCTCTGAGAGATGAGGGATTTTGTAGAATAATTTTGATTTTATGCGAATGGGAAAAGACTATTCGCCGAGATTATTATTTTTCTCAGAGAATTTGCGAGAGTCGACAAATTCCCCCAAAGCCCGCCCGGATTGGATCTGCAAAATCATTCCGTAAAACGGTAAGAAGGGAGTGAAAAAACTCGTTCCGTTTATATTATGAGCCTAAGTGAGTGGGACACGAGGCGCGCACCTGCGAAATCGGGTCGGGGTAAGAAAATGTGATAATAAGCGCGATAAAAGCCGGGTAAACAAGTAGGGCGAGGGAGAACCGCTCAGAAGTGAAAAGCGCGCGAGAAGAGCCTCTCGGGGAGCTCTCTCCCGGGTCATTTTCGCCTCGACCCCTGGAATGCGCAGCAGCACCGCAAAGATGACACTCGTCCCGCTCACTCTCTGATGTCGTCTTAACACCGTATTATACGTGTACGTTGCTCGAGCATTTGACTTAACCTTTAAAAGGTCTTTTAAATTCTCGCTTTTTTTAAATTATTTTTCTTGGCTACAGCGATCGACCGTCGACACATAAGTAATCAAACTCATCGCCTATTTGCACCTTCGCAATGGCAGCGAATAACGAATCAACAATAAGATCTTAGCAGCCTTGATTAGGTCGACATCCATCCTGCTCAATATCTTCAACAAGTCGTACATCTTATTTAATGTACATTTGGGCAATTAATAGCATAAAGTTCATTTAGGCTCAAGTAGACCTAACAAGACAGATTTTGCTTAGGTAGCGTATCTCTATAAGTACACCAAGCGCGCAGATTTTCAAGAGGGAAGCAAGAAAGTGCAGATGCGCCACCTACCGTCACTGTAGCTAAAGACTAGAAAGTCAGAAAATCCAAGCCGAGCGATTTTTTTGATATCTCATATCTATAAGTGTATCTAATAGTCTTCATCTTTACACACCAAAAATCATCAAATTGCCTGGGACATTCATTTCAACCGATCTTCCTTCCTCAAAAGACTTGTTATTCGAGTAAATCTCAAACCAGATCTTTGCATCCGAAACTGATCGATACGACATTCTTGCGCATCTTATTGTTTAGCCGGTAGCAGCAGGACCGGCTTCGGCGGCGTCATCGGAACTGGAGAAGCCGCGATATCGTGAAAAATAAGAGGGAACGGCAACGCACGATCGAATAGGAGGGAGACAGAGAGTAAAGAGAGATGGATCGAGCCCGGGAGACAGAGGAATTGTCGTCGCGTACACGACTCGCGAAAACGGTGGAACGAGGAAGACGGAAGAAGGAGACAGAAAGTGAACGAGAGGAGACTCATCAAAGAGGCATTGAACCCGCGATATTACGCGCGACCACCGAAGTCATGCGTACACGCACGCACGCGCGGACGTTTCTTGCGCCTATATCATACATATACAAGTGTGCGCGCACGGATACCTGCAAGCGAGTTGGCTCTGCCTCGTGATATTCGCCGCGAAGACGCGATGCAAATTGCCCCGGCTCTTTACGACGTCAAACTGAAATTCGATGTCGGCGCGCGGCGAAAGCTCGCACTCTCGATAAATAAATATGGATATTACGCGTCGTAAAGTCTAGCCAATCTAGCGTCCTTACGCCTATAGAAGACGATCCGGAGAGGTTTTATTGCGCGACGCACCGGGGCTTCGTTAGCGCCCTGGGGAATCGCACAGTTTGCTTCGAGGAGAAGGTGCGCTTTTTCAAAGCTCGTTTTAGAAAGCGTTTGAGGCTGTTTCTGGGAGAGGATCGTCTTGGAAATAAATGTGTTCGTTTTTCGAGAATATAACCACAGTGATATGTGGCGATTCTCTCGAGAAAAAATGCTAATGGCGAATCCGTCGACAATGCACTCCATCAGCCCAGCGTTTTCCATTTAATCGCTAATACCCACAAAACACACCTCTCGCCATTACTCTCCAATGAATATCCCGCCTAATACAGCTCAATCAATCTTGAGCCTGCACACGGCAGCAGCCGCGTAAGACGCTCATTACAGCCTCTTAATTCTCGAGACAAAAATTACAATCTCCTTTTACTTTAGCACACACGTATGGAGCTCTGCAATAGCAAACATGCATCCCGCAGCCGCCGCCATTATATAGAAGCGCCGTCGGGAGAAAGGGCATAACTCCAGATGCGCGGGAGAAACACGACTCGCGCATAATCGTAAATCGATCCTTTTTTCGACTCGCCTCACCTACACATCGTGTATTCATATCTCCCGGTTGTGTGTATAATATACGCGTGTATATCTATGCACTGACAACGACGAGTCTCTCTCTCTCTCTCTCTCTCTCTCTCTCTCTCTCTCTCTCTCTCTCT
>QLSS01000079.1:574696-587039 GCA_024372645.1 Trichomalopsis sarcophagae
AGGTCTGTCTCTCTCTCTCTCTCTCTCTCTCTCTCTCTCTCTCTCTCTCTCTCTCTCTCTCTCTCTCTCTCTCCCGGCGAGTGAAAGTATATACGTATACGCAAACGAGAGAGTTGCTGGTTTCGCCCCTCTTACCAGTATATATAGTTGCAGCTCCGACTGATCGACTCGTGCGCCTATGCCTATGTGTGTTACAGTACACGTAATGCGCATAAGTGCACCGACAAATCGTCAGAGTTACCTAACGGCGCCTAGGAAAAAAGCTCTCGCTCGAGCCCGCTGCATACTGTGTGTCTATGTAATAGTAAATACGTAATATATAATAGGCTTATGCGTTGTCTGTCAGCGAAAATCGTGTGCGTCGCGGCGGGAGGTTTTCGCGCGCGAGGCACGACACAGGATGTTACGGGAATATCTTAACGAGTCTCCGGGCTATGCTCGATTAGGAATTACGATGTTTTTCCCGCCGGGAGGATTTTTATTTCTCCTTTTTTTCTCAGCGGAAAATACCGATTTGATTAGACGTTGCGTAAACAGGCTCTCGAGGTTTCTCGTTGTTCGGAGGGAATCGGCCCGTTTTAAAAAAGCGTCGTTTGAAATTGCAGGAGACTGATCGAACGCATCGTAAAAAAAACGATTGAAGCTGCACGAGACTACGTAGATTTCATGCAAACTAATACATGTAATGAGATGGTTCTACAGCATCCAAGTATCGGAAATTACAAAGTCTACTCGCAATAATTCACGGCTAGGAAACCACCTTCGGATAGACCTAATAAGAAAGCGTCGCTCCGTCGAATTCATTGTTCGCCATAAATCCGTGGAGCACACAGAATTATACACCTCTCCCGTCAGCCTGTACCCGAACCCTCGCAATCTCGAAGCTCGACTATACACACGGTATCTACTCGCGTGCAGCGTTTCTCTGACTTTCCTGGAAAGCCGCCGCGGCGAACGAAATTAAGTGCATCCTATCAGTCGCCTCATTAGTCTTACTTATAACGACGATCCACCGCGTGGCGGGGCGAAAAGACGCGCGGGCGCTTTCTAAAGTGCATGTAATATAATGCATTATATACACGCGCTGGAAAAGCTCGACTCGCGAGAGACGACGTAAAAAAGGCCGAATCACGTCGTGCACGAGCCGTTACATTGCGCAAGCGGCGGTTTTGTGCATAGAGAGAGGCGCGCGAGCCCCCTAAGGGTGACGAGAAAGAGCCACAGGCAGTGAGATCGATCGGAGGAACGGCGATTTTTCGCTTGAGTCTAGCGGAGTGTAATTGAGAGAGAGAGAGAGAGAGAGAGAGAGAGAGAGTGTGTGTGTGTCGGTGGGTGGAATTGCGCATGTTTAATGAGGCTGACGAAATTCGGCATAGTTCGAGCGCTTCGACCATTTGCTTCGCCTTTCTTTCTCCAAATACCCCACAGATTTAATTGCACATCGTTAGTCATTACGAATGCTGAATATTTTTCTGATCGGAAATTCAATAAGAGAATCGAATCATGCGCGAATTCGAAATGCGCGTCGAGCTCGATGAATTATTGCGAGAATATTCGCTACGAGCGGAATTTTTCAACAATGAAAAATTCCGCCCTGATTGAATTTTATTCCATATTATGCGAATTATTCTGATCGTTAAAAAGTCGAGAACCTCACTCGGAGAAATTCCAATGAGCGATCGCCATTATTCATTGTGAGAGCGATGAATGTATGCGTGTGTGCAAGCACGAACGACGCACCGTAATAAGTTTTTCCATCGCGAAAGCTTTTTTCGCCGCATCGAATCCGTAATACGCAAAGTCGCAGATCGGATGAAGCAAGTCTCGCGCGTTCGCACGCAGCCTGATTGTGATAAATAAATACCGATGCGGGCTATCGAGGCGGAATATAGACGTGTGTGAGCCTTTTTTCGTGAATCACCTGAGTTATATTGTCGAATTGCGGTACATTCTAAATTCTTCGGTGTAATTTATGCATTCGAAGTGTAATAAAAACATCCGGGTACACGCGCGCTGAAGCGAGCCATGCATTTATCTCCAATTAACTACTTGCTACTAGTATATAAGAGGAAAGAAAATCGTGTAAAATAACAGGTTTATCGTAATTTGTCCGTATCTATGAAGTATGTATGCAGGTCGAACAATTAACACTTCTTTGTCCGCCTTTGGAGCGAATCGATTGAAAAAAACTCTCTGTTAACCAGCATAAAATAATCCCCTCGGGATTTTCGCCCTCAGAAATTTTCTCTGCAGCAAAGCTACTCGTCTCTCTCCCTCCCTGGCCATATAGTACGACTGTACACAGTATGTAGACAGAGGCTACACACTCCAACAGGGCAAAACGGCGGCTCGCGCCTTAATAAGGTTACGTAAAACCTCCTCGGCATCGACGTGCACACGCGTATATAGGTACTACAGTACTCACACACAGGTGGGAGGGGGCGAGGGGGAAGAAACTAGAAGAACGAGAGAGAGAGAGAGAACCTCCTCTCGAGCTTAGTCGTGCGCGCATGTTTAAAATCCTGCTCTCTTTCGCCGCACACATAGACGAGGCCGCTGCTGCAGACGCAGACCGTAAGCGGTTGCGCGAACGCGGAAGAGTCTGCCTCGACGTCTCTTTTCGCTGTCGCTGCTACAGCCGTAGGCCATACGTAACGTACCAGCGAGTATAAGCGCCTCCGTGTACATATGTGTGTGTGTGTGTGTGTACGTACACACGCGATGTGTATGCCTCGAGAGGAGCTGCTACCGATGCTTTGCGCGCGTATAAGCGACAGCGACGGAAAAAGGAGTCGGGGATTCAAGGAGGAGAGATATATATGGTCATGGGAAAGTAAGAGCGCGGAAAGCGCGAAAGCTGATATGGTTTAGAGCTTCCAGGATATTTGGAATAGCTCGCAGTCTTTAAGCACCTAGCTGCGATTCTTCTGATCTGTAAGAATAAAAATTCTCTATGTCTCTATCTTCGAGTTGCGTGTACTAAAAACGTATGGGAACGCGTGAGAGCTTGCGGTTTATGCTCCGTCGTAATTATCTCCTTATTAGTATCATCAACGGCGCAGTCATTGGTTTTGCAGCGTTGTTTATTTTACTGCTCCCCAATATGTCACAAGCAATTTCGTCCAGACAGCTCGAACGCTTTAGGCCACGTTTTACGCTTCTCACAAAATTTACTCCAAGCGCTTGAACACCATACTTTCGACTGCAGAGAGTGAGCTTCAAAAAATAATTTCTCATATTACGAGTAACGGAAAAATACACGTACGCACGCATCCTGCGTATCATCCGAGCAAACTGCGCGAAATAAATATTTTAATACCCGGCCTGTATCCAGCTCGCCGCTAATTTCCGCCGCGCGTGATATTTACTGAAAGAAAAAAAATGGAAAAGAAAAATAACGACGGGTGCCGGCTCAGCGATTCCAGGAACGTCCGGCAGCCTGCCAGAGTCGGCATAATCGCGAGTTCGCTGCACCGAGCGACTCGTCGCCTCGGGCTCTAGAGTCTAAACTCATCTACTCGGCCGATTGAGAGAAGACGCAAGAGCCGATTGCTCGATATCAGCTGCCTCTATGTGAGAGAGCAAGACGAATAATTGACGGCGGCATTCGGACGAGTAGGCTTTGAAGTATACTCTCTCGCCGCGACGATGACATGATTATTTCTGGCCTTCGCAAACAATCTCACCTAATTATAACTTTTTAGCTTTGACGTGTATTTCAGCCTCGCCATTGTTCTCCGCAACGTGAAATTCAAAATTAATCCGAAACTTCGCAGCGCAAAGTGCCCTCCGAACGAATTAATTTTCACGCTCGAAAAAAAAGTAGCGAGAGAGAGAGAGAGAGAGAGAGAGAGAGAGAGAGAGAGAGAGAGAGATAACGCTCTCGACGAAAAGCGAGCAATTAACATTTTCGCGGAGGTGTCACGACGCCGAGAGGGTGAGGAGGAGAGAAACTGGGTTTAAACTGCCGCGCTCTTGAGAGCTGGGCTCATCCCCCGGAGGAAAGCTAGCCGAGTTTCCGGTCACTTTCTCGACGACGACAGACGCGCGTAAATTTTCCTCGTGAAACGACGGCCCCCTCTCTCTATCTAAGAATCGGAATATTACCAGGGGAGATAATGAGGCATGGGAGTCTCTTCTCTTGGGGCTCGTGCGAACGCGTGCAGTTTTAGTGGAATTGTTTTGCTCGAGAGTTGATAATTTGGGAGTTGGCAAGGCTATGGTGTCGCGTTTGATTGCCCTCGCGCGCTACGCGTTTCGATTGTTATTTCGTACTTTTTACGGCGCGCGTGTGCTGTGAGATTGAAATTCGCGTCCTACCGGTCCCGACTTTTACTACGTTGATAAACAAGTTCGTCTCCTCGCCGAGCTTCGGTGCCGCGACGAATCGATAATTGTTCATCGCCCCCGACGAAATAAGCCGTATCAGAAAAAGATAAAAAAGTTCCCCTCTATAGGCGGGACATTCTTCTGTCGCGACAGGTAGCTCTATATACATACAGGGCGCTCGCTCCGAGCTTCTTTATCATCCTCTCTTTTTTCGCGCAGCTCCTTCGCTTCCTGCGCTCTCGCCTATTTATCGATTCCCGCGTCGACTTTTATACTCGCCTCTAGCGCGATGTAATTTCTCCCCTCCCTTCGCGAGAGGAGCTTTTTCAGGCCCCCCCCCCCTCTCTCTCTCTCCTCTCTAGCTATACTCGCTTCCTCATTCCCGAGCCTCTCTCTTTCTGGCTTTTCTCGCTCGCCTTATCTCCGTACTCTCCTTTACCTCCGCCGCTATGTCGCCGCCGCTTTCCCGTGAGGTGTGTAACGACTTTAATTAGCTTTCGAGAAATTCGACTCATTACTCGTATTTATTTTATCAGCCTGGCTATATACTTTCGTCGCTCGCCTCGTTATCCGCGTCTTTTATGTGCAGTTGCGTTTTTTTTTTTTTTTTGTCAAATCGCGAGACTGGATTTCGTAATGGGATTTTCCTGCCTAACGATGGTGTTGTTCGACAAGCTTTATATGCATTCGGAATATATGAATAATGTTTATTATTATTTCGCCTCTTCTCGAACACGAGCAGCTGACGTTTCACTCTCGTCGGATGCGCGTTCAAGGGGCCATTACGCACGCGCGGTTACGTAAGTCCTAGTGCTAATTTTCCTCTTTCGCTGCATAAGACCGATCGAATTCGTTTCGTTAAAAAATCACAACAGCCTCGATATATCCCGAGGAAAATGCATCGGTACATGCGCGTTTCGAAAACATACACAACGATGACTCATCCTTTTCCCGCCATCAACGGAGCGAGCTGGCAAAGATGCTCGTTCGGAGAAAAATCCTGCGCACCGGCCACTTTCGTTACTCAATGGTTACGTACGCGTATTTCGCGCGATTACTTCGTTTATTCTCTAATGCATACAGCGTGCACACAGGGACTCTTCACGCAACGATTTATACCCTGTTATTTCGGCCTAAGTGGGCACCACCGACGAGCAATAAAATGCATCTCTGCTCTTGCTCACTGTAGCTTCGGCCCTACCTCTCTCGCTCTTTGCATCGCGATTCGTCCATCCCTTTCTCTCTCTTCCTCTATCCTGGCGCTTCTTGCCCTCGCTTCTTCTTATTTTCATCTCGCTTTTCGTTCCGCCTCTTTCTGCTCAAAGATTATGCCGATGCTGCTATATACAGTCCGCGCGCGAAGATCTAGTCACTCTTGGGGTTTCGAGGAAGCGCTGAATTTGAATCTTCGCAGCGTGCAGAAACGTATCTTTTGATTATGCATACGAATGCCGCTTTTCTTTGTTTTCCATTTAAAGCGGTATTACATCTGTATGAAAGTTTATGTTTGTTCCTTACTACCTGTCAAACCAGTATTTTCCAGTGACGATATGAGGGTGGGAAATTTCATCATCCTCGAGAAACAGCTGAAATAACGAATAGCCCGCTAGCTTAATTACCTTAATAATCATTCCTAACAGAGACGTCCCGCCGCATGACTTTTGTCACCAGCTCTCGCGTAAACCACGTAGAGCTCCCGATGCTCTATTCGCACACACGCGTACGGCAGAAAATAAGCAAAGCGAGCAGTGCTGCGAAACGCGGGCAAACGCATTCGCCGTAACCCAGTGACGGTGAAAGAGAAAGAGAAAGAGCGAGAGAGAGAGAGAGAGAGAGAGAGAGAGAGAGAGAGAGAGCGAGAGTCCGGCAGCGCTACCAGAATAATCTTGTTCCGCATTGCATTATTATACGGTTATTTTCGGCGCGCGCTCCTCCCGCTCTCTCTCGCGCGCATCCTTGTTTTATTTCTTTGTCCTGCAGTGCGCGCTGTTTATTTTAAAACTGTTCCACCCCTCACGATGTCTGTCTTGTTTAATTTTACTGGCCTCTGTTTACACGCTGCGAGCTTTTAGTTGTATAGGTATTTGAATACGCTTCGTTAAAAACGAGAGAGAAAAGCATTTTCCCTGTGGTCAGAAACCGTCAAGCTTAAAACTCTCGATTCAATTACACGGCTAAACACAAGTAGGTACAGCAACATTTATATCGCATGCAAATGAGAGCGTAAATGGGTGGCCGAAGAGCGGCGAAACAATGCTCCATTTAGTACTGTACAATAACGAGCGGCCGTAATCATTATCCCCAGAAATCACTAAACTTCTCATTCGCCTCGCCGATATATCAGCCTATCTACTGCCCATAAAAAGCCGCTATCCCGAGGCATCGCGCAAAAACCAAGTGAAATCGCTCGCTCGACTATTATACCCGTACAGGCAGCGCATCGTCGCGATTCCTCTCGAATTCCACGGCCGCGCGCGGGAGGATTCATCAAACTATCCGCCGTGTATGTATACGGACGATAAAAGAGAAAAATCGACGTCGCGCACGGCAATTATATTGCGACAGGGCCCAATAAGTCGGAATCCGATATAACGACGACGAGGAGGAGGAGGACGCCGAGAGCATTGCGAAAAAGCACTCTCGGGGTCGCAGCTCTATTGCGCCAGTGTATATGCATGTGCAGAGCTCGTCGAAGAGGTACGAGGTGGCGGCACGATTTTTCCGCGGGCAGGACGACGATCCCTTTAGCCGACAAAGCCGTCCGCGCGCGCGTCTCGTCGGGGTTTCTCTTCCGCGATGCAGCGGCGCCTCGCTCGCGCTCTCTTTGTGCGCTGACACAAAAGCCGAGAGAGAGAGAGAGAGAGAGAGAGAGACAGACAGACAGACAGACAGACAGACAGAGAGAAAGAGAGAGAGAAAGAGAGAGCTCGTGCCTGCGAGAGTAAATTGAATTTGTTCCTTTTTTTCGCAGAGGTGAAAAGCAGCGTCGGTGATTAAATCGTTATCCGTAAATAGCTGTCGGTTGTAATTATACATCGTTGCTCGCTGATTTACGGCTCTGCCAGTGCTCGAAGAAGCCCGAAATTTCGACACAGCTAATGCAAAGGGAATACGAGCAATGATAATCAGCTAAGCTGCCGGCCGTTTGCCTCCCCCGACCTGGCCATTCTCTTTATATGCCTCCCTCGGTTTGCACGTGGAACGCGAGAGCTCGACTCTTTGTTTGCCGCCCCCGCACACACTGCATCGGCCTGCACGTAGTGCCCGTGTGTGTTCGTCCGACTCGCGCCTTGCTTACCCACGGCAAAGTCTGCGCGCTCGGCCAAAGTCTCTGTGTGTACTTTAACCTCGCCTTTGTTCTTATCTGCTGGAGAGTGGAATTAATTCGCAGTGCGACCAGCCGCGCTCGATGTAAATCAAATATTTGGCGATGCTGCGCCGAGTTTTATTCTAATCCTTATTATACGGCGATTGGTATGCTGCGATGTTCTCTTATTTTGAAAATTCGTCTTTCATCCTACTTCTCAGTACCTATTATAATCTGATAAAAAAAAAACAGAGAGAACTCGTTAAATATTGGAAAGAAGTGACGTCGGTTATCGACGCGATCAACACACTCGATAGCGTCGCGTTCCTGCATCTAAAAATAAGCATTTTGATATTCCTCATTATCGCTGCCAATGTCGAGTCATGTATCATCTATACAAAGTAGTTGCTCGCACACACGCGCGTCGTCCACTCGGGATTGTAACGAGTAGTTGCATATACACACTCGCGCGCTGTATAATTTATACGTCATATAGGTTTTGCGCGCCAAGAAGTCGCCTCGTCTGTATGTGTGTGTGTGTGCGTACGTACGCGTATGCATACTTAACGAGCAGGTAGTCGTAGACCGGCGAGTCTTCGGGGCAAACGCGCATGCGTGTCCCTCTGCACACACGTACACACTGTACACACACGAGGAGGGTTTAAAATTGCAGTATTTGACGCTGTAAATAATTATTTGAGAGGAAATTAATTTTTTCAAAAATAAAATGAGCGCCGCCACACGTGCATGCGTGTCATTATTTATCTAGAGCTGATTAACGGCGTGGGAAAATCGAGGCGTTTATTTTCGCTGCGCTTTTCATTATGAAAATCGTTAACAATTTCTTCCTTATTATCAGCGCAGCATATACATTTTAGCTCGTTACGCAGTTCGACGGAAAATGCGCTGATGGAATGAGTGCAGAGCGATGTTTGGTATTTTATCTAGTACAAGTAGTATAGAAAATATCTACACACCCAGAAGCAACTAAATAAAATCCAACAAATTATTTTGAAAGCTCAGTGAAGAATGTACTACGTGGCACAGGCCAACATAAATCAGCGACGAATGCACCTGTCTCACCACACACGTCTTTTTCTACTTTATCGCCAGTGTATAAAATATGTGAATGGCTTCTGTTACAAAGCGAAATATTTTTTTTCTCAGGAGGTTATTGCCTCACAAAGCACTTATCCTATAATGAACAAAAAGCCTGCCAAGTGTATAAGGCATTCTCAAGTTTCATATAGATAAAGCGTAATACACTACACGCTCGAAATTTATTCGCTCCAGCAAACTCTCGCACGCTCGCTATTCCAAATCCGTGGCACATCTTGACTCGCGCGGCTTTGATTTTATGAGAAAACTAACTCAGGCTCGTCTACTCTCGTCTGCGCTGAATCAGATACTACCCGAGATGTGCAAAACACATACGTCACGCGACGCCTGCTGAAGCGCACATATTTATATAATAAACACAAGCGAGAGCACTTGTACGTCCCGCGGGCAACCCCCGCAACAATGGCTCGGTACAACCGAATTCGCCTGGCATTTTTTTATTTTTTTCAACCTCTTGCACACATCTCGCTCGCGCGAGTTCATTGTTCCATTATTTCACGAAATTATATACAGATACGCGCACGCGGGCTAGCTGTATCGCGCTTCTATCAGTGCAGTCGCTTTTGTTCTCTTTGTTGCGCGGAGCTTTGCGCGCTTTTTCGAATGCAGCTCCCCCCCCCCCCTCTCTCTCTCTCTCTCTCTCTGTCTCTTTCTGTCGGCTTATCTCGACGGATAGTCCACGAGGTTTAGGCACTCGAGGCGCGAAAAAACAACGCGGGAGGCTGCAGGTGTGATAAATCATGCGGACAGAAAGAGAGAAAGGGTGAACTAGTGGGAAGCCGGAAGTGGACGGTGGACGATCGAACTCAATTCTAGATGCTTTCTGCTTTTTTGGAGAGTACTGAGAGTTTTTCTGTGACTGAATGGCTATGGGAAATTTATCGATTTGGTGCTGACGTGTAAAAAAGTATGATCGGTATATCGAGAGTAGAATCGATTACATTTTTACGCTGCATTAAATTACAATTGAATTACATTTGCCTCGATTATTTCGGTGATCAATTTCGCCGCAACCAGACTGCAATAAAATAATAACAATGCAATAAGCTATTATTTCATTGTACAATCTTTATTAACATCCCGACTCATTTGTTCACTTCGTTTATACGTTACATATGCTATCACGTAGTCTAAATAAGATTTACAGCTTCTCTGTATATACTGCAGAAGAAAATGAATTTAGCAACCGGCTCTGCACTTGTCGAAAACAATGAAGCGCATTATAGACCGTGTGAGACAGATACCAATTTTCACAATAATTATAACGCCGAGAATGTTGTTTTCTATAGTCAATTATTCATTCTCCAAATGATCTCATTCTCGTGCGTTCTGCCAACAAATCACCGACAAAGCATCGCATGACACGGATCCAGGATGAACGGGCTCTTACTCAAAAAGCTCAGCAAATCCGAATCGATGGACCCACTTAGCCCGACTTATCGTGACGACTTCCCATCGCTCATGCCTGAAAAAAAACTCTCGGCACGTCGACACCCGGGCGCACGCGCGTATTAAATCGCCCGAGCGCCGCATGACAAGTAGCTTCGCTCTCCCTCGATATACAACGCGAGCTACGCCTTCGGCGAAAGGAAAATCGCGTGGTTCTCTCCCGTATGTACAGTGCATACACACACAGGCCAGAAGAAAGGGAGAACAAGAGATTGGGGTAATAAATATCGAGAGAGAGAGAGAGAGAGAGAGAGAGAGAGAGAGAGAGAGAGAGAAAGAGAAGGAGGCACACATCGTCCGATGAACGGGCCTCGGAGAGACGCGGAGGAATCCTAGAAAGGAGGCTGTGTGTGTGTATATCTATGCGCGGTGGTTTATCGCGTTTCCTACTAGAAGAGGCGAATTAACGTAATGAGTATTGGAAACGCGGAGTCGAAAGATTCTCCCTATTCAAATGCGCATGTTGTGCAATTTAGGCGCATAATGAGATTGGACCGGCTGAACAGTTTGATAAATGAGCTGCAGTCGTATACATATAGGCGCTTTTCTTTGTTTGCTATGTGTATCACAGTTCGCTTGAATGAGCGGCCGTTAAAATAAGTTTTTTTATCGATTCGAGCTATAAATGCACGTTATAACAATGTTTTTTACGTTTTCTGTTTCAGGTAAGCACAGAGTCATACACCGTAAACGACCAATTCACAGTTCTGTAATCAAGCTTTCATCGGTGAATTAGTGAGTTCTCGAAGCCACATACACACGTAGCACAAATAATTGAGACGCATAAACAAGTTAACTAAAAAAAGAGCAATTCAAACTGCACGAATATGCATCATCGATTTTGATGGTAAACAATCGAGCGAATCCAGCGCTATTTGCCCGATAATTATTCACAGTTAGCTCACTCAGCGCTTTGTGTATTTCATCATTACAATCAATCAATCTCGACCGAGAGAGCCCAACTCCCTCGTCGTAAAATTAACCGCACCAATGCTGAGAGCGCGCTAATTAAAAACAGCTCCGGCGATCCATGCGCTCCCGGCGCGCAGGCGAACAAGCCCAATAAAAAATAAATCAACTGCATTATTTCCAGCCAATTAATTTCCCGGATCGATAGTCCTCATTAAATCACAACTGCCACGCTCTCTCGGAAAAGTGAGAAAATGATACATTTTGATGCCAGCTCTCCTCATGCCGTCACGCGAAACAAAGAAACGTTGAAAAAATCTCGAGAATCGCAGTCGTGCAGCAACTGCAGCAACGGCTCGTTACGTAAGCTAGCGTAAGCATAGCCGTTATACTCGCTCCGCGCGATATAACGAGTTAATTACAGCAGTGTACGCGAGATCAATGCACCAGGGAGCGCAACGGCGGCGCGACGAGACGTACGGAGACGACGGAAGCTGCGCGCGCTCGGATCGATTAACGACGTTCGCTCTCTCGCTCCTATATGTGTGTGTGTGCGTGTGTGTGTGTATGTGTTTAACTCTGTCCCTCTCTCTCTTCACTTAGCTGCGCGAATTCGAGATCGGCCGATCGCTTCTCGCGAATCGAGTGTCGCAGTGATGTAACGCGCCCCATTGCTTCTCGGGTGCGAGAGATGGATAATGGGCGCGCGATATCGGCGCTACTTTCGAAATCGTGCGAGCGCAGAAAAAGAAAACTTCGTTTCTTGGCTACGGGATCTATCTTGATTTAGTATATTGATTCTTTCCGAACGTTACATTATTTCTGAAAATTAAACTCTCACGTATATTTATATTTAGATATGGAAAATTAATGCCAGAATGGGGAAATCACGCTGACAAATGTAGACCGTTCGCTAATGCAAATTTCTTCGATTGATTCCGCAAATGTGGAGCACGACTAGTCAGCAGACTCGCGTAGCTTTCGTAAGAAAGTAGTCACAGCCGCTCACATAACCCAATAAAATTATGCAATTTTTCGCGTGTATAATGCCTACTCGCCTACACAGTGTTATATTACTCAATGAACGCACTTTTTATCTAATCACATAACACGCGCCTTCAATAAAAACCGCATTCTCGCAGCGAGCGCGTGAGCTTCGTAATATTCGCTCGCTCTCTCTCTCTCTCTCTCTTTCTCTCTCTCTCTCTCTCTCTCTCTCTCTCTCTCTCT
>QLSS01000079.1:587139-606457 GCA_024372645.1 Trichomalopsis sarcophagae
CTCTCTCTCTCTCTCTCTCTCTCTCTCTCTCTCTCTCTCTCTCTCCATCGCCTATCCGAACATTCCAATTTCCGCATCTTCGCACGCCACGCCAATTCATTTTCCAATCCGTCGAATCGCAAATCGAATTCCCGGCGCGCTATTTATCGGATGCCCATTCGACGAGCAAAAAAAGAGAATCTGGTGGGAGACCCACCGCCGATTAGAAAAAAAAACACAGTACAACAGCGGTGCTCGGAGAAAGAAAACGAGACTCTAACTAGACGGACCGTCTCTCCTTCTGTCTGGGAAATTAAATCGTAAATGTAACAACGTCGTCGTCGGCAATTACTTCAACCAGTAATTTTAATTGCGTCACGAGTCGAGTGTACGCTGTGTATGCGCGTGTGTGTATAGGCGCGTTTTCGTCTTCTATGCGCTGTGTACGTCGAGGGGAAAACTCGTTTCCGAACGAGAAATGCGCTATACTCGCGAAGAAAGCGCGGGGATCCTCCAGTGAGGCGTAACCACCTGCTGTGGCTAAATAACAAAAATGAAAAGAGAGTATTTCGCATGTGGCGTCGTCTTTTTCTCGAAAATATGCTTCGTAGATGGTAATTAAGCTGGATATGGCTTGTATCGGGACTTAGGAAGCGAGCTAAGAGAAAATTATCGCTTTGAGCTTGCAATATTAGTTAAATTTCATATCTCGATGAATTTTTCATGCCACAGATTGATTGGATAGTGCAATATTGCAATGGATATGAAATTTTTATTTCGCGTAATTGAGTTTTAATTCGAATCTTTACGGTAGCCTTCTCGCGTTCGCATTACCTCCAATTGAACTTTCTAACAATTTTCTAGAAACCTTATCAAATTGTCTCTCAATCGATTTCGCAGTTCTATCCTGATTGAAAGATATGATTATATCTTATTTCTACTGGCTACTTTCAGCTGTTTCGCAATGATTATTGTTAGCTTTAGCAAGCAGTTACAATAACTGGCTAAATGCACAAATAAAATTCATTTAATGATCGATCTGCAGTTGAATAAAAATATTTTATTTTCATCCGATATAGTATAAGACGAGTCAAACTTTGATAAACCATGTCCTTATTATCTCAATTCTGCGCATATTCTAGATCAGCTCGTCGTACCAGAAAATAAAAATAAAATTAAAATTGATTTCGTTATCCAATCATTACATAAAAATAATCTAATGATAATAAATTCAATATAATCATAAAATTGAACAAAAAATACAAATTAATTGAGATTGAAATTCATTGCAAAACCGAATTCGAAAATTATTGGGATCACTTTGTGAATCGAAAACTTCAATATGAGGATTATTATGCGCTCTTTATGCTATTAGATATTTTTATCGTCGAATTTAATGCGAATCGACTTATAGTACATATTATATCACGCGCAGCTAAAGCTGTATAGCAGCATTATATAATCCGCATCGTACACGCACGGCATACGTGTAAGTATGAAACTTCACGAAAACGACTAGCTAATACCCAAGTTTGTCGGTGCGTAATAAACATCTTGCTCGAATGCATCCCAATTAGTTCGAAAGATCGTGGAAATATAAATTGTACAATTAAGCCTCTTTCACTTGCACAGATTTTTCTCCATCAAAATTGTCAAATGCTCGTAAATATTAATTACAAAAAATTATAACCTGGAGTTTAATCGAAGAAATACCAAAAATGTTATCAACTTTCTTTTCTCACGCTATAATTAACGCCGCGCGCGCGATCGGCAAAATCGATTAGACTCCAACGCTGCTCAGTATAATTAAAATTACGCGATTTTGAATAACATACCAGCTCGCACTTATAACACTTCTTCGGCCATATACCTGCCCATTAAATTGCCATACCATGTCAGGCGAATTAAAAACTTGCCGTTATTTTCGAGCAATGTACAAGACACCACGAAAGAACTCGAGGCTACTTGAAACAATCCATTAAACCTACTGTCTTACTATCAGCCGTGCCTACGCCTCCTACTGTATACGACGTATGTAGGGTACACAAAACTCTCCAAACGACTCTACCTCACTCTGGCATAATCTAGTACTTACAGCCTCTAGCAAGCGCACGTCGTCCGTACAATGTTCTATCCAAGTGCCGTCGCCGTCGTCGTCGCTGCCGCTGCTGCAAGCCGTACTAGGCACACAGAGAGGAGATCTTTGTGTCCGCTCTCGGGCGCGTACATGGGAGCCCCCACAATTATGTATGGCGCATAAATTCCTTTAAAGGTATATGGCGCGCACGAGGACTCGCGCAATCGGCTCTCGCGTATAATGTGTGCCGGGCAAGATCTAAACGATATCTCGACGAAAAAGTCGTAGGCTATCGCGCGGGTGGTGTAGGCATAGTAGACTGCAGGATGTATACGTTTATTATATGCGCGTCAACAGTCGTGCCATGCGAGTAGTAGAGAGGTTGTCGACATCAGAGTAGGCATATAGTCTGAGTTTGAACGTCGAGAGGTAAATTCAAAGGTTGAGAAAAGTTTCCAATATAATATAACTCATAAATATTTTATTTTTATTTTACTGAAATATCAAGCCAAAACTAACCGCATGAACAAAACAAAGCATACGGTCGATCTTCGCTCAATATCGCTTATCGGGAATGCTATAAGGAGGCATCGTTCGCCGAGTCTCGGGCGTAAATATCTCCGCGCGAGGCGCATAAATCTCCAAAGGCCACACGAGGGCGCGCCTGCACGCATCCAATATACATGTATATGTGCGCTCCGACGTCGCGCAGGTGAAAAGCGGAATCAGATTGCCGCTCGGCACTCGATACCAATCTTGTTTGCTCAATTAGCGCGCGATCGGCTATCGAATCGTGCTTTTATTGACGCCGCGAAAAGGTTTACCCAGCGGTGTGGTTTACGACAAGCCGACGACGACTTGATTTTACGCGGCGTCCAGTTTAAATTATGTTTCCCGCCTCTGGTACCCGCGATTTCCCGTCGCGAAAGAGACTGAGAGAGGCGAGATTTTTATGAATTTGGCAGCAAAGTGGCATCGTATATTGCGCGAGAACGATACCGTATATTCGGAGCTTGACTTTAATTTAATAAAACAACTCTTGGATAACAGAGCAGGAACTTTTCGCGAAAAAAGTTACGCGCGAAAACTTTTTCGAACGCTGTCCAAAAATCCAGCACGCGAGCGCAATAGCAGGATAGTAAAAAAGTTGCGAAATTCAAATCTTCGAAAAAAAAAAAAACAGTGATATACGCCCCTAAAAAAATTCCGTAACATCGATCGCGCGATATTTTACAGCCGGAAAAATTCTGCTACTCGCGGGCGCGCTATTCATCACGCCTCGCGACGGTATTCCGACGGTGTACGTGTATAGTGCAGCGTTCGCAGAGCCGTTAAATTTCACTTTTCGTTAAAAAATTTATTCATTTCCCACAAGCCTGCAGCCCTCGCGTATAAAAGCAAAACGTGGCCCGATAAAAGAGCGTTGGCGCGCGTATACGCGGTAATAAAGCTCTCGAGCGAGCGGTCATTATTTTCGACAAAAGAGGCATCCCTGAAAAAAAATAACCCGCTCAGCGAACCGCAAAAAAAGCGCCACGCGCGAGCTCCAGTTTCAACCCTCCATTCCATCGCGGGAATGACAAATGCCTTTCCGGGGCACATCCGAACTTGCGAACTGGCGGTTTGCGTCCACTCGTAAAGTGCAAGCGTGCGCACGTTCGTCCAGAGCAGAAGTTGCGAAAGTCTCCCTGTGAGCGAGAAAGGATAAAAGCGTTAATCTCGCGGGGCCGGGCGTGAGAGGCTGGAGTCAGGACGAAAGTTTGCCAACTTTTCCGTACGCAGTCTTGCACTTTTCCCGGGACTTAGAGAAGTCGAGGGAAGATTTTGAAAATCAATCGTGTGACGGGAAAAATTCCCGCTGCGAGCGCGTAGACCGCGCATTGCTTTTCCTCCGCGAAAGAATAAAGCTCTCAAACTGACACTCCTCGCCTCGCGCATTTATATTACATCGCATTGACATTAATAATCCGCGCCGCGCTCATTGTTTCGGGTTTCGCTACACTTTCTAATGCACACACGTGCGCATCAGTGCATACTATAAACATGCAAGTGGCGAACGCGCTAAAACAAAACAATACGCGCATCTAAATCATAAGTCCCCATCTCTCCGCTGAATCACGACACATTAACCAACAACGAAATATCCGCGGAAAAAAGCGACACGCGGCGAGATGAACAATAGCACAAGCGCGCGCACCTACACACCGACGTGCCGCAGACGTCGCGTCTGCTCCTCCTCCCCCTTGAATTTCGCAAGGCAGCACCGCACAGCATCCTCGCGATCAAGCCTAATCACTTAATTTTACGACCTGCACACGTTCGCTGCGCGACCTAAAGCGAGCACTTAGAGCGCTTTTAGAAAGCCGCACACGGCGGCTGCCGGTGATTCTCCGCGCGATGTGCATGCCCGCGAGGCCGATCTCTCGCGAGAGAACCCGGGGAATTCGATCTGCCGATAAAGCGTAGGAGAGCGAAAACATGCATAGTCATTCGACGCCGCGTCGCTGCAGACTTTTCCCCTTCACCCACACAAGCTATGAGCTTTTTTCTCAAAGCTTCGGAGGAGAGCTCTTGAATTTCCTTTCTTTGATCTTCGACTCGAGGACTATTCCCCGCTTTTTATTTGTAATTGAAATTAATATGTATGGCCGGGCTGGATATAACGCTGCGTCAAAGAGGGGAATCGATTCCGATGCTGCGAGACTGTCGATCATCTCCGTGATATTCAAACCCCCTTCGTCAGTCGGCCAGACGAGAGCGCAATTTGAAAAAAAGCGCTCTATTCAGTAATAAAAAAAAAAGTTTCCCGGCGGCTACGGAACAAAAGTGACTCGTTCGACCGCAATCGACAAAACAAATACCAACAATTTTCCGAGCTGAAATCCACTTCGGCATCACGAGCCGCGACACACACACACACACACACACACACACACAGAGTGTGTACAAATCGAAACTTCCAACCTCTTCTCGTGCCTCCCCGTGTGTGTCGTAATCGCGTGCTCGGGAACAATGGAACACTCTCGGACTAAAACTACAGCGTGTGCGCGCGCGCGAGCGAGCAGCTCTCGCAAAACTGTCTCTAATTCAATGTGCGATTTTATCGAGGCAACTCGTCATTGTTCTCGGAGATTTTTCGTCTCCCTGAGAAAGCGCGCGCTCAGCA
Organism: Trichomalopsis sarcophagae; assembly: GCA_024372645.1. Classification (NCBI taxonomy): domain Eukaryota; kingdom Metazoa; phylum Arthropoda; class Insecta; order Hymenoptera; family Pteromalidae; genus Trichomalopsis; species Trichomalopsis sarcophagae. The sequence goes on from QLSS01000079.1 coordinate 592,362, forward strand.
GCAGATGATTAGGTGGATATATATTCGGCGAGAGGGAAATACGAGCGGGACGAGGGTGCTCGACGTTCTGAGATATGCTCCTTCGGAGAATCGGCTCTCTCGAACAATGAGATGAGCCGATAGAGAAAGTTACTTATTCGATGTGTGCCGTTACCCGGTTAAAACGTCGATGCTTCGATAGTCGTGTGTGCTCGATCGAGTTTGCGTTTTTCTTAACTTTTTTTTTAGTCGCGCTGTAAGGCCCCTAATTAACGAACTACTCAAGCGAGAGAGTTTACCGAAGAGTTTACGTTACTCGCAGTGAAAACAGCGCGGTATGCTCAGACCATGTTGTCGACATTACAGCAGCAAGCTCCTTGCGGAAATCCAGCTAATTCACTTCATTCGACGCACGAGACAGCTCGATGAGCAGACGTCTGGCCGCCAACTCTGAAGGCCGCGGAAGCGAAAAAAAGCGCCGCGCCCCCCACCCCCGCGAGCTCGATCGATCGAGCCCGATGGTGCGACACTCGCGAGCCCGCGCGCGCGGCTGCAGAAACTGCGGTCCGTTTTCTCTCTTGTTCTGTATATCTATATAGGTGCACGTATACATTGCAAATTCGGTGGTGTGAAAATTACGCGCGCCGCCAAGGTCAACTTTCACTCGACGCGTCGCGCCGTCGCTGATGTCAAGGTGGATCCCCGCTTCATGTACAGACGTTCAGTGAATCAGTGCTGATGTACTTGCAGGCTGATCTCGATAAAGGCGATTTCAGAGTTGATGTTGTTGGAGTTCTTTTCGATTTGCTTGCACCGCGGAGGTTTCATCGATTTTTCTTTTAATCGTGTGCTCCCTTTCTGCTTCTGCTCCAAGCGAGCCAGGCGAATTAAGCTTTCTTTTTGAACGCGCGTCAGTCAAAATAGAATGGCTAATGAGTGTTAAAAATACAACAATACATCGAACGAAAGTTGTGCGACAGCGACCGGCTCTTCTTAAGAAATTTATGCGCTATTTCGTGCCTCGCTAGCGCGTGTTATGGATGCTTCAACCAACGTCGGCCTGGCCGCGTTATATAGGCTCTCTCGAGGCGCTGCGTCGCTCGGGTAGCGGCGGCGGCGGCATTCTTCCTCTGCATTTTTTAGAGGGTTGATTGATGCCGCGCCGCGTAATTTACCGCGCCACCGACGCCGGAATGAAGTAATGAGCGCCGCCTGCCTGACTGCCTGAGTTCTATGGACCTCGTATGGCGAATTATTGACGATGCTTATAGGGGGCTTATTCCTTATTGATGCCGCTGATCTTTTTCGGCAAATGGGAGCTTGATTGACGATCTGCGATCTGGATCGTTTAGAACCAATGATCGACTGAATAAATTGAAATCGGCTGAATGAATTCTATTGAAATATAGCAAAAGATCTAATAAACTCGTTATTCTGTGGAAATAAAAAGCCGTCCATCGAATAATACAGAAATCGAATATTTAAGCCCCTAATGATTTCGCACGCATCCAACTACCACGCTGACGCTGCTGTAGTCGCCGCATATCGGTCTCCGATCTGTAAGTCTCTCACCGAGCTATACGCGTGCACACTAGACAAGCGCCGGTTGCTCGAAGGCGCCCGCGGAAGACCTTGAATCCAGCTGCTGCTGCTGCCGCATCGACCCAAAGAGCCGCTATATGTACAGATGGTAGTACGCGTGTCTACTTTCGAGCTAATACTTACTCGCGCGCGCCGCCGCTCCAAATCCTGATGCTCCACAGCCGCATCCTAAAACCGAATTTCTCCGCGAAGGTTCTGGCATGTATACCCTCTACTATTGCTACGCGAGAATCGCTTTGCAGCTATATTTGTATATAGGAAGAGGCGTTTTCTCTGTGCAGTTTAGCCACGTGTTTGAACTCTGAATTCGAGGATAATAGGACTCGGGATTAAGCGGATCTAGAAAGGACTTTCAGCACTGTTTTCGGGAAAATGACTTAGCTTTAAGAGCATTTCGAGGGAAAGTATAAATACTAAACTGTTTCGATTTGAAATTTTGAAATTTTGAAAAACAAAACAGACGCGAACAAAGAGGAGGAACTCCTACCAAACGTTGTGATATAATAGTGCATAACATCGCGATGAAAAACAAGATCGAAAAGCGCCGCAGACGAGAAAAAATCATAATCGATCGCGTGCAGGTGAAAGCTACCACCTCAGTCGTTAATCCAGTATTTCTCCGGCATTGATAACAGTAGCTATACGTACACACCGCCGATGATTTTCACGTAATCGCAGACGATCGATATATCCTAGCAGTAGCACTTTTATCCATTGCATAAGCCATTTAAAGACAGCAAAACATTGTCGCTCTCAGCAAGGCGTCGCTGAATTAGAAAGCGCACGCGCGTACTCTATGCTAATCGGGCTACTGCACGCTCGCGAACGTGCTCGCGTTATCGCGCGAATTATTACGAGAGTTGCAAGCAGGACGAGCTTTGCTGTATATAGTTCGGTCGTTATGCACCACGCGAGCTGCGCTTTTTAATTAAAAAATTGGCATCTTTCAAGTACGATGCGAAATTCTATTTATATGCATATAGGAAATGAAGTAAAAGTAACAACAACGATCATTGAACTTCTCCGCATAACGTCGCGAAAAAGTCTCGGTTTCACCAATATAAAACCAGCGGAAGAGCAAAAACGACCTATTAAGATACTAAAGCGACGCTTCAGCGCAGCCATCCTCTTTCTCTCCCCAGCTTATTTCCCTGTCCGTCGCCTATACATACTTTCACTGTACACGTACAGAAACGAGAACACACACGTAGAGGTATATTTTTGCCTATACAGCTCTCCGCCGTTACACACATCCTACTTCTCTAAGGTCCAATGGATGACTCGCGCCACGGCTTATCTACCTGGCCGGGGGAGAAAAGCAGCCAGCATCGTTCCATTTTCCCCGGCGAACGACTTAAATCCATTAGCGCGCGCTCGCAGATGCTCGTACGCGATAAGCGAGCGCGTAAAATCCGAGGTCAGAAAAACGGCGACACGTATATGTTTACGTACACTGCTGCAGCGCGAGGCTCACAGCGAAGAAGCGCCGGAGCCCGATATAATAAGATCGCCAAGGGAGATGAGAGTGAACGATGAGCTGAACAACACGCGCGCGACGAGTGTTTAGAAAGCGCGCTCCACATTTACGTGAGCGACGTTTTCGCAAAAATCGCTGTACTGGCTTTCGTATGTACCGTATATAAGCTCGTATAGTTAGGATGCAAGATTTCTGGACGTGAGAATTCAATAAAGTCTCTTGTTCTCCACCGGAATGACGATTTGTAGTACAATTTTACAGCTGTGCATACACTGCCAAGCCAGCTCTTACGAGTTATGCTTATCTCTTTTCTCCGAATCCTTTCTAATTTTAGAATCCATTTCTACCAAATTCACGATGGAGTTATGCAACGACGTCAGATTCTGCGCTCGATACGCGTTGAAAATGATAACGAACAATTTCACATCTCAAGTTCCGATCGTCGATCGAGCTACATTTGAGAGTCGTGCAAATTTCACGAGACCTCCGCAGCTTCGCGAGGGGGCAAGTGCTCGTGAAAGCACTCGATTTCTTCGAAAAATTCGCGCAACAACTAGGCCAGGGAAGCGATTGCAAAAGTCTTCTTCGCGAGAGATAGTGGCTCGTTTCGCGCTCGCGATTCAATTGCCGGGGAAATTCGCTCAAGTGCAGGGGGAATGAGAGAGAGAGAGAGAAGGGAAAACGTTCGATCGATACGTTTATACCCGGCGCTCGAGCTTTCATGAGATGATGTTTACCTGTACTGGCAAAAATAGAAGAGAAAATGCACGCGAGGACGGAGAGAGGAAAGGGATTAGCAGAGCTGGTGAAACTGTGAAAGTGAACGATGTTTCATTCATTCGAGTGTTACTTGGTCGAAAGGTATATTACACTCGCTCACTTTTTTGTCTCGCGAGGAGCTTTCCTCTTTAATCGGAAGCATCGATTTCTCGAGAGATTCGTTATTTTACTTTTGATAAATTCATGAAACACATTAGGGTTGCTGTTAATGTTGTATAAATAACAACGGCAATTATTTTGAACACCGACAGAATATTTTCTCCGCAGAAATTAGCAATTCGTGTAAACATAATTATGCACGCATGTAACGCATGTAACGCATGAAACAATGGCTACAGCTCTTAACAATGTATTTACATGTGTACATACAATCGAATAGCTGGAAAAGTAAACACGCGCAGTATACGTACGCACAACAAACATCATTGCCATATAGCGCGTCGAGAACGATATTTACGTTCGCGCAGTTTGCGCACAGCTAAAATAATAAACCCGTATTTTCGCTTCGTGTCTAACGCGTGTATTTTGTGCGATTTTAGGTGTGTTATACAAATGAATAAGCAAAGCTATAATCCTTTGCAAAAATAAAGCCAGTAATTAGAAGATTGTTAGAAAATATTTCTTGAAATATCTGTAGATATGTATGCAAGAGTGTGACTGATGCTAAATTATGTACAGAGCCAATAATAGCGTTAATGTTGCAATACTATATGCACTAACTGTGAATGAGTTGAAAAATAAATAATAAGCTAAATATTTGAAAGCAATAAAGAGATCCCTACTTAAATTATATTATATGTCTTCGGATATTTATTACCGGCGTGGATCCTCGATATACGTTTTTACCCAAATATGCGCACACTTCTATATATTATGTACAGTAGCTACGACGGCGACGCCGGCGGTTTACCGGTTATATTCCAGGCCTGATGGATTGTTCGGGAAATTCGTGGCGCCGCTGCATTTTATGGCATTGCTGCGAAGCCGCGTGCAGGTAATGCGCGTTCTTGCGCTTCGGGAGAAGCCGTATGCGCCGCTATACCTATGCTCCTGACTTATCGCATGAAAATTTATCACGAGCTTTTTGGAGTCGTGAAGCTTGACGAAATTACTAGTGATTGATGGCACGTAGTAGGGTGAACAAAGCATTTCTTCTCTTTACGGTAATTCAATCATAGTTATTTCGTTTTGAGCGAACGCAAACTATAATAATAATAATAAAAACCAGATGAAGCTGATTCCACGACTTATACGTGTATGATGGATTATATAGAGCCGTTATTGCATAGACAAACTCGTTCATTCAATGAATTTTTCATTTCCAACATCTGATAAATCGAGTATTATTCCTCGAAGCCAGGAAAAAAATGCAAACAAACAAAAATACATATATTCATGCGTATGAGACCGGTAATTACTGCGGCGGCTTAACAACCATGTGCACAATCGATATCTAATTATTTCCTGAATTGCAAAGCTATAGTTAATGATCAAGTATAATTCATGCAAATCGCATTATTAGACTACCAAATGGCTATTATTATCGTATAAACCTTGGTATTTCTTGCAGTGAAAGCGTTCCGAATGAATTACGATTATACGTATGATGCGATAGCTTTTCACGTTGATTAGAGAGAAAAATAGACCATCGATGCGCTAGCGAACCTTCCCGATAAATCTGTAATTTTCAAGCGAAACTAAATTATCAGCTCTCTATAGTCAAACTACGTCCAGCTCGTCCCGTCGATAAAAGCGACTCTTCCGATCGCGGGAAATCGCGAGCTGCATCGGCTTCTTTTTACCGCTTCCCCCCTCTGGCGATTTTTTGCGCAGCTATAGCTGTGCAGAGGCTCTTCTCAATGCAAGTCTCGTCCGCGTGTACAGCAACAGAGCAGCAGCGGCACTCTTACACCTCCGAAGCACGCGTATATATCGTAATTCGCAATTTGCCCGAGCATTCACCTTCGAATTCCCGTTAGCTTCGCGTTCCGTGTGTATATATGGGGATGCACGAGCATGCGAATCTGTGCGCAAGATTTGCTTCCACATGCGGAGAAAAGAGACCTATGCCACCCCGTTGGGATGTGGAATCAGCCGCATGTACCTATATGACTTTCTAGTTTCTCTTATTACAATCAGGGCGCGAAATCTATATATAGCGGTTTGTCAACTATGTCAAAACAGCTTTACATATAATGTAGGGCCTGTGCTTGGAGTTACTCTTGCAATAACTTTCTACGAGTTCACTATGGTTATAGTAAGTAAAATTGCAATTATCAAGTTGCCGCAAAAAAGTTGATGTTATATTATTTGATAAAAAACGTTTAAAAAAAGAATCTTTGTGCTGTATACTTGATGATTTTTTTATTCCTAGCTGATGAACGTTGTTTTTTCAGTATCGCATGCTTCTTTGATTGGAACTTATTTTCTGCACTTCTATGTACCCATAGGCTTTTTTACCTTCCATTTAAATTTTCCGTTTAGTTTGATTTTGTTTTCCACCGGTATTTACACAAAGTTAAAACATTTTTGTTTACTTTTCATCAAAGGGTTTATACGAACTAACTGACAGCATTGTATAGCTTGGTTGGAACCTTGTAAAAACAGGTAAAATATAACATAAAAATATTTATTTTTCGTATACTATTCTACCTTAGACACGTGTCTTATAACTTTACTTGCACAACACCTATATTGATCACATTTTTAAACGACCATGGACGTATATTTTTCAAGTGTATAATGCTAGCTATGAAATTTCAACTAATACAGACTAGACTCTGCACTTTCAGAGAGCTGCGTCAAACAGGCTCGAAATAACGTTTAATAAATTTCCGCTGTAACCCCGCGCACACGATATTCAAATCCTATTATAGAAAGCGCGCTCTCGAGCCGCGCCAAATAATCGTGCATATAGTCCTCGCGTTAATAGGCCCGGGCCTCATTCAAACATCCAGGTAAAACGATCGCTCCGAATAAACGACTAGCTTTTGCGCCCACTGCGGAAAGCCGTACGCGCGAAACGTATAATCTTCGTCGCGAAGAAAAAGCGATGAATCTCGCACCTTGGGAAAGGATAGGGTTTCTCTTGTCCGTGTGCTTTGTGTGTGTCTGTGATATAAACAGCTAGCAAAGCTAGTTTTGCCGAGAACAATGGAAATGGTCGATGGGATCCAATTTTGTTTTCTGGGATACAGTCGTAATGAAAGTTATCGGTGTATTTTTTAGAAGCAGAATATAAAGAGAGATATTTGAGTATTCTCGTCGTGTACAGTGTGTATATATACAGTTTGTTATTTGTGCGAGGATACAGTGCTTTGAATTTTAAAATGTACCCCTGTCTTGCGTCTTGATGAGCCAGGTTGAACTCGCTAAAAGTAGAAAATCAATAGTTTCTACTACGCCTGCCCAATATAGCGTCTTTCCGTAGTTTTTGATGCGCGAACATTATTTATAGAGCTTATCGCGCAAAAAACTGCTCATGATGAAAAGTAAGATTGACGATCAAAAGCTTTATTGTGTTGCACGGTGCATGCCTACTAAGACAATCCCATTGTGTCAGAGACAGGACGTAATAAAAATTGTTATTTAAATACGAAGTCCTCATCGGTTGTAAAAATAAAACTCGTTTATAAGTAAGTTGTACGAATCCTCGCGCCAAACTGGCGAGCACATATTGTTGCGGTGAGCTTTCGTGTCTCTATATTCTTTTTTCGCGACTTTTCTTTTCTTTTTCGCGTTGATCAATCGACGAGCTATATGCGCTTTTGTTATTCACGAGGCTTTTGCAAGCGAGTTTCTTTTGCGTTTTTCTTTCTCGAAGCTATTGGAAAATTGTGTTTTTTTCTTTTAGAGTACCCGGCGTTACATGAAAGCGATGCAAAGAAGGATACCCTAGGCGCAGTACGCGATATACGTTGGGCACCTGCAGCATAAAATCTCCGAAGTTTGCTACATTTTTTAGAAAATGCTAGAAAATTTATGTTTTAATATAAACCGAAGGTATAAAGTTTATTCTTTGAACAGCAAGATATCCGATACCTGATCGCGGTTGCCTTCGAAATGGCTCCAGTTCCAAGCTCAACATCATCTGTAAAATAAAAATCGTCAGGTTTTTTATTTGTCATCGCATTTTCGCATTTAAATAACACTCCAAACAACGTTTCAAAATCTCACTAGCATGAAATTTTTCAAAAACTTCTCAGCAAGTTTCTGAACACATACCATGCGCGAGAACTATATAATAGGCACCATTTGGAAACTGAAGCCTGTGCTGCAACTCTGGCTGCATCTCCTGCAGCTCAAAGACTCCCGCACGCTTATCTCTTCTATCCTCCGTATAACGTTATACACGTGCACTCGGTTCAGAGAACAACGGCAGAACAGAACCTCCGCCGCCGCCGCCGGCGAAACTTTCCTGGCCGGACGCGGAAGTTAATTAATGCACGTACATATAGAAGCCGCTGCTGCATGCAGCCAGCGCTCGTTACGATCCTCGTTATGTATCGCTACTCGCTCGCAAGAGAGAAAGAAAAAGAGAGAGAGAGAGAGAGAGAGAGACGATACACACGCGATACATTATTATATTTTCCGCGCCTATGCCTCTATATGCGTCGTGAGAGGAGAATGATATCGAAGACGTCGCGCGCACGATGAGTTGTGTTAATTTATTTGTTTATTGGCTTCGCCGACGCACTCTGAGGAGAAATCGCGCGCGACGCCGACGGGAGATTCGCGGGTAATTGGACGGTGGTGAACGCCGCTCGTGCGATAGTACGACGTTGGAAAGTTTCCTAGGATTTATTTATGATCTTTCGTATGAAAGTGTGTGCACATGCGATATAGGCTCGAGGGGCCTGAGAGATTTTGTCTATACGGCTGCACTGCTATGGATATTACGTTAACAGTGTTTGCAATAGGTTAAAACCTATATGAAGTTTCGATGTTATTCATTTCTCTGCAATCTTTTATATCGAATAACACTCGATATTATTCATCGTTGTAAAATACTCAGCATTTGCACTATACGACTAATATAAAAATTCATCGAAAGCGCTGAGAGAAAAAAGCTCACGCAACACTGAGTAGTGCCAATTTCCGTGCGACTTCCGCCTCATCATCGGCTTACACACAGTCACTCGCGTCGTATCTGCGGGCTTGAAACTTAATTGGCCCGACGCGCGGCGCAATTAGCCGATTAATTAGCTCCCGCGAATAAGAAAAAAACTCTGCCAGCAGCTGCGGGAGACGGAAAAAAGAAGGAACGCGCATATTATAGTCGGCCGTTGCATCATAAGCAAGAGTCGTGGCAATGAACCTATCCAGGAGGCGTCGCGGCGGGGAGCCGATACGGCAAGCCACTTGTCTTTTTCTCTCACAGACTACCGACGAGCAGGTATTATCCATGGGTGCTAAACGCTTCGGCTGGAAAAAATCTCAATACATTGAATTATTTTTTCCAAGAGAGTATTGCATAACCTCCGGAACATCGTATCGGAAAATTGGCTGGCATGAAGTTTTAGTTGAATTTACAGCAGCAGCAATATTTCCACACCAGTGAAACTCAAACAAAGCACCGCGCACGCACTCTCCAAACAGCCTCATCAGCAACCCGCGTCCCAAACTTCGTTTCCGCGCGCTCGCCCTCATGCAAACAGACCAACTTGCGCGGATAAAACGGCAGAATAAGCGCAACTGCGCGTATGTGTATGTGTATGTTGCGCTTGCATATATAGCTCTAAATACAGCGCAGCATACGCACCTATATACGTATATCCAGTCTTCGCGGGTATGAAGGAAGGGTAGGGCGGAGAATCAGATGGGAAGCTTGTTAACGAGGAGCACAGACTTAATTGCCCCGATTGCACGCGCTGCATTAGCGACTGATTTCGCTCTCTCGCCAACGCCCGTTGCGTTTACTTTTCGCGCCTTGCGTGACTTGTGCGAATCTTGTCGCGTGATCCTGTGACGCTGTGCACAGAGAAATTCAAAGGTCGAATGAATGCGCGGAAGCTGTAGATATCAGAGATGTCGACAGATTCAATATGCTTGTGAATTCTGATTGGCATTTCACGATAAACTTTTTTTTGTAAATCTCAACTTTGCTAATCTCGGCGATGCTTCCGCATAGGACATTCCTGAAAGAAACTTGTACTTCCGCAGCCGGTGTACTCAGGGCGAATAAGCCCAATTGAGAGATTTTTACGAGGGAGGAGCTTCGTCGTCTTTTATACATTTTCCAGGGGAGATCCTTTGCCGGAACTCGGCGAGAGCGCGGATGTAAATCGTGCGCCGCTGGGCTTTGTTAGAAAACACGCGACGCCGTGTATATACAAGCCTCATCCCCCGGAGGCGCGCGGCTTCATTTAATTAAGCGCAGGTAAAAGCGCCACCGGACGGAACGTGTGGAGAGAGAGAGAGAGAGAGAGAGAGAGAGAGAGAGAGAGAGAGAGAGAAAGAGAGAAGGCGCGCGTAAATTGATAGAATTCCAGTTCTCGTGTCTTTTTTGACTCTGACGACAACGTTTTATTCGCGCAAGGACCTTTTGTCTCCGGTGCGTTCTAATGGGATTGTGACAAAAAGTACGTGGTGTGCTTTGTCCGCTTCGTTACCGAAGACCGGCATGTTTATCAGATTTGTAACTATTTGTCAAAGCGAAATGAACGAACGTACCGCGTCGTCGAGTAAAAACTTTCGCGATATTCAGTTATACTCAAGCTTATTACTCATGCGAACTTAAAAAACATATAACTCAGTGCAATTTTCCATCGCATCGCGTAAATTATCCATCTTCACTTTCGTCCTCGCTTTGAAATTCTGTTCGTCACGCTCTCGACGCACATGTGTCGACGCGAGCGTTTCCTCGCACATAGGAGGAGAAGGTATACCAGGCGCGCCTGTTAATTCATTCCGCAAGCTCGACGTCGCATCGGCCCGCCGAGGATAATTCGTTTTCCTCATTACTTCATACGGAACGATGTTCGTGTGTATACGTAGCTCCGCAGCGCAGTCCTTCTTTAAGCTTCGATTCTATGCCTCGAGTCTCGCCGGAGCTCTCGAGGCTCCAGTTATGTACAGTATATACAGTATATCCTTTGGTATCCTTTGGGATGCGAGTTTCTTCTCTGTCATGCAGAGAGGAGATTATTCTCGGCGCTGCGACGAATCGAGTTTCCCTGTCGACGTGTGTGCCTTTATGAGGCGCAGAGCGAGCGTGCCGACGATATAAAACAATGCGTTCTCGTGTGTACGAGAGATTGAATTAAATTCAATTCCGTTCGAATTTAATTGGAACGAGACGAGACTCGAAATTGCATGGATACTTTTAATTCGTCATTACACGTCCTTCGGCGAAAAACTAATTGATTCATCCCTTATTTTGATTTTTACTTAGAATGTGCTCTTATTGTGACGCGTAATTATTGCGCCGTTTAAAATTTACCGTTTCTCGCTCGCCAAGTGAGTGCCTTAGTAATGAGTTCTGCATCGTAACAACAAAAAGTGGAAATTGATATTCAGTTCGCGAAATCAGTGCGCAATGAAATACTTCACCCATACTCTTCTATAACACTTCTCGGTAATCAATAGCGCGCAGAAATACATAAAAATGCTATGAACGCTCTAAAGATTTCAGTTTTAATATTCCGCGAACGTCCTTGCCTCGTTCCCACACGCGAGAGAGTAAGAGAGGAGGAAAGAGAGAGAGCAGAGTCGCGTCTTTTTTAATAACCTTATTCTTTCCCGGCGTAAAGACTAAATTAAAATACCCGCTTCGTCGGCCCCGGAGCTGGGAGCATATTCTTCGTGCTCTCGCGAGCTTTTCCGCCTGACAGCATCCCTTCGCATCATTATCGACCTTCGACTTTCTCTCCTTAATTTATACCCTCGCTGTTCTTCGCTCCAATTTTTTACTCTCTCGCGAATATCTGCTACTTTTTTTACGACCTGGCACGATAATGGCCGGAGCTTTTTTTGTCATTCGTGCGAGACTTTCAATTCGAAAGCTGAATCGACTGGCTGTGCGCGAATACTTTATACAGTATTTTTGCTTCGTCGTTAATATTGTCGAATTCATATTGTATATAGTCAAACATTACCGTACTTTTAGTCAATAACAAGTTTGGATTTCTAGTGTACGTTGTAACGCGATAAAGTAATATACACGTTTTAACGGCACCAAAATAGAAAAAAAATATCGGATTTAATGTCTGACGTTTTAAAATGTTTATTACTGCAATAATCATCATCGATTTCGCAAAGTATATAAAATTGGACATTATCGCCAAACCACTGTTTAACAACAGAGTAATTAAATCTTATTTCGTCGTTGATCGAAAGTAAAGCACATAATTATACAAGAATTGCGAAACTCAAGTTAAAGGAGCGTCCAAGTCACGCTGATTGGTTGAAATCTATATCTAAAACTCTAAATCAAATACTAGACTCTTACATAATTAACATAACAATGTGTACAGACGTAGAGCTTGTTACAATGATAAATGTCTATGAATTTTGAACGGTATATTTTTATAAATTAAATTGTGACGTGAGGTTAGGATATCTATCAATTTCGTACGCAAATTTCATTTCTATAACGAGATATTTATATATAAACTTGAAACTTCGTAAAATGAATGATAATAACGTACCGTATGGCAACTATGTACTGGTTTTTTGTATTACTTGTTTTTTTTTTTTTTTTTTTTTTTTTGCTATTATATTGTGACGCCAAATTTTAATTTTTGATGAACTGACTTTCGAACCTCGTTAATAATTCAAATGCAAAAAGTCCTGAGAAAAACTTGCTAATTTCCCTAAAAACCAATCATGTTCGTTTCCACTTTGACATCACCTTCCAAACCCGTTACCATAATTCTTGGCGCAATTCTCGGAAACAAATCCTCTGTTCGCGCGAGGTTAACAACCATTACGTTGCATTTACACCGCTCTTTACACCAGCTCAGGTACCTACACAAACGACACACCCATATACTCTCCCCCAAAACTGTCGCACGCTGGCTCTCGCAGAAATGCGGATGCGCAGCTGGAACGACGAATTTCGCGACATAATTCCGGGGACTACGAGTATTTCTGTATACGCTCGAGATAAAGCTGAAGGGGCATGACACGCGCGCTGAGTTAATTACCTCGTCGACTCATAGCCATCGCTATGCACCGGATCGAGAATAGATAGACTCACGCGCAGGAGACGCGTGGCTTTGACGCAGCCAGTGCAGCAAAGGAATAAACGCCTGATCGGCTTCTACGTGGGTTTTCGCATTGGATTGATTGTGACGAACGATTCAATGGTGTTTTGTGAATGAATATGCTTATTTTCAAGCGGGTTTCGCCGCTGGAGATTTCCGGTGAACTTCTACTGAGGCCGCACTTTTATAATGTCCTGGAAAAATGTCTTTGTTGCAAGAAAGCCGAGCCCTGTATGAAAAATTCAGATTTCTCAGCTATTGAGAAATCGAAGCGTGTATAATAGCACTCGCCAAGGAGCGAGGTTGAGGGGGCAGTAAATTTTTATGGCCCACAGAATTTACAAGCGATAGAAAAATTTTAATCGCGTCATATCGTAATGCTCGTGACTTTTAGAGCGTTGCACTGCAGGTTTTCTCACTGGAAAATCAAACGTCTTCTCGTTATTATATGCAATTCGTGCATATTATCCGCCGATAATACAATAATTTGCATTTCGTGCCACGAGCATTAGCTTACATCTTCACCGAAGCATGCGCACCGAGTAACGCGCGTTCTCACGAAAAATATCAATTTCTGCTTCAGGTAAGCGATCCTAACTGCTGCGTCTAAGATAAACAAACGTCTCGTCGCAGCGGCGAGTAAGTCTCTTAAAAATGATTTACGAATCTACACGGCTGATCCTTTCGCAAGGAGCGATCATCGGCGGTGTACGTAAATTTGTAGCTCACAAATTGAGAACGATTCGCGACGTTGCGGACTGTATGAGCGCGATATATCTGTATCGAGCAGTAAACGCCAGAGTCAAAAATAGATAAATCAGTAGTAACACCCGAGTCCCGCAAGCCTTCCCACAGCCGCGTCTTTACAGAGGCGAGCGAGCGCGAATATAAAGCCTCATCTCCTTCTCGGAAAATGGGTCGCATCCGTGCGCTCCAGAACGAAAGGAGAAATGCGCGGACAGAGAAAATCTCTTGCATGCATATACAGACTCTCTATCTCCCTCTCTCTCTCTCTCTCTCTCTCTCTCTCTCTCTCTCTCTCTCTCTCGTGC
>QLSS01000079.1:606557-619950 GCA_024372645.1 Trichomalopsis sarcophagae
TCTCTCTCTCTCTCTCTCTCTCTCTCTCTCTCTCTCTCTCTCTTTCATGTGTAGACTCCACTGCTATAGGGGCAAAAAAAGCCGATATGCGCCGCGCACGAGAGCTGATTTGTGGGCATCGCTGGAGTCGCGGAGGATATTTTCTGCGTCGAGCCGCGCACAGATAGGTGTATAGTATATATAGACGAAGAGAGTCTGCAGAATCGCGTCGGCTTCGAGAGATAGAGCTACGTTTCCGCGTTGCGCAACACACCTGTTCGCTCTCTAGCTCAATAGCGGCAATTCTCACCCCTCGCGCATAGAGCCGAGGCGTGTGTGGGAAGGGCTTTTTTCAAATTCCCCGCGAGCAGACGTCTTCTATATCTCTCCTGCCTCTCACTTTCCAATTGCGATTTTAAGAGCTCTTTCTCTTCGTTAGAAGCGGAGTAAATATAGGCATGACTCTTAGAAATAAGCCTCGCACGCGCGCGCGCTCGCTCCGAGGGAGATACATGTATATATCTATATGTGTATATGTATAAGCTGTACAATGCTGTACGGAGGATTATAGGCTTTTAAGAGCCGGCTGATTGGGAGTCAGCCTCTTATTATTGGAGCGCTAGCTGCTGCGGAGGAGAGATAATGGCACGGTTTGCCTTATGAAATGATCGTTATTGAGGAGTTGCTTTCTTTGTGAAATACCGTGAGATGTGCGCTGCCTGCTTGGATTGTTATTCCGAGATGGGCTCTTTCTCTGCCATGAAGATATCCACTTGATTGCGTCAATTCGACTCGTTGTAGACCTATACACAGGACGTCGGAAAAAGTCGATCGAAGGAGAGTGCGCGCTAGGCAATTGAATCATCATCGATGATCGAACGTCTCGCATTATCGTCGAGTATGGTAGGCGCCCACGTGCCATAAAAAACTCCCCTTCTCGCATCGATTGGTTCTCGGGGTGATACTTCGCGCGGGAAGCTTCAGCGCGATACGTTCATAAAGAAAATCCGAGCGAGTCGAGTCGGCGCGCGTAATTGTTCCCGTTAAACCGAAGGTGCAAACGATCTCGTAAAGAGCATAACTTTATTGCGTAATTACCGGAGAGAGGGAGCGAGAGCGAGTAGGCCCAGCTCCGAGTGGGAGAAAGAGGAAGAGGAAAAGGAGCGCGCGATGAGATGTCTGCGCGCGGATTTTTCAGACTTTGGCTTATTGAAGATTGTATCGGGTTCTCGATTTACCGCACTCGTGCACGGCATTATCGAGGCGCGGGAAAGTGGTGACGGCGCATGATTTGCGAATTGGGCGTTAACAGGGCTCGATCGAAATTGCGTTATGCATTGTTTCTTTCTTTTGGCTCTGAACGCAGTGTCTGATAAAAATACGCTCATCATCGTAACTCGCAAAACGGTTCAATCAACGAACTACAAAAATCGCGAAGCAGACATCGTATCGCGAGCCAAAGCACCCTATAACGGTGAACGCTTAATTACGCAGCCGGCGTTTTCCTTATTCTCACGACTCCGGCGCGCAAAAAGAAGTCCAACACCGCATCCGTGCGATTAGCCGCTCGTAAAAGCTATATACAGCAGGCCCGATAACGCGCATCGTCCATCCGGTCCGGTCTCATTGGCCAACGTCGAGGAGCCACTAAATCAAAGCCGCTTTATATCGACGCTAATCTGCGCGTATATGTAAGCGAGTGCGCCGCCGGCAACATCGATCGTAAAAGCTCGCGTGCGTCGTTCGCAGCGAGATAGAGAGAAATTTCACTTGTGGCGTCGAGAGGAGCGGACTTGATTTACAGCAACGCGTTCTCCCGCAGTGTGTAACGTCTTCAGCGTTTGTCGCGAGTGGAGAGCGTTTGCGGGGATGCGGCGAAACGCTTTCTGTTTTCACTTTTGGTCGAGAGATCGGCAGAGGGAGAGCAAGCTTCTTACGTGGCCTGATGCGGACTAATAGTATAATATACGGAAGTGCGGCGGTCTACTTGCGCGAAGACTCGTGAATTTCAATGGGATTGGAGTTAATATCGCACTTTGGCTAAGTGCTACTGTCGACGCGTATGTTGGCTCTATTAATGCGGCTGATTATGCGCTGCAGCGCTGTCGATCGATCGTTCCATGCCAGTCGTTTCTCTTTGTATTTTTTGAGCTTTCTGGCCATTACTTGCTCGGCAAAAGCGAAGCACGAAAATTCAAACAATAACTCTCGACATTCTTGGCATTCGCGAGGGCAACAAGAGTATACCAATGCACAGCAGCACAATGCTCCATCAGTCGCGGTAATTCAAATCCAAGAAAAGCACGTGCGATGAAAATCTGCCTAAAAATCGGCAAGATCGCTGCGCGTAGCTCGGTTTTGCGCAACGCCAAACTCAATGCACAAAGGACCACCCGTTAGTTCGTATCGCCAGCTCTCTCGTGGGACCGCCCGAAGATATTCCCAACAACGATCGTATATCTCCTCCCCCTGCTCTCTCTCTCTCTCTCTCTCTCTCTCTCTCTCTCTCTCTCTCTCTCGCAGAATTATTACATAATCTGCGCGAGAGCAGCAGCGGCGTATAGCCGCCTCTCGCTTTATGTCGCCAGTGCGCTAGATGCAGCCGCGGAGCTTATAGATCGCGAGCGCGTAGAAAGTGCACATTGAGAAAGCGAGAGCATAAACGCGCCCATAAATCGCCGCTGTTGTCTCGCACCGCTCTGATTTTTTGACGAACCGGACGGGCCGGCTTTTAGCTGCGTCTGAGCTGCAGCTGAGGCGGTATTATTGAGAGTAAGCGCGCTATTGCCCGCGAGCTCCGCAGTGTGCGAATCTACGACGTTTCTTTTATTTTTTTTCTCGTACATACCAGAGCTAAAGTTTTAACGCGGAGTGGCCGAGGCTTTCAAAAGTATATTTGTCATGCGAGCTTTTCAATCAAGCGCGAAGCTTTTCTGCGTACTATAAACAATATATATATAAGCGCACGGCGGATCCCGTGCGTCGCTCCGACACAAATGTCAAGGGTTTACGAGGATCATGTTCGACCCAGTTTTCCGACGAGTTCCGGGTGATGGAACAAAGTTTCGCTGCTGCCGCTAAATTTTGCTCTGATGTGGATATAGGAACTAAATACTCGATAACCCAGCAAACTTTTGTCCGCGTACGCTCGCGTTACCCAGCGCGCTTGTATAATAATACGCGTAATACAATGCTTCAGTTGTATCGTATTTCGAGCAATATGGATAGCAAATTGAGGGATGTTTATTTCCTCACCTTGGCTTCCCTGCTCGGAAATCGAAAAGGCATCAAACTCGAAACGCGTTGTCAATAAGCCTCGCGCATCCATAAACGAGAAATGTCCTATTTCGTTTTCAATTGTGATTTCAGATTACGCCGTTCCGGCTACCCACAGACACGTATGCATACTTTAGCCGTGGCTTGGGGAGTCTCCGGTGCCGATGATGAAAAATTCATACGGGGCGTACATTATGCAAATGCACTTAGCCGCTGTAGCGCCCTAAAGTACCGGTGGATAATCAACGAGCGGTTTAGTGCCATAGGGTTTCTCGTATAGGGTTTCTATAGGGCTATTGAAGCCTGTAGTGCTTGATGGTCTCTATTGTCGATTTAGGGAAGGAGAGATTCTTTGGAATTTCTTATTTTCATATGTTTTTTTAGAATGAATGTTGTACGTTATCTTTTCAACGCGCATTTTACACCTTGAACATTTAGTCCGTGCATAAATATATCAAGTGCGATGTATCCACCGACAAATCTAATCATTATGTAGCAGAAGGATTTTTCATATCTTCAAACTAGTAGATCGCGAGCAAAAAGCCCACTTTGATTTCGTGTACGATTACTGCTACAGCTAATTACAATATCTGGTATAGGAATAAAATAAACATAAAGACTGCACTGAAACGTTTACAAGAGTTAGGTAAAGCGGGAATTAGTTCGGAATAAAGCCCATAATTCTGCCAACATCCACGCAGCGAGGCACAAACACACATGTGCCCGAGTACAGGTAATTTGCACAGATTTATTATCCATTCAGTGCTCTCCCGAGCAAAAGCGTCGTATTTCAGGGATCGTAAACATGGCAGTAGTAGCATTTTTTCACGGCGCATCTTCACTTCATTCACGCCTCTATTCATTCCTCCGCACATTCCCTCTTTCGTCCTTTCTCTCGCCTACTCTCCTCGCGGCATTTCCATTGGCGCGCGTTCGTATACGTAGCTATATATAGGCGCAGAGCTGTATACACGTTCAGCGCTGGGACTTTAACGAGCCAGCAGCGCACTGTGTATACATGTGAGCGCCAAGAACGTATAGAGTCGCGCGGACGTTAATGGACCGTGTCGATGTGGATTAATCGAGCTCCATCGGAAAGTACTTTGTCAAATCCGCCGGGCTTTTTTGGGACACGCGCGCGCCTTGATTGATAAGTGTTTGCGCCCCGCAGGCATCGACAGCGCCTTATCTGGAGTTCGTGCGCTTGTGTGTAGCCGCAACCGTATGGTGATATGCTCCGATTGTTTTACCAGTAAATTTAAGCCGCGTGCGATTAGCGCTTATCCAATTACCTCGATTGCTCGCTGAATTTCTCCTCAAAAATCTCGAGCGCAGTATTTACGGCCTGTGTCGTGTGCGTTGACTTGTTTATTCCTTCCTTAATTGTATCTTGTCAACTTTATGGGCTTCGCTCGATCGGCTACCTGATGAATCTATCTTTGTTCGCTGTAATATTCCAAAGAGCTTGCAGTGTTTCCAAACTTTTTGAATTGATGATAGAGTTTTTTACAAAATAGTCGAACGATCTTCGCGCGTAAATTCGCGAGCGATATCCCTTAAAGCTTTTCAACTGAAAGTTTGAAGAGCGAAAGGCAGCACATGACATGGAAGGATAAAAGAATAACGAGAGAGGAAGAAGAAAGAAAGCCGCGGAGAGGCGTCGTTAACACCCCGTGTTTACAAGGAAGCGGCTCGGCTCGCATAAATTCTCCGTCCGTCATCTCTTTCTCTCCTTCTCTTGGGTCAACTCTTATTCGTATTCCACGGCGGCTCCTCTCTTATATGTGCGTCTCCTATTCGCCGTCGAGTGCAGTGTGCCCATGGCGCACGCCTCGGCACGCGTTTTCTTTCTCTTTCTCTCTCTCTCTCTCTCTCTCTCTCTTTCTATATATATATATATATATATATATATATATATATATATATATATATATGTATATATACACATACTCCGGACACGCCCTCGCACTACTTGCACTGTGTATATATATATATATATATATATGTGTGTGTGTGTGTGCAGCTGGATGACGGCTAAATGTCGAGGCTGACGAGGCGAAGCGCTCGACTTTCTGCTTGTGCAGTCGAGGCTCGAGGAATTTCACGAGGTGGAATGATACGCGTGCAACGCTGCGTGTTGACTTTGGAACAGGCGATGTAAGACTGGCGGAAATAGAAAGTGAATTCTTTAACATATTAAATTAGCAAACTCTCGAGATTTATTATTTGGAATATAAACACGGTATTGCGCACCTGGCGAAGCTCTGAATATGGGAATAAATATATAACATATTTCATATTGCATTAGTTCTTTTCCGAGAAGATTACCAGATGATATGCAATACCAGAGGTCAAAGTAACTCAATGATGACGTGCGTAAGGTATAACGTTTATATTTACTAAATTAATCATATTGTTTGACTTCTTACTACCATTTTACTCGGTGTGATATAGATTATAACTGCATTGATCACATCATTTATCCTCGTGCGTTGTTATCAAGTCGCTGATTATCGTCACTTTATGTGCTCTCTGCCGCGAGTTTTTTCAAGAAAATTGCAAAAAATACTGCGATTAATCGAATCTCTAATAGTCGAAACGCACATACGAAATCATTTAATTAAGCGCATGTCCAGGAGTCCACAACACACTCGTCGGTTGCAATGGTACAGTCGCAGTCTCGCGGTAGCGCTCGATAAATCTCTTTGGGCGTCTAAATTTAAATCTCCCTCATTACTCTGCCAAAGGTAGGCGTGCATTTTCTCATTGCGTGAGCCGAGGGGCACGCCGATCGAATTATAGCCGTGACTAGTTCAACTCTAGTTTTCTCCGTCTTTTTCCAGCGTTTATTTTTCTGCTTTTTTCACGCGAGCACGTAACCGCGATGACGTGGAGCCGATAAACGACGACGAGCTAAAACGGGTTGCAGAGGAAGAGGGAGACATACGAGTTGGTATAGGAATATTAATTGCGCGAAAAGGAAATTCATAAGAGAGCGAGAAAAGCGAAAGTCCCATTTGAAAACGGCAATTAGAGTTATTGGTTTTTTGTTCATGCATATCGCTTGCTTTAATTAATTAATTTCGCTTTGTCGCGTGTTGAAAAATGTAACAGTAAATTCTTAGTTTTCCATAGACTTATTTTGTCGCAGATATGGTACGCCTATAAATGGAAAGTGGAACTTTATTATTCAATGAAATGTCATGCACACTTCCGTTTTCTCAAATATGCCAACTCAAATAACATCGAACAATATAATCCTCCATACATGCGTATCCCCATTTCGAACTTAGCGTCGAGGCGCAGCATCATTTCTCGTTAAACATCAAACTATAGCAGATCCCTCTCAAAGGATATACCTGTGTAGCAACCACGCAAGTATACATCCATATATCCGCAACGACAAGTAGATTCCCTCTCTGTCGTTCGCATCCTGCGGGGATATGCAAATTCGCATAGAGTCTGTCAACGGCCTCGACCTAGGCGCGCTGTAGACGACGGCTGGAAATATGAGAAGGTATAGTTCGTGTACTGCAGCGTGCGCGCGAGAATGAAAATAGCGAAAAGAAAAGGGAGAGAGGGAAACGAGAAATAGAAAAGAACGATGAGAAAAAAGAGGCTCCCCCTCTCGAGGAATGGAAAAAGAGAGAGGAAGCGATAGACGCGCGCTGCGTACGCTGAATAAATTTTAATGGCAAAGGAGGTGTGTAAGTATAGACCGGTATGCTGATGCGTCGCGGGAACGGAAAATGATCGGCTCTAGGAATGCGCCGAGTAGACCGTGCGCTATGTAAGTATATGGTTCTGCGGAAAACGAGTCGCGGGTTTTATTTTGTCAAAAGAAATCCTATATGCACATATTCCCTCTTCCGCTCTATACCCTTCGAGCAGCGGCCATTGACCGTAATATCATCAATTAAAATATTCATCTCTCGTTAAATTTACGGCCGCGAGTTTGAAGGATCATTAGGCGAGCGCTGCTCCTTTAAATTACTCGAAGCGTCGATTTAAAAGCGGCCCATTATCTGGCGCGAAAACAAAAGCAGAAATTCAGGATCGAGATAAGCGCGCAAAAGCTAGCACCCCATTGAAGAGAACGGTTCTTCCGTGATGCGTGCGCTGTATACAGCGGTAGCCGAAGCGCCCCCGTCGCGCGAAACTTTATTACTCGCGAGAGCTGCGCTCTCTGATGCGCTCGTAGTTTTGCTGCAGTGGCGCGAACGATTTCGCGCCGCACATACGCGGGACGCGTTTATTACCCGGCGGGTAATGGGCCGTTATTACGTGGCGAGCGCGGACCTCCTTTCCCACGCAGACAGAGAGAGAGAGAGAGCGGCGCGTGTCAATGGCGCGCAGGAAGGATTTTCCTCGAGGAAAGCCGACGCCGTTTGGCGCTGCTCTATACTGCTGAGGGGGAGAGAGTAATCAGAGACGGATTGGGAGCGGCGTTTATGAGCCGGCACAACGGGTGGTCTCTTCACTGCGCTCGGCAGTCGCGAGAACGACAGTGTTGCGCGCGCTTGGGTAATTTGTCTGCCAGGTCGACCTGGTCATACGCAGTTGTTGCGTCGTTTTTCCGTGCGTACGTCGAGGAAATTGTTCAAAGTTCGCATACAATTTTTTCAGCTGTACGTCTCGATCAACTGTGAAAACGAATTGAGCTTGGATACGAATGTTATCTCTTTATTCGTGCGCGCGGACGCGTGATTTGATGTCAGGTGGGGATTTATTGTCGCGGAGCTGGTCGACGTTGATTAATGGGATGTGTGTGTTTTACTTTTTATTCAAACGTACGACGCGGCCGCGAAGCGAGTTCCGTTTTATAACGTATCGTTACTTTTAAATACGAGTCGTGGGCGCGCAGCGGTTAATATTGATCAGGATGCGGCCTCGATGCTATACGAGATCAACTGCATGATTCGTAATGATCGAATCCTACACGTGTGTTATAATAATAACCTGAATTCGTTTGTTTCACCGATCGCCGTAATGATGCCAGGGGGAGAATGGCCGATTCCTGCATTGTTTTTAACTTTGATTGCGATATCTTGCAGAATCGCGCGAGTGAATCAACAAAAATTCGTTTTATTTCGCACAGAAAAAATCAATAGACGGATAGTGAACGATTCCGAAAATTCGATCTAGCTCGACTGAGATCGGGCGATTGCAGTGATTTTCGCGGTCGGCAACGCTGGTTATAGTCGCGGACGGGAACAAAAATTTTATTCCCAACGACGCGGCCTTGCGAAAATAGACTCTAAAAGCTTTCCGGCTGACCGTTGCCGACTCAGCTGCGATCACGGCCCGAAATTGTTTCGGGGATGGCTTCACTGATGCCTCGTCGACTTTTTTTCATAAAGTGCAAAAGCATTGTGGTCCGAAGTCTGTGCCTCTAGAAATGGCTTTTGTTGGCTCGCTTGCAGTGGATTATTTTTGCGAGCTTTCGTTGTCTCGTCATTCTTCGGCGATATTACTTTGCAAAGTTAATCTTTAACGAATTTCAAAAACCGAGTCAAGCCGTATTATACTCTCCCAGAAGACTGCCCAAAAAGAAAAACCTCCTCGAATAATAGCAGCTTGTTTAGCTCTACTTCGTGATCGCAAAAAGCTGCTTTTTACTTTTTAAGACTAACTTCTTCGTTAGTCCGCGGAAAACTACCTAGTCCCCCTGGGAGCTGAGCCCGTACCGATATCGCGGGTGATTAGAGCGAATCGGCTGCAGCAGCGTCCACTAATGGGATTTTCAAATCATTAGGGGCGTACGCGTACTAACGAGCCGTTGCTTATTTCAGCCAGCTAAATGCACGGGCTGTATCGAGCTAAATCTGGACGAGCGATGAATGGCATACCGTTTTGAAGTGCGCCTGCGGATGTGTACGCACGCTCGTGTACGTATATGAAAGCGCGTTGGATCGGTTCTTTTGTTTCTAGGATCATGGCTATGCTTTTACTTTCTTACGGACAATAACGGTGGAATTCGTATACGTGTTCGAATTGATCGTAAATTGAGAGTTTCAAACTTTATTCACGCCCATCGAAGGGAAGTTGCGCAATAAAAACTTAATCGTGCAGGTACATCTGCTGAATCAATAAAAAATTCATGTACCGTGTTTCACTCGATCAAGATAGTTTCGGTATTCGAAGAGCATTCCTCGCGTAACGAAGAGAAAGAAACTCGCGTCTGACCAAACTCGGAGCAATACTACTTGCACACAGACGCTTGCAAGAAAACTGCTCCGTTGGCGGTTTTTTGTTTTTTTTTTTACTTTTTAACGTTACGCATGCCGTGCGTTCTACTACTGCTTACTGTCTATTAAATTGCTTCCGGTACGCTATCTTAATTGTAGATTGCACGTCTGCTAGTGAAACGAAACAGATTTAAGTGTCTCGGCCCCTTCGTGGTTAGCACTCTTTGTTATAGATGATGACAAGTAGAAATCGAATAGTGCTTCATAATAATTACAGGTAGACAGTAGCTTAACAGCTGTAATACCATAATAACAAAATATAACCTATATGAAACCTATAAAAGCAAAAGGAAGTCGTTAATAAATTTCCTTTGAACCTCGTGTATCAGAATGTAGGTACATGCAGCAGAACTATAAAGTAAGCTCCCCGCAGCACGCAGCATCTCTTCGTACACACAAAGCCAATTGACAGACACGAAAATTCCCAGTAAAGGAACTCCCGATCATCTCCTCGTCAACGGCATAATGAAGAAATTTAATAAGCGCCCTCATCCAAAACTCTCTTGCGCTTCTACACGTCATCAGCGACGACGCCCGCTTTATTCATTTAATTAGCCGTCCGCTCATCCAAAGGTATGTCCGGGCGTTATCAGCGTCGCCCAGTGGTTTATGGATTTATCGAGACAATTGCGCATATCGTACGTGCAGCTTATTGGTCCGTTTCTGAATTTCGACGAGGATACAAGCGCCGTTGTATTATCCGGGGACTAGATGTAATTGACTCGAACAAGTCCGAATACCCGCGACTCGTGCACGTGCGCTACTGTGTATATGGTATATAGTGGTGGGAATTTGACGTTGTGCCATCGATATCCGCCGCCGAGCGTCGGAAAGAATTATGAGGTCGCGGGTGGCGACGTACATCGAGGCGCTACTGATGAAGTATTTGAAGCTTGAAATGACGTCGTGCGGTTATCGATTCTTGCTTGCATGCGAGTTTCGCGTTATTTGTGGCTCCACAGTGTATAACGTTTAATATTCGCGCTGTTGCTTTTCGAACGGGTATAAATAAATTTATAATCTTTTTATGAAATCTTCGAGCGTTTCTTTTTTCAAACGCTGTATAGGCTCTGGATTAAAAAAGAAAACGTTAAACAAATAAAAAACGTTCCATGTTCTTCATGTGAACCGGGAAATCCAGGGAATAGCCCATACGTTTCATCTGCATACATCCCCCGTAGCCATACTCCCGACAGCGTTTACTCCCCTAATGAAAACGTAACATTCATATTTGAGGGCTCACGTCTTACGTGCACACAGTGAGAGAAGGCCGCCGAGAGCCCGGCCGTATAGTGTGGTGTATATCCTCGGCGCCTCCACTCGGCCGCCGATCCCAGCGGCTGCGTAAACAGAGTCGCTGATTGCATATTCCCGCGACCACAGTCACGGTGATGCGATGCCTCTTCCTGCAATATACATGTGCCACGAGACCGGCTCAGCCCGCACTGGTCCGATGCTTGTACCCTATTTCGAGACGTCTTATAACGCTATAACTTATTGCGGGATCTTGTTAAACTTTGCTATAGTTATCTCACGAATGATCGAGAAGCAAATATTTACGTGAACATTTTTTTTTCTGTTCCAGGTAAGCCATTTTAAATTGGCGACTTCGGCAAAATTTCTAAAAACATGCTTCCTCAAGCCTGTCGATCGCAAGTAAGTCATTGAGCCAAGTCTTTCAAAAATCGACAATCCTATAAACTCACCAAGCAAACATTCCACAACGATATTGGATCAACAAAAACCGCAACGGAAAAACAACTTTTTCTATCTCTCACTACGATTGGAATTTCAATTCCCCAACGCGCTCCAACCTTCTCCCGTATCCGCGCCTCTTTCATCCCACTCTCCATTATCTGTTTTTCGCGAAACTACCGAAAACTTCAAATTGAGTGCGCTGCAGCAGATACTGTTAAGCCTCTGTGTTACTACTCAAAGTAATTCGAAACAAAATCATTCGGCCCTTTTCAAATCGATCTGCGAGAATAAAGGGTCTTTCTTTTCCAACATCTCTGTTACACAATGGAATGTAACGAGAGTTTGAAAAAAAAACAAACGACGATCTAGTCAAAATCGAAAAGTCCGAGCGATGGCAGCTACAAGTAGTCGAGCGTAATGGAATATTTACTCAGGCCCGTGTGTATATACGCACACCGACGCAGCGCTTCGTGCAAACAGTCTGCGAGTGCGGGCGACTATGCGTGCACGGAATATGCCTCTATGCATGTATTAGTACGCTGTTCTGTGCTCGACATAATTATTGCCCTTCGTATATTAACGATCCGGCATAATTCGCTCGATCGCTCGGATGATTCGAGCTACATATATTTTCATCTGCGGGTTCTCGCAAAACTGCGCTCCTGGAACAAGTAGGTCAGCCTACGATGAAAAGCGCGAGCTTGAGAGCTCCTTTCATCGCTGACTCGATGAATTGGTTAGCGTGTTCTACAAGAGTCTTATACGTCCGCGAGGATGAAAGCATCATCCTTCTGATATAATGAAGCAACGAAAGTTTGCCAATCGAATGAGCGTAATAACGAGCCATCAACTATTAATTTGCGCGAAAAAACGTTGCCCGCAGCCAATCGCCAACTCGCGACCGCGCGCGGGTGGACGGGGACCGTAAAAAACTTGCGAGTGCCGCTGTAAAACTTCCCCGCTGAGCGACGGCTTCCCGCGAGATCCCGTCGACGGAAAAGTCCACGCATTTATACGACGCTCGTAAACTCATTTTTTTTTCTTTATTACCGCCTGCGCGTACGAGGCTATATACTTTTTCCTTCGTGAGTTTTTACGCTCCAAAAATTGGCAAATGTTTACGGCGAGCGATGAGCGTGCCGAAGCAGCTCGCTTGCATAATTTCGCGTGTGGAGTAACCAGTAGGAGAATTAGCGGCGAGTATAATTAAATTTTGAATGCATCGATTTTTGAATATATTTCACTGCAGCAGTTCCGAACTTTGTCAACGGATTGTGCTCGTTTCTGGAAAATGCAGCGAAATATTCATGTCATAATCAAAATTTATACTTCAATACGATACAGCACATCGTTAAATTATACATTAATCGAGCCAAAGCGCAAAAATGTATATTCGTTTATATAATAACAGCTGATAAAGAATGGACAAGTGCAGAAGGTAGCGAAAAAACAATAAATACCAATTTTCGTTTGGAAAGAGAATCGCGCGCACGAAAATGAAAATCTACGAGTCGAAAAAGGGCACCTCGCTCCTCCAGCGCAGCTATATGCGTTGTACAAATAACCAACTTTGCGTGTATGTGTCGTTTCTGAAAATGCACCGCCTGACCGCGCGCTCGCGCATACGTGTACATCGAATATGCATTAAACGAGGAGAGAAAGCGCAATTCTCCCGCCATGTCTCCATCGTTCATTTGGTCCGAACGCACTGGCACCCCCTCGGGGTTCGTACTGTTCGCCGCCGTTAAATTAATCATTTTCAGCCGTTCGCTCGTCGCGCCCTGCAATTCTCCATTTGGGGCTTATATTCGCTCGACCGCTGCTGTCTGCGCAGCGTGCGGTATACGCCGCGACTGGGTTATTTTTACAATACGCGCGGTACGTCCCGAATTCAAAAGGAAAAATTCAGCTGCCGGGAATTCCCAAATTTCACTGTGCGATCCTCGTACACGTACAGCTGCATTCCAGATCTTTTCAATTGTTCCCACCTTGTTAGTTGTTATGCTTTTTTATACATATGTATATCGCATGTTGATGATTATTCAGATTTCACGGTGTATACATTACGCTCGCGCGTTGCCGAATGATTTAATCGCAATCTCGGCGTGTGTAGGATAATTTACATACGAGGCACACGGGAGCTAGAGAGAGAGAGAGAGAGAGAGAGAGAGAGAGAGAGAGAGAGAGAGAGA